>CM042242.1:12556984-12971984 GCA_023566225.1 Romanogobio albipinnatus | reverse complement strand
CAGATTTAAGAGTGAGGAGCAGACTGAGATGATCGCGGAAGATTTGGTTTCAAAGCGAAACGTAAAAGCGCCTATTTAAGGGAGTTTGTCATTTGTTTTGTTGTTGTGTTTTTCATTAAAAATAATAGGCTAATGAACCCACAATTCAAGCAACCCGCAGCCGAATTGGCGCTAATTCAAAACTGAAAGTAAAATGTGCACGGCCGCACAGAGCGCGCATTGTTTACTTTCGCCTGGCTCCGCGCCTTTATTTTTTGCCGCGCGCACCCTCGCGCTCGTGCGGGCGCGTCGAGTATAAACAAGGGGACGAACTGTCATTCATTCATGGTGTGCATCTCAATCATAGACTGATCAATGCTTGATCAGTGCCCTGACTACTGAACTAGGGAACTGATTGAGACGCACCCATGGCCTCACAGAGCGCGCATTTACAGACGAGCTGTCATTCACGGTGTGCGCGCACTGGCGCGTTTTCAGTTCAGAGCGGTAGTGTGCATGTTACTTTAGATTTAAAAGCCTCCGCCGGTGATACCGGTATTACCGGTGTTGTCACACATCAATTAACCGGTGGGAAAATTTCCTCACCGTCACATCCCTAGTTGAAAATGATGTTACTCTGTGCGTTCGCTCGGCGGCTGCTATGACACTTGACACTTACACACACTGCAGTGGGAGTAAAGCGGTTCTGCTAAATAACACTGGAAACCGAGGGGAACTTATATTGTTCCAAATATAAGACGAAATGGGGTCGTCTTATTTTAAGGGACTAGACTTTTACATGTCAAAAATACATCCTCAACAATAGGGAGCGCCAAATATGTGTAAAACCGTAACGAGTGTTCCCCCCAGAATTGAAGTGACACGCCCCTGTAAACTACAGTGCCATGGGACCTCATGATGGCGAATGACCATCCAGAACACAGCAATTCAAAAGTCGGGCAAGTGAACCAGCAACTGCAGAGAGGTTATGATGCAAACTTTATGCTTATAGTGAACATACTGAATGCACCTTTAAATACACTTTTTTTAAAAATGTTTTGGGATGGACTTTTCTAGTAGCTGACAAAGCGACATAATTTAAAAATTAGGACCTTTAACTCTGTTTATGCAACTGAAGTAAAGAAGAAATGCATGTTTTTAATTTATGATGTGTATCTGTGGATCATCTAATATTTCTACAGATATTTAGTGGATGCAGATGTGTTTTGCTGGAACAAATGGAAGAAGGAAGCTTGCGATTGGAGGGTTTCTTTTAAGATGATGCAATCAGTCATTCTGTCAGAGTCCGTGCACAGGCTAAAGCCGTAAAACGTAATAAAGATCTGGATATATCTGGCCCTCATGAGCAAGTATGCCTTTCTGATTGCTGCTGGCAGACCTGTGGCTCCCTCAGGCAATGAAACTCTCTTCTACCCTTCTCCACAAACTTCCCTCTCTGCCAGATCATGCTGAGCCAAGACAGAAAAACCAACAACTGCACTCCATGATGAAAGCAGGGACAGTGGGGGGCTTCCCATAAACGACTCTCCCACTCTTTCTGCTGTCATTCCGATTTCCACAGAGTGCCATTATACACGTCGCTCTGATGTGAAAGGCATGCTGACATCTCTCTTTACATGCAGGAGAGGGAGCGCGTCTGTGTATGTCTGTGTGTTTGTGTAAAGATTAGTTCAGGTGCATGACACTTGACAAAACTCCTCCCCGTTTTAAGTCAAGGCCTCTTGCTGAATCTTGTTTGTCCTGTTTTTTTGTTTTGTTTTTTTAATACAGTTGTTTTTAAGAATGTATGGCAGCTGTATAACCTACAGTCTTCACTGTTATCTTTAAACCGTCTGCCAGCGACCCATACTGACTGTTGATGTTAGGTCAAACTTGAAACTATAGCTGCATGATATGGTATTATAGTTATGTCTGTAATGTGAATGTAATGTTTATGAGAAAAAAATGTAGGGTGAAAAAAAAAAAAAAAGATTTCTGAAGGATTATGTGACACTGGAGTAATGGCTGATGGAAATTCAGCTTTGCATCACAGAAATAAATTATATTTTAAAGCATATTAAAATAGAAAACCGTTATTTTAAATTATAATAATATTTCACAATATTACTGTTTCTGTATTTTTTATCAAATAAATGCAACCTTGATGAGCTTAGGAGACTTCTTTCAAAAACATTAAGAATAATAATGTTTCCAAACTTTACGTTTTACACAATTTTAGATATTAATATTTTATCAGAGAGATCACACGTACCTTTCAGTGCTTCAGATCCTATCAGTGAGGGAAAGTGACATCATTTACTGTATCTTACATAGTTGTGGGAAATAATTTCACCAATTTAAAGGTGAAGTAGGGTACGGTAACATAATTGGCTTTATGCACAGGTGCACTACTTCCTGAACTTCAGCCAGCTCCTTTGTTTCCTGTCTACCATTATTGGACAAACTGATTAATCCAGGTGTGCCTGACCTCTGTAGTCACAACAGCAATAATCAGACACACCTGGGTCAATCAGTTTGTCCAATAATGGCAGACAGGAAACAAAGGAGCTGGCTGAAGTTCAGGAAGTAGTGCACCTGTGCATAAAGCCAATTGGCGCAAGATTTATGGACACATTTTTATATGATAAAAGTTACTTATTATCCTAATTCTACAACAATGTAATGTTGTAGAATTAGGAAAATGATTATTTAGGGCTTTTATAAATAAAAGAAATTAAATATTACCAAAAGTAAAATAAAATATTTTGACTACACAATGATACATGTTGGAAAAAACTACACTGACTAATTCGGACAACAAGAAATCATGATTTTCAGGTATATAAGACACCTTTTACAGAAAATATTATATCATTATGGCCTGTAAGATCTTGTGATGCATGCCATTGAGTAACAAAATATTAAAATGATAAAAAAATATAACCATTTGAAAAAAGCAGAAAACAATAATAATGACTTCGGGCACTAAGTGTACCTGCATTTATAGAAACACACACACACACACACACACACACACACACACACACACAGACACACAGACACACAGACACACAGACACACACACACACACACACACACACACACACACACACACACACACACACACACACACACACACACACACACACACACACACACACACACACACACACACCAGATTATAATATACTAGCAGTCAAAAGATAATTAAAATAATTAATAAGACAATAATTATAAGTCTCTCACCAAGGTTGCAATTATTTGATAGAAACACAGTAAAACAATCATATCGTTAAATATTACAATTTAAAATTATTAGAATGATTTCTAATCATATATTTTATATATATATATATATATATATATATATATATATATATATATATATATATATATATATATATATATATATATATATATATATTAGGGGTGGCACGGTTCACAAAACCCATGGTTCGGTTCGTATCACGGTTTTAGGGTCACGGTTTTCGGTTCTGTACGGTTCTTGTTGTTTTTTTTAATCATTAACACTCCAGAAATCTACTTCAGCATATGATATATAGCTTAATCTTCCACAATTTAGGCTACAGTATTAAACATTTTTTACATCATGTAGAAGTTGTTTCTTAACTGGCTGTCTACCGAGTCCGACACATTGGCGTAACGTTTTTCATGTTAATCATGTCGATTTTGATCAGAACAATGCACTGTGGCTTTAATTCAGCTGACCTGATTAACACATTTCACCATGAAGTGTTCCGTGTGTTTCACAATCACCATATGACATCCAGCGCTGTGAAAAGAAAAAAAAATACACGAAAACACAACACTTTCAGAAGTTTTTGCACAAACTTCAAAGGCATGTTTAAATGATTAAAACTAGAAGCATATCTTAACTTTTAAATGTTACATTTATCATGTGAACTACTTATATACAACATGTTATATGCATGTGTGTATGAGACAGAGGGGAACACGGTCGCATTTGCAGCAGATATATGCTGCCCATCATAAATCAAAGCATGAGACAGACGGGTCGGAGGAGAACACCGGAAAATGTGACAGAATGGACAATATTTGTCTGTATTTACAATACACGAGCCGCGGTTCAGCTGTGCGAGACAAACACTGCCAGTGTGTGAATGCACAACGGGCGCTCTTTCAATTTTCAGGAGCTTCACAGAGGGGTCTTTAGAAGTGCAGTCATTGGTGCACAGGGAGAAGAGCAGTGGGGAGAGAACACACCCCTGGGGGGCGCCAGTGCTGGTAGTGAGAGTCCTGGATGTGAGTTTCCCCAGTCTCTCGAGCTGTTGCCGGTCTGTCAGGAAGCTGGAGATCCACTGACAGATTGAGGATGGCATGGAGAGCTGGGTCAGTTTAGCTGAGAGAAGATCAGGCATGATGGTATTGAAGGCCGAACTGAAGTCCACGAATAAGATCCTTGCATAAGTCCCAGGTCTGTCGAGATGTTGCAGGATATAATGCAGTCCAATGTTGACTGCATCATCCACAGACCTGTTTGCTCTGTAGGCAAATTGAAGAGGATCCAGCAAGGGTCCAGTGATGTCCTTCAGGTGGGCCAGAACCAGTCTTTCAAATGACTTCATGACCACAGACGTGAGAGCGACAGGTCTGTAGTCATTAAGTCCAGTGATTTGGGTTTTTTTGGGGACGGGAATGATAGTGGAGCGTTTGAAGCAGCAGGGAACTTCACACTGCTCCAATGATCTGTTGAAGATCTGCGTGAAGACTGGGGCCAGTTGGTCAGCACAGGCTTTCAAACAGGCAGATGAGATGCTGTCTGGGCCTGAAACTTTCCTAGTCTTCTGTTTTTTGAAGACTCGGCTCACGTCCTCCACACAGACCTTAAGCTCGGGTTGGATGACAGGAGGGGGGAGGAGAGGGGGTGCAGGAGGTGAAGGGGAACATGTGAATTGCAGATCAGAGCGGTTTTGTGGTGTGAGACTGAGCTTTTCAAATCTGCAGTAAAAAGCATTCAGCTCATCGGCCAGTTGTTGATTCTCAGCAGATCGGGGGGATGGTGAGTTGTAATTGGTGATATTCTTCAAGCCTGTCCAAACTGAAGCTGGGTCATTGGAAGAAAACTGGTTTGTCAACTTTTCAGAGTAGCTTCTTTTAGCAACTCTGGCACTTGCATTTCTACACGTGACGTGACCTGCAGCACTCCACTTTTACTTTATTTTACTGTATGTCCACACACACACACACACACACACACACACACACACACACACACACACACACACACACACACACACACACACACACACACACACACACACACACACACACACACACACACACACACACACACACACACACACACACCTCTTATTTCACACGAAAAGGACACCCACTGTCTGAGGTAACATACGGGCACGAGGATACATTGCGTATGCGTCGAAACCGTGCGACACACACGCTCCCAACCAAGACAAGCAAACCGAACGGTTTGTTTTTTTATATATATATTGAATTTTATAATCTAATACACACACCCTAAACAGAACCAAAAACATTCTCCAACAATGCTTTCATATAACGATGCAGTAGGGGTGTAACGGTACACGTATTCGTATTGAACCGTTTCGGTACAGGGCTTTCGGTACGGTGCACGCGTGTACCGAACGGTTATGAATGTAATCTTTAACAGTTAACAGTCGGCTTGTTGTAAGCGCGGAACACACTTCAATCCGAGTTCCCACACGAACATATTAAGTATTCAGTCCATTTTATCACGAAATTCAAACGATAAATGCCGTTTTAACGCTCTTTAATGTGATGTGACTGATAGACACATATCAGTTCAACTTAAAGCGGCAGCGCGCGGTGCGCGAGTCAATGCGATCATAGACGCGTATCAGTTCAACTTAGAGCGGCAGCGCGGGGCACGCGAGTCAATGCGATCATAGACGCGTATCAGTTCAACTTAGAGCGGCAGCGCGCGGTGCGCGAGTCAATGCGATCATAGACGCATATCAGATCAACTTAGAGCGGCAGCGCGCAGCACGCGAGTCAATGCGATCATCTCTTCCTAAAGAATAAACATAAATTAATATATCTTAAGGTATGTTGAGGATACATTACAACTTACTGAAATGTATCATATGTCGTGTAATCGCTCCATCTGTGTTTCAACCGCGGAAAGACAATAAAACAGCTTGTAAACAATGTCATGCAGAATCCCGTTTACTCAGAAGTCATTCAGTGTCCACAGCTGTTAGCTCACTAGAGAAATCAACTCTTTCACTGAATACATGCACTATATTAGCCGTTATATTCATTATATTAGCGTATATATATTCATTATATACTACTTAGCCTGTTAGTGATGTCTTGTTTATTTAATGTATGTTTAAATAAACCTGTCATGAAAATTACAGCCACTAAATGATTATATTTCAACAACGAATAATAATAATTAGATTTAGAAGTTAATGCAAAAACTGCCTTATGTGAAGCTTATGAGTGTTGATTATTATATCTAAAAATAAATAGCAACTGAATTTAGGCAAATAGTTTGGGCTCTGTTGTTAATCTTTAATAGCTCTATGTAAGTAAGGGGTCCCTATATAGTTTACAGCATTATCTTTAAGAAACTTTTAGTTATAATTTAATTAATTTAAGGACAGACACAATTTTTTTCATTAAACCACTGTTGAATAAAAATTAATAAAAGCAATTTTGTAAAACTGCTGTACCGAATCCATACCGAACCGGGACTTCAAAACTGAGGTACGTACCAAACCGTCAGTTTTGTGTACCGTTACACCCCTACGATGCAGACTGTATTGCATAACTCCACAAATTTGTGGTGGTGAAGTTCATCCCCCAGTCATCCCCCAGTCATCTCCGTTTCAAAGCACCACCGTAGTGCAGACCAGTGACTTCCTGTTGGAGAAGATGTAATGCCCCAATAAGAGCAAATAAATACAGCAAAGACCCCATAGCAGCCTGACATGGGCCTTCCATCTCTCCGCTTACTCATTTGATTCCAAAGAGAGCAATACACACAAACACTCTCTCATACCAGGACAAGCTATTTGTTTTCCTGCTGGCTCTCTGCGTTTGTTCTGGTTTGTGTGGAGCGATGAGGAAAGGCTTGAAAAATCCATGTGATCTGACTCTCGCTCTTGTGGCGAAGCGTTTTTGCACATGGAGCCCATCAGAAGCTAAATGAGCTGTTAATACCACGTTAGCTGAGCTGGAAAGAGCTTTACGTTACCGTTCTGCCACAGATTCAAGCAGGAAAATGCATGTAATATTATCCCTGCAAACCAACTTTTTTTTGTGCCTGTGTGAATTTGGTCTCACAACGGTCAAGATTAGTCAAGATAATCCTACGTTTTTTGTTGTTTTTGTTAGTAAGGATTTTATTTCAGCGTATAGGAAGATTGTGGGCAGGGAAGGTCAGTTTCTTTGTGATAAAGATCTGGAAAGACTGCTGGTTTATTCTTCGGAGTGTTCATACGATCTAGAATCTTGGCACGTGGTACACAGGAAAAGCGTTCGCAGGAGGCGGGCAAGTTAAAACCAAGCTCTTTTCGACAACACAGAGGTGGTCTTACACACCTCCTCTGGAGGCCCCAACAGTAACATTGGTCAACAGAGACACAGAATATCAAAGTGAGGTTTCATTTCAGCCTCAGGCAGTCATCTCAGTGAAACACTTACATAGCCATTAATTTGTGGGCCAGGAAACATTAGTGGCAGAGTGTGTTTGGACAGAAATCTGGTTATTTTAGAGGGGCTACTATTGCACGGCATAGATGCCGAGCTAAACATGCTGCATGCAGAAATCAGACTACACTTTTGTGGCATAACTCGTCTTGCATTGTTTGTGCTTCGGACATAAATGATATCTCAAAATGTCTAACTTTTGAAAGGAGATGTGCTTTTACTTTTCTAAGCTTTTGGGCTTAGAAGTTTTTACCTAGTGGGTGATAAAATGGGATGTTTGCAGTGAAGGACTATATTTAGGGTCTTCAATATCACTTGAGATTGGACTCCTTTTACTAATACGAAAACAGTCAAAAAACAATAAAAAACATTGCAAAAACTGCCAACCACCATAACGCACTAGTATAGTGAATGCATGGACAAGCACACTCATTTTGTTCAGAAAAAAAATCTAGTTAGGCTTAGATCATATTACAGCACTCACATAAGTACACACACACACACACACACACACACACACACACACACACACACACACACACACACACACACACACACACACACACACACACACACACACACACACACACACACACACACACACACACACACACACACACACACACACACACACACACACACAAAAAGACCGTGACAATTCAGTGATATTTTTTGGCTGTTGTAAGTCTATTGTCTGCTTTATAGTGCCTGTACCCTGACAGGAAGGAGCTCAGCCTTGTTCTTGTGACACCTTTTGGAAAAGTAAGCCGATCCTTATCACTGCCGAAGCACGTGTGTGTAATTGTTGAACAGTATGTAGGTCATCCAATAGCTGAAGTACAAGAAGCCCCACCAGAATTTCCCTTGCATGCCAATTAAAACACATTACACATCGCAACTCTTCCGCAAGGAGACTGGCTCTCCAGGGTGTATTCGGGTGAATATAATCTATGAGTTAGTTAAGAGTGAAGTCAGCAGTTTTTATTTTTCTTTAGTTCAGTCCATGTTTGCAGAACATTTGATATGTAATGTACCGTCATACAGTACAGGTCAGAGGGATTGACTGATATGTATCAGTTTGGGTTGACGTGCTGAACCCTAGCTTAGTTCATTTAAATTTTAGTCATGCACACTTTATTTTTGCACATTTCCCATACATATTATTATTTGACAATGCACACATTGAGGTTTAGATTCGATTTGTTGTTGTCTTTACTTTACTGGCACATTATGGGTTACTTGACGTAATTTCCGCATTATTTCCTTTACATGAGTTTTGCATTGATTAATGCCCCTTGAAGTTATTCGAATTTAAAATAGAATATTATAAGAATTTAAATAAATGGTGTAAGCAACTCATAATGTAATAACAGAACATATATAGTGTAATATTATTAATCATTATTATTGTAATAAAATGTTCATCATGTTACAATTTTCTCAAAATATTATAAAATCTCATAATGTAATAATTTTTACATTATGAGAAATGTATTATACTATAAACTCACCCAAAAAATGTTCTATTGTCTTTCATGAGTATTTCTACAGTATATTTTAAAAAATCTAAATCCTGTCTCAATAATAATAATTGCATGAATATTTAAATATTGCATTTTGCTGGTAATTTAAGACTGGATTTAGATTTTAAAAAAATGTATTTTAAGGGAATACTACATTTTTGTGTATTAAAATTTTTCATAATGTAAAAATTGTTATTACATTATGAAATCAAGATTTTATTACATTTTGAGAAAAGTATTACAATATGAACATAATATTATTACAACAGTAATATAATATTATGTGTAGTTATTACATTATGAGTTGTTACAAATGGCTTAAACTATATTAATTGAAATATAATTTATATAATTGTTGCCTTTTAAAGTATAAAACTTGATTTAGTTAATGTTTTCAAAGAAAATACTCTAGCTTTATCATTTAAATGTCTTTGTTTTAAATACATGAATCATGTTTTTAAAATTTTAAATGTTTATATTCCTAATGTGTAATTGAGTACTTCACCTTTATTTGAATGACATATCTCTTTTTTCAATAATAATTATTATATGATATTCCCTCAGATAGTTAATAGGCAATATCATGTATTAATGTATTTATCCTAATAATTAAAAGCTGACCATTTCACTTTGTAATTTGTGACATAAAATAAAATGTTCAATGTTTATTTATTTCGATTTATGCCAAATGTTATATTAAGTTGTATTTTATAAGTTGTAGTTTTTTTTAAGTTATTCATTTATAATTCATATAATATTAAAGGATTAAATTGACATTTTGTAAAATTACAAAAGTTGTTTCTCATGCCTTGGTACATTTGGTACATTTCAAGAATAAATCACTGTCCCTCTGAGTGGCAGTGCTTGTGGGTAAAAGTGTGATTTATTCCATCCTCTTAGCCTCTGCTCTGCCGCTGTGGGAGAGCTGACACAGCTGATGGATGGTGGAAGCCTCTCTGCCCAGGAGGCTTTGTCAGGCTTCATCTCTTTCTGCTGTTGGAATTAGTGAAGTGAAACCTTAATCATCGAGAAGTAACTGATATCATTCAAATGGTTAGGCAAAACTGACCAATTTCAAAAACTGATAATAATCAGTTCTGATACTTGTGAACTCTCCACCTAAACATCCTCTTGTTATTTAGCGTCATAGACTGTAAAAAAAGATGGACGACGCGCCTTCACTTTCCTCCGTTGACGTAACTGAAGCCACCAGTGTTCAAATATGGCGCTGACATCTTGGGTCTCGAGCCTGCGCGGTAGTGAGCGCGAAGATGATCCGCGATATCAAGGTCCCGCCCACACCCCCACCTAATCAACAACTTTTTGTGAAAAAAATAGTTTTTTTTTTTTAAATTATAGCTTCATGCATTCTTTTTTATCAACATTTGAATGTGGGTAAGTTTCATTAAAAAAAGCCAACACCCCCAAAGCTTCACAGTCCTATAGCTCGCCCTGGGTCGATATTTAATTCAGTAACATTAAGCAGGTTTGATTTATATACTGTTTAATGTTGATGGTAGCGCAATTTTACATTCAGTAATCTTCCAGAAGATGCATAAAAGTGCCCCCTGTCATATAACAGTGAAAACAGAAAATTCCTTCAGTGACAGGGAAAGGGTTAATATTTGGATGTCATTTTGTAGATACATTTTGCATTAGAAACTTATAATGCATTCATAGTGGAAGCAATTAACTATTAGACTATCAGCATCCGATATTAATAACATTTTAGAACTAATATGATGATTTGCTTTCAGGTTTCCTATTCTATAGATTACTTTCATATTTTTGAAGTAGATGTACTAGAACATTTTGTCTAGATGCCAAAACCACATAATTGATAAATGTAGGTAAGGACGGTTGAGTTTTCTGTGGGAACTCGCGAGCGGGAGCTGAGGTCTGAAATTATAAAGGCGATCAAAGAGTCTGCTGCAGATAACTGATGATTCCTCTGTTCTATTTTCTCTTCTCTTTTTCTCCCTTTCACTTTTCACATTGTTCTGGAAAAACCAACGAGCTGCAGCTGACCAACATTTGTAACAAATTCCTCATGCTTTGACAACATGTGCGGTAGGATGTTTCTATAGTCCGGGGCAGCCCTGGTCTTTCGGCCTATCCCATAGGTTTTACATTACATCCATGTGGAATCATCCCAAAAAGAACAAGGCTGACTGGCACACATGTCCTTGTACGCTCCTCTCTTCTTAAACACAGACCAATTGTCCTAGATATCTCCCTTGAATGATCTGCAGTTGGTTTATTTTTTCATGTTGCTGTTTTCCACAGAGCAGTTTCACAGACCGCAGAAGTTCAAAAGACTCGAGCTGTGTTTCATCATAACGCATCTACCATCACTATATCAAATGAGCCGCTGTGCAGTAGTAAAATTAGGCTCTTGATGCCAATTTTCCACCATGAGTAGTAAAGCTACCTGTTGCTCTTGGCTTTATTCCGGTGCAGTTTTTCTTTTTCTTGAATAGATCAATCGTGCCACTCCCTCAAAAAAGTCATACGAGGTAACAGCATAATTTGTGAGGTGCAAACAATGCAGCCACACAGCATCATAAATGACACTCATGGGACATTTTTTCCTATAAAACACTAGCATATTATGATTTTTTTTTTTTTTAATCTAACCATACATTTTTTTAATCATAATCAGATCTAATCATAATAGTGAAGTTGTTTTGGCCAAAAAGTTCTGGTTGGGTTATTTGGCAACCCAGCACTGGGTAAATATTGGACAGAACACATGCTGGGTTATTTTTACCCAGCTTATTGGGTTTTACACAACCCTTTTGCTGGGTTGTTTTTTGACAGTGCTGTCAGTCAATGTAATATTGAAGGTTTTTCATTTTAAATAATAAAAGTGCACTCTAAAATCTCTGTTATGTGTAGGGCAGGAACAGTTCATATACAATACTTTTTATTCAATGGCAGGTCAGTCTTTTACAATCATAAAATACTACATAAAAAACCTAGTGATAAATATTTTAGGATGTGACAGGAGCAGCAACAGCAGTCAATGAGAATCTATGGGAAAACTGCTATCAGTAGGCTGTTCCAGTTCATTAAATGACAATCTTATATTCTTATATTCTTTTTTGTTAGTTACATAAAAAAACAGCTTTACCTTGTGCCATCTCACCTGTCAGTCATTTAAGTTTCAACCCGTCAAACACATAACGCGATGCTAGCGCACAAGGTCAATAGCGCTCCTGTAGTCACTGGAGCGCACGGCAAATTTATGACAGCGACGTTGCGTCAAAAAATAATTTTAAGGACCATTTTATGTCAATAAAACTCAATCTATGCTAGCAGACACTGACACACACATGCAGATCAGTCATGCAGTCATACATTTTTTTATTTGCATATTGCCCAAGACAACCATGCATAAGGCCGGAAAACATTTCACGGTATGCCTCAGGTAAGTTTCGTGTGTTTGGGTATGTGTGCTTCCTGAAACTGCCAACAGACAGGAGTTAAGTGCTATGCTGTCACGTCGGCCAGCTCCTCTGTCATTCAGAAAAACAACAAGTACAAATGATCTCAATCACACCTACAACCTGTCAGTCAACACCTGCTGGGGGAGTTTCAGGAAGACAGGCATCCTCAAAAAGAAAGAGAGAGAGAGAGAATTCTTGTGTGGCTGGCTCTGTGCCACTGCATTCAGTGTTTGTGTGCATATTTGTGTTTTCTTTTTTTCTTTTTCTTTTTTTAATGTTTAGCTCATATACTTCTAAAGAAATAAACTGTTAGGAGTCCTCTTTTCATCTGGGAATTCTCACGTTTTAATTTCTGTAGATAACTTTACACTCTTAAAACTAAAGCAGCTTATATGAACCAATAAGAGTTTTATAATTCTGCATAGAAGAACCTTTTCTCTACCCAGCCAACATTTCATTGTGAGGCCAATAGTCTTGCCTTCAATTCATACTTGAACTCAAACTCAAACTTATACCATTGGTTGAGTCAGTGTTTTTGAGATGGTCAAAAAACAGCAATTTTGATAACGCCACAGTCTAAGGTAAATCAACTTATTGGGTCTATTTTAATGATCTGAGCACATGGTCTAATGCGTATGGCGCAGGTACTATTGGGGCGAGTCCGAATCCACTTTTGCTAGTTTAATGATGGAAAAAATGGTTGGTGCGCCAGGCACATGCTCCAAAAGCGTTGTACCTAGTCTCTTAATGAGTAATGGGTGTGTTTTGGGCGTAACATGCAATAAACCAATCAGAGTATCATCTCCTTTAAAAGCCAGTTGCAGTGTTAATTTTGACAGCAAATTTTGATTTAGTTTTAGTCATAGTCTTTTGACTAAAATGCGATTTAGCTTTAGTCATATTTTAGTCACCTGAATTGTTTTTAGTTTTAGTCTAGTTTTAGTCGACTAAATATCACAAGATTTTAGTCGACTAAATCTACAGTAGATTTAGTCTCCTAAAATCTAATGAGTTTAGTTAAATTGTAATACATTAAGCATTTAAGCATTACATAACAGACTGTCACTTGAACTGACATTTTGACATCATTTTGTTTTTGATATTAAAAATACACGAAAGAGCTCAATTCACTTTTTTGTTTGTTTTTTAAAAACATCTCTATAGTTTTTATAACTTTGTAGCCAAAGCTTCAAATAAGTTTGTTTATTTCAGTTACCATTTATTTAATTTCAAGTAATGAAGATTTTTTTTTAATGGTTTTAGTTAACTATTATAACCCTGATACTTCATTGAATATGTGTCAAATACTGGTCTTCCCTCCTGAATATGAATTAAATGGGAATGAAACTAAATACAGTTTATTGTGTAACCAAAAACTAATATATAATGCGAGACTTTTAATAATAAACACGCTTGAAATACACCCGGACTCTTATTTTGAAATGTCTACGCCACTGTTGCAGTGGCAGCTGCTTATTCAAGTTCAGATGAGGAGATAAAATATGCATTGTTACAACCGTCTAAAACACATTACTATATAAACAACGTAAAGTAAACATTGCCATTATTCATCAGCATTAGTTCATAAACAATTGCCTGGCATAAATGTGTGTTATTCATTGATTGTGAGCCGCTCTGGAGCGCAGTTGGGGATGAGCCTGTAGAAGCGCAACAGCGCCGTGTTCTCCAGCTTTAGATCAGCACATTCAAATCAAATGTGTGGATCTGTGACAGGATATCAGTTCTGACTGGCTCTCTTCCCTAATCGTCCCTCTCTAACATTTTCGTCTCGTTTTTATTTGTTGACGAAAATGAGTTGCTTTTCGTCATAGTTTTTATCATCCAACACTAGTTTTTATTTAGTTATCGTCTCGTTTTCGTCAGTGAAAAAAGGTTGTTGACGAAAATTATGACACAAATTATTCGTCAACGAAATTAACACTGGCCAGTTGCGCTTGCACCATGGCGGATCTAGACACCCTCAACCCGACGAGTCAGTTTAAGTACATTTAAACTGTGTATTGCCAAGATTGGTTAAATAAGTAGCCAATTTCATTCGTCATTACTGCAAATAGGTAATTCTGATACATGCAATGACTATCCATTATGACTTGTAGGCATTTTTATCTTTTAATATTTGGTATGTTTGTGTGCTGCTGAACATCCCTGTGTGTGTAATAAGCAGTGTGTATGCACGTGGCGAACCCTCCTATGGGCGCATATTACTAACACGCCCTTTAAATAAAACTAAAAATACTGCACTTTTGACTTTAGACCAGGTTTTTGTCAATCAGTGGCACAGTCATTTTCAGTTGCCTCAAAATAGCAACGCGCCAACAATGCGCCACACCTCGTTTTCAGACCAGCACGCCAAACATGGGCAAACAGATGGGCGTGAGTGCATTTGCTATTTAAACAGCGTGGCGCTGGACGTGAAAATGATAACTGCGCCGGGTTGAAACTAGCAAAAAACACGTCTTGCGTCGCGCCTGGTGCATTGCTTCGCATTGGTGTATAGGGCCCATAATGTTCTTAGGATTCATTCACACACATTGTTTTTTTGTGTTAAAAAACGAAAGATGCAGGGCAGTTTATTTTTTTAAAGTTATACCTTTTTTTTTCAACTTGAGCACAGTGTTTTTAGAAAGCCTTGTCATGCGCAAGAAGCTGCAAAAGATGCAAGATGGAAGCAAAACTCAGTCTAGCACATGTTTACATGGAAAAACTATGGAAAATACGGGCAGTCAAATGCAAAAAAAGTGTTCCGTGTGAACGACCTGTAATAATTGGTTTGGAGAGTGTCTGTTTTTTTCTGTAAAGTTTTGTTAGCTTGTAAGGCTATATGTTGTACTTCTCAGTAACTTGGTCGTTTCTGGAATGTTCTGGATGCTTGCTTTGTCTGCAATTCTTACACCCCCAGTTTCTTTGATAGTCTGGTCCCAAGATATGGTCATTGTTAGTCTATGGACTTACTTATGTTGCTTACACCTCAGCCAGCCGTTGGTCATTTTGGCATCATTTCCATACTAAGGGATTTGTTCAAATCTCTAATCTCAAAGTATATGCTATAGTAATAATGATCCTTAGTTGTTTGTTCAATTGTGTCTCGAAGGTCAGATAGATGTAAGCAAACTGACAAGAGCTGATACACTCTGACCCTTTCAGACACTAAAGGATAAGATATCCAGGATGTGCAGTTAACAAGTCGCCACGCTGTCACAATTTCCAGCATTACACGGCACACATCCTACTGTCTTATCACTGCTCTCTTCTGATACATTCCTCTTTGCAGCAGTCTGTTCTCAGGAAGAATAACACTGACAGGCTTTAATCTGTTTTATGGCTAAGATGGTCCCAGAAAACTACACTTGATCAAGCTAGTTGCCATATGGACCAGGTCCACTTTAGTGTAGGGCTGAACGATTTTGGGAAAAAATCTAATTGCAATTTTTTTTTTTTTTACCAATATTGCGATTGTGATTTAATATGCGATTATTTTTTAAACTCTTTATCTTCTGTATTATTCAACAATACATAATTGTATAGTAATGGTGGAAATCTTTAATTGGTACCTCACGATCCGATTCCAATCCCAAAAGAATTCTTGAACTTTTTCCTTATTAATTATTAATATTAATCTTATAAATGTATTAATAGGGCGGCAGTGGCTCAGTGGTTCATGTAGGTTGTCTACAAACTGGAAGGTTGGTGGTTCAATCCCCGGTTCCACCTGACCAAGTGTCGAGGTGTCCATGAGCAAGACACCTAACCCCAGCTGCTCCCGACGAGCTGGATGGCACCTTGCATGGCTGACACCGCCGTTGGTGTATGAATGGGTGAATGTGAGGCAAGATGTAAAGCGCTTTGGATGGCCATGTGTCTGTTGAAAGCGCTATATAAATGCAGTCCATTTACCATTTACCATTAAAAACTTTAAATGTTTTTTATTATGATATATGTAATTATAAGCTTTTTTAAAATAACTACACATTATAACTAGCCTGGATGCCAGACGAACTTAGCCCCGCCCACAAAAAAAATTGCACGGGTAGTTCGGTCTGGACTTGATCCATAGAGAAGTAATTATGCCCGAACAGAAACTGTTCGGACCAATGAAATCGTCAGGGCGGGCTTTAGACGATGATGGACAGATGATCAACAGTAACGTAATCATCCACGGCATCAAAGGCGCTTGGGTTGAATTTGTTCTAATCTTAAACGGAGAACTTGTTCGTATATGCATTCACCTTTACTATTTCTCTCAGAAATGATGATCGTGTTGGTAAGTACTCTGTGTATCCTTAAATTCTTTTTTTACAACACCGGCAAAGATCGTTTACACATCTTTTTCTTCTAACCTTAGGCTACTTATTCCGGGCGTGCGTGCAGACAGGGTTGCCAAGTTTTTACAACAAAACCCGCCCAATACCGATTGCTACTCAGAACTAGCCAAAAACAAGCCCAATAGCTTTCCGGGTGGGGGTTCTCTGGGAAAAATGGCATTTGGGGGGTAAAATATGTGTTATTTTGGCAGGGCTGCCTGCTAAATTTCGCATTCCTGTGTCTGTATATCACATAATTGGGGTCTGCGGACTTGGCAACACAGTGCAGTTGAGTTCTGTTGACATTTGACAACTAACGTTATGCGTCGCTCCGTTGCTCTGATTGGTTGTAGGTCTATCCAATTGAGGTCTTTCCTGGTTCGGTTTAAACACGCCCCATAATCACAGCCCAACGGAGCAGTATCAGACTCAAATTCTGACTAAAATTGAGTATGACGACGTCAGGCTACATTATAACATTTTAAGTTAAACAGTTGCATGTTAATCATTTTAAATATATAAACTAATATAGCTGCAAAACATAAGCTAGCAAATCATAAAGAGGAACAAAAAAACATTACAAGCAATGAACAAAGAGTTTGATTGATTTTTCTCTTTCTTAGCTTTACTGTTGTTTGATTATTAATGATGACATCATCATAGACAGACCTGCATTCACACTAATGCACAGATCTCTTTTGAAATATAAGATATTTTTGCCCTGTCTGTTTAATTCATTAAGACATTACTGATGGTGTTTACATTAATGTTGCGTCATAAAAATTTTTGAGACGCACACAGACGTGTGCTCGCGAGCACTCTTCACAAAGCGCCGCGTGAGCATTTGAAATGGAAAGCCTTCTGTCAGCGAGTTTCTTATTTTTAATATACAAGCACACTGCATTCCTAACGTCTTGAATTAAGCCTTCGTTGAGCATTTGTAAGGAAAATACCGGCGGGCGAGAACACACACTGTAAGCGTGACATCAAGCAAAGTTTCTCACAGCACATATCCTGTGCAAAGAAGCCTGCGAATGTCATTGCAATTCGCGCCGTCAACCTTTCGGAACGTTATGAAATATTATTTTATGGTTCGTGTGTGACTGTGTGTGTGTGAGAGAGAGAGATAGAGAAAGAGAGAGGTAATGGAAGCAATCAGTGTTTCTAAAACACACGCAGCGCCACCGCGCACCTGCAGTTAAAATCTAAGCTCAGAATCGATCCAGAATCATTGGAGAGATGATAGTAGCCTATAGTATGAACAACACAATATTTTTTTCATTTTAGGCCAGGCATATGATATGTGTAACGTGCCAAGTTGCTTCTTCTTCTGCAGACTTTACTCTCGCGTGTCACGTGACCAGACTGTAATCGCAGCCTTTGCGGTTAGGAAATCGTGTTTTATCATATCGCGATATTATCGCAAATGCAATTAATCGTTCAGCCCTACTTTAGTGTGTGTTTTTCAGTGATTTACACTCAAATAATGGATGTTTATTGGTATCTATGATCCCTAGCCTGACAAGCCAGACCCACATCATAAGTTGGGTCCGGGAACACACCATTGGCAGGGCTCAATCTGAGGGGCGGGATAAACGGTTGTCTTTCAAATTCCCTCTGCACGCAATAGATAGTGCTACAAGCGGAGCTAGTTGATAGATTAAACTTTCGCTGTATCCGGTCGGCAAAACTCCGAACTCCAAATCTTCCTTTTTTAAGAATGACTTCAGTGCCGTTCTTTTCTCAAAGAAAAGCTTAACTCCAAGTCTTCCAGAGTCGCGGCCAAAGCCGTTTCGAAAGGCCGCTGTTCGCCAGCTTCTTTGTTTTTACAAGTAGCACGCGGAACCGCGTCAACTCTGCCGTCATTATGTTAAGCCCGCCCACCAACTCTATACACGATGTGATTGGCCTGACTAGAGTTTGGTTTTTCCAGCTCGCAAGCCAACGGAGAGTTGCTAGACTACCCTGGCTGCAAATTAGATTTGCTGCCGCTAGAGTGCGTCTAGATTTCTAGGCTATATGATTCCATGAAGAACCTTAAACGTCAATGGAACCTTTTTATTGCATTAAAGATTATTTATAGTGGAAAAAGGTTCTTTAGATTTTTTAAATGTTATTCACACTAATATTTTTATTTTATTTTAAGAACTGTTCACTGAAAGGTTAATTGGAGAACCAAAAATTGTGGTTCTATGGCAAACACTTTTGGAACCTTTCTTTTTAAGAGGGTATCAACTTATAACTCAGAAGGTTGTAATCCCATGACAGGGATTTTGCCTTGTTGAAATGAAGATTGGGAAATGCAGACTTTACTTTCCATCACTTTTATAACAGTAAGTTCACTTTAAAAGTTTGTTTTCAGTGGGACATTACTTGTTCTTTTTAAAATGTCATGTAAATGCCATGTAACATTCCCTGCATGAACACCATAATGCAGTGTGTTATGACCGCTTGGTCATGATGGGTCAGTGCATTTTCTGTACTGTTAAATTACCTCACTTCAATGAGTTGATTTTGGCATCTACACTTGAAATATCAGTTTATCATATATCAAATCACTGGAGCCTGATGCAGTGGTTCAGATTTTTTGGCTCTAACACGAGGAAGGTGTTGTTTGCATGTGTGACTGTGTGTGTGTGTGTGCTCATTGCATGATTGGTTGAATTTATAGGTTTGCTTCATACCTCTGCCATTCATAGCAGGTTAGAAAAATAACAGCTTTCACTTTAATTTGATTGATTGTTAAATAGGAGCTTCTGCAGTTTCAGTCAAAACAGTTCTAAATCAAACATGTCACAAAATTTCCGGATTTAACGAAGGTATCCAAAGTCAAGGAGCAGAGACACAAAAGTTTATTTTAGACACACACACACACACACACACACACACACACACACACACACACACACACACACACACACACACACACACACACACACACACACACACACACACACACACACACACACACACACACACACACACACACACACACACACACACACACACACAGGGGTTTTTGTGAAATGTGGGGACATTCCATAGGCGTAATGGTTTTTATACCGTACAAACCGTATTTTCTATCCCCCTACACTGCCCCTATCCCTAAACTTAACCCTCACAGGAGACTGTGCAGTTTACTTTCTGTGAAAAAATCTCATTCTGTGTGAAATATAAGCATTTTGAAAAGTGAGGACATGGGTAACGTCCTCATATTTCACCCTCTTTTTGTACTACCTATGTCATACCCATGTCATTATACACATTTGTGTCCTGATATTTCACAAAAACATGCCCACACACGCACGCACGCACGCACACACACACACACCACACACACACACACACACACACACACAAACACACACACTCAACCTTAATTTAGTTCTCCACGGCAACACAAGTCCCCATGAGTTGACACATGTTGTTTTTTCATGTTTTATGGGGACTTTTCATAGAGTTTTTTATACTGTACAAACTTTATATTCTATCCCCTAACCCTACCCATAATAGAAAACTTTTTTGCATTTTCAAAAAACATAATTTAGTCTGATTGATAAGCTGTTTTCCTTATGGGGACCAAAAAATACCCCCACACGGACAAGGATTTTACATGTTGCATCTTTGTGGGGCCATTTTTGCCATAGGGTTTACCTGGAACACACACACACACACACACACTTACTTTTTTTGGAGTGATTTGGGCTTTAATCCTTCATAAACATTTGAGGAAAACTCAGCTCTCGTGTTGACACTCTCACCCATGACTTGCTTTTTTGTGCAAGTTGTTTATGGGTATTTGAGATCGTTTGACTCAATATCTCTGTTTATTTTCCCAACAGGACGGGAGGTGTAACAAGGTGCGAAAGCTTTTAAATTCTATAAAGCCGTGAGATTGTGTCAAAGGTGTTCCAGTGTGACTTTAATGATCCAAGAGGAATGTTTCTAACGTCTAACTGCTCCAATAAAACTCCAGGAATATTACAATAACAAGAAACTCAGAAACACACACATACACAAATTCACAGAGTCTTTATCTTTAATGGACTTTTGGAGTCCACCTGGACTTCATCATCTCGCTCTTTGTAGCAGCTGTTATATGTGTGTGTGTGTGTGTGTTCAGACAGCCTCTTACTGTGATGGATCAGTATTCTTTCTGCCCTGTGCCCTGGACTAGATCCATCCCATAAGGAAACAAGTGTGTTTGTCCTGAGTGGGTGTGTTTTGTTTGTCTGCCTATGAATTACATAAGACGTTCAAATGTTCATTTGTAATTATATTTAAAGAGATAGTTCACCTAAAATGGAAATTTCTGTGATCATCTACTCACCTTTGTGACAAACGATTTTGAGGGATGGCTTTCATTGTATGAGAATAAAAAAAAATATTTTTCCAATATATATTTTGTGTTCTACAGAAAAAGGAACATGTAAGTTTGGAAAAACATGAGTGAGTAGATGATGACCATGCATCTCATTGTACATCTCTGTGTAGTGGCGGTACTGAATGAACTCACAAGCTTTGTTACTGAATGAATCAGTGTTTTGAACAAATTGGTTGAAGGAATGATTCAAGTGACTCATAAAGACTTATAAAGATGGTCCTCAATTGTTACTGGATTAGTGTTCTTGGATTGACTGAGTAATAGACTTGTTCATAAACACTACTGGTGTGTCTGTGTATATGGTAAATGTTAGGTTGTTTGATTCTTCAAGCATGTGAACTCATCCTTGTGGCAGTTACGGTCCTTAGCCACTATGCTAAAAACCCATTGAAATTCCCAAGGCAAATTAGCCATCATGAATAAACAGTTCTATACATTTATATCAAGGGTGTGCTTCTGTCCAAATTTGACCCAAACATGGGTTGAAACAACCCAGCATTTTTTAGAGTTGTGAACTCATCCAGTTAGATTGTCTAGCCATCACAAACTCTAACTTATTTATGTGTATTTTTTTTATACAGTAGCCACACCTGTGTGTGTGTGTGTGTGTGACATGGATGTTCCGTTGTTGTGTTTTGAGGTGCTAGCTTGCTAAGCGTGAGGCCTTGACATAAAGGCGCTGTGTGTTTACACTTCACTCAGCATATTAGCTTTGCCTGCTCTTCACACTACCCTCATGCTGGTACCAAAAGTGTGTGTGTGTGTGTGTGTGTGAGAGAGAAAGAAACTGAGAGAACCACAAAAGGAATGAATGTTTATTCACAAGAAGCACTGTGTATGTACAATGTCTGGATCATGGAGATACAGAGCAGAAAAAAACAGACATCCACTCTTTCTCTATTCGGCTTATCAGTCTTTCCTGCTTTCTTCTAATGGGACATCCATGTTATCTTTCTGTCTGGACCTGATATACATCACATATGGTCTATGCGCACACAAACACACTGCCAACAATAACTTCTCACTTAGAAATAAAAAGACATTTGTTTATTAAACAGACAGATAGCGTTCTTTGGAATCCCGACCTCGTGTAGTCCAATTTCTCCCATTAGTTCTTTGAATAATTAACTACCTGAAAATTTCAATTCTAAACTCTGCCTATCATGGTTAAAATATTGTCTTTCTATTCACACTGACAGCCCAAATACATTTTAGACATATTCAAATACAGTTTTCGATTCAATATAGATTATTTTGGATATAAATCAGGTACAATATATGGCAAATTTTCTCAAGGAAAACAAATCTCTTAACTTGTAAACTATGGGAGGCAGTTATTTTATAGCATTGCAATTCCATTTTTACAAATCTGGTTCCTTAACGATTCCATTTAATGATTCTAAAAGTATTTTTGAGTACATTTTGTTACAATGACGGCAGTAATGTTTAATTCCTTGGATGTATGCATTGCGTTTTGTAACAAGAGATGTGTACAATAGTGGTCAAGTGTTGTTCGGAGGGAATATTTGTTTTTAATGAATCTACAGGTGTGATTGAACCATCAAAATATGACCCAAAAAAATCATAATTCCTTTGTATGACAGCGTGAATTACGTCCGCACAATCTGGCATGTTTCATTGCGTTATCACAAATAAAATAATTGACTCTAAGCACAACTGCGCATTGTGATTACAAAATTGTTAACACATTTGTAATAATATTTGAATAAGGTGTGAAAATGTCCATTTTCCTAGGCCAGACCACTACAAACTATTTATGGAACTGAACAACATGAAAGTTATTGTATTATTCTACTTGCTACTACTAAAAAAGAAACCTGGTCCTGTTTTGTTTTTTTTATTTATTTTCATCCGATTTCCAAAAGAATACTGCAACAGACAATCAGTAAATCGTCTGCAGTGTGAACAAAGCCTAAGAAACGTATAAGATACGTATATAAGATACCGTGTGATGTGGTATGTTGTGTTTTTGAGTGGTTTTCAGAGAAGGGAAACTAGGGCTAATGACAGCGCGGCAGGCAGCTGGGTCCTGTTTTCAGCATGATGTTAGAGGAGATCATGATGGACTCAGACGAAAGCCCTGCTTCCATTATATGCATTATACAGAGACGAGCCACGTCTGCAAGTGTATCAGGTTATATCGAAAAGAAACAAATGAAATGGAGAGAAGATCATCATGTGTGTCTAAACCCAACTTTGTGCATTAGTTAGCATATTTTTTGCTAACACTTTTATCCATAATAACTGACTCAGGGACAGTTCACTTGGAGCAATAACACTTCCCAGTATGGTGCATTAGGCAGCTTTCCATTGAATCATCAGGAATGGTCAAAAATAGTACAACAGTTTTTATAGAGTATGGCAAAGGTGACATGATTCATTACATAATTTTTATACAATATGACTGGTTCTTCATATAGTATGCATAATTCAGCACACCCTTCTGTTACTAGGTCAAAGCAAACCCTGATTTTTTTTTTAATTTCTTTACCTTGTTGTTCAAAATCATGAGTTTATATATTTAGTCAACTGTCTAGTTTAATTTCCCCTTTTGTTATGTTTGGACATGATTCAGACGAACACTGACTTCGGCCCAAGGTTTGGGGACAATTAGGTTTCAAAAGCACATAGTTGTTAATCCTGCAAGAAAAATAAATGTTAGTTATGATTATTTAAAAAAATCCATCACTGTCTTTTTTTAGCATAAATAAATTATCTGTGTATTATTCTATGTATTTTTTTAATTTGTTAAAAGGAATGTTTCCAGCCTCTCCTTGTTGTATAAGGAAGAATTCATGTAGATTCTTTATTACATTTTTGGACCCACTTTATATTAGGTGGCCTTAACTACTATGTACTAACATTTTAATTAATCATTTGATACAATGCACTTATTGTGTACATACATGTTTTTACATTGTACTTACATTTAAAAAAATACCTGCATGTAATTACATCTGTAATTAATTTCTGTAGTTACATTTGTAATTACACAGTTGACACTTCCCTTACACCTAACCCTACCCTTAAACTTACCCATACCACCACACCTGTCCCTAACCCTACCCGTATCCCACCTCAATATCAGCAAAGGTGTTTTGCAATACAATATGAACACAATAACTACATTGTACTTATTTTCTGATGTAAGTACATAGTACTTAAGGCCACCTAATATAAAGTGAGGCCACATTTTTTTTTTTTTTTTTTTTGTTGGAATAATGTATTATTGAGAGACTTAAAGTTGTGATCAGATATTTTCCACATTTTAGTAATGAATTATCCCATAAATAAAAAAGAATAATTATTGTACATAATCATTTTAACTTTAATAAGTTAATGACCCTGGTCCTGGTCTTATTTTTTTACCACTTTATATTTATTTTTTAAATCTTTTTATCTTCTTTTTTTCTCAAAATGGAAAAGGCATCCATTTCATAGAATATCCCAGACTCTCCATTTATCAGCTGGTCATATTCATAATCCTTTTCTTGTTTTTTGGGATTAAGTGTGCATATTCCATTTATATGTGTTTTGCCGATTTCTCTGGGTTCAAATGTGTGTTGTTTTTTCCCCTGGCACACGGAAATAAACCTCCCACAACACTTCTGTTCGACCTTTTCTTTTAAGCAGAACCGTTCTGATCCTAACAGAATTTATAAACTCTTACTGTTCTACACCATATATATTTTTCCCTAGTTCAGATTCCTTGAATACCTGGAAATAGGTGGTGCATGACCCAATGAGGCCACCAGTGGGAGAGAAAAAAAGTTTTTGAAATCTCCCGAGAACAGATGATTGAATTATTTAGTGTATATCTGTAATTGGATCTATTTTTCTGTGATGCAGAGTTACTAGAGAGGTTAATTTGTCTTGTGTCACAGCTTCCTTTGGGTGGTCTTTTTGTTTGTATGGTGGATGCAAGTCTTTGAATGGCCATATCTGGCTTGGAAAGCCCCCCTGAGCCCCTTTACCCAGCCTGCTCTGTTTAATGTGGTCTACGATTGCAGCCACCTCATTTGGGTTTTGTAGTTTAACAGTATTTGCTTTCGCTCCTTCTTCGTATGTTTATTGAGAGATGAAACGCCACTATTTAAGAATGTAATATTAGCAACTGTTGTTGTGTACTGTTTCATACGAGCATGTTTGTAATGTAAAGCTTTTCATGCTTTTTTAAATAATCTGCCAGCATGCCCATAACTGACATCAAGGCATGTGAGGTGGAAACATACACGATATTCGTATACATTCTCTTTCATATTTTTTCTCACTCTATACACACACTGGCTTGAATGACTGCAGACTTGCATAGAAAAGTTACAGCAGTCCTGTCATACAGCCTGTAAAGTAATGTTCAGAAACAAAGCATACAGGGTCAAAGAGAGATTCCTCACATAAAAATAGATTGAATCAGACCCTGCTTCTGTTCATGCTGATCTTGGATAAATTGTGTAAATGAGGTAAATGAGTCACAATGAGCAAATTTTCAAAAATGCATTACTGTTATTTTCACATTCTCTATTAAAACAAACCTTCAAAATGATGTATGATTGGTTGCAATCAGACAAAACAATGAATGAGCTACACCTGTTTGAAATCGATAAAGTCAATTTTGAGAAAAATCACGTTAAAGTTTTCTGAAGGTTCCAAAACAGAATCACCTAGCAACCATACATTAAAATCCTTGGTAACAACACATTTGGCAAACACCAAGTCAGAAATAAATATCTATAGGAAAAATATATATTCAACTTTTTCCCCCATGACACCACAATTGTTTGATTAACATTAATGAAACAGACCAGCCTATATATTAAGACCTACTGTAACGCACAGACCTAGTGTTCAGATCTTTATATAATGTTACACATTAGATGTTTTTCCCCGACAGTTAACCACATGTCCACATAAGACATAACAGATAATGTTTTCGTGAATTCTCGCCAAGACAGATATTTTGAAATACTGTAATTCTGTGTATATGTTTAAATCGGGATTGCGCGCAGTCTGAGGAGTCTTTGTGTGTATGCTTCTGATCTGTCAGTAAGCGGGAGTAAGTCCGTTTTGTTTACATCAGTATGAGTTTGAAAATCACATTTCGTTGGTTTAGACTTATATGAGAATTCACTATGAATATTCACAAAGTTGGAATGCTGTGCTTTAAACTAGGGATGCACCGATACCATTTTTTTCAGACCAAGCACAAGTACTTACATTTGGGTACTTGCCGAGTACTGATCCGAGTACTTAATAATGCCATTACAGTTCTTTAACAATGTTTTATTTTCATCAGATGTTTTTCCCTTTCTGACTGTAACAAAGTAAATACACAAATTGATGTTGTTGCTGACATTTTAACATTCAACTTCGTGTTTTCCTAAACAAACATGGCACTGCTGCCCATTTCACATAAATGTAACCTATAACATTCTTGTGGATTCCAGTACCACACAACATAGTAGCAGAACAACTGAATTAAATTGTTATCATAGCCATACAGCCCTTTTCGGAAAAGTGAGAGGCAGATTCTTTTTGATGAAAATAAGCTTCTCTGCATTATCAGCTATGAGCCTGTTTCTGTTTTCATCTACAATATGTGTTAAATCATCTGAATTCATGCAAAATCGCTAACTTGAACAAGGTTACATTTTCACATGAAATCAGGTTGTAAAAACCACCATCACCTTATGGATAACAGCGACTCCACCATTATGTAAAATATCTCATTTTGTTTTTTCCACAAAGTTATAAAGGTGACATGAGAGTGAATAAATGATGCCAGAATTTTAGAAGAAAGTTGGAATGTGTTGAGAAGTGTGCTATTTCTCCTGGGTTATAAAAGAGCAAAAAAAAGATACATTTTTTATGATTCCTCATCTGAAACGAAGGAATAAATGAATGTGTGTAGTGATGTCGGCTTCACTCTACATCTAGGTTTCCTGTGATGAAACGTTTTTTAACTTCCCTCAACACCAAAAGGAAAAGAAAAAAAATAACAGAGAAGGAACAAGAATCATAAATCACTTCATTGCAAATAGTGCTGACAGGGAGTCTGATCTGAATTTTGATATACGATTCAGCCGACCTAAAACTTTGAAACCGGACGGATCGTAAGAGACCTGATTCATAAGTCAATTTTTACAATACATATGATCACTGTTTATGGAGCAGTATGAGCATCCCAATTTTTTCCATTATTAATTTGCAGAACTGCTGCACAGGATGCTCATCCATCTCTAAACTTCCGTATTTGAGACAATGGACATCATTCAAGACCACTCACCTTCCATTTGTCTCCCTCCCTCCATCCTTACCTGCCCATCCCTTTCCTGCCATCCCTCAATGCCTTGACAGAGACATTATGTGGGACCTACTCAGAGTTTAGGCCGAAAGGAGTTTATAGCACAGTTTATAGCACATATTTGCTTGCTAACATGGCAAAGATTGTGCCTCCTCTCCTTTCTGACCAGCTGTTGTACTCTAATTTTGGAAAGAGAAGAAGCCATTCAGGATCCATCAGTCAACACTATAACTACTTGCGACCCCCAGATCACAGGCTTCCTTTCGCATCACCTGCTAGTTCTTATGCGCTAACCCGACATTGATTGCATATAGTGAATTCACAATTTATGAGTCACCCACTGAAATATTTGTATTCCTCATCTGTGAAAACATCACATATTCACATCTCTTGAAGAAATATGACAGTTTGGTGAATCTTTCCTCTATAGGTCCAACCAGATGTGTCGTGTCAAGGAGACGCTAGCTATAGGGTGTCGACGGGTGGCTTTTATGCACAGCTGCTGATGAGAGACTGAATCCATCCGGTCACACAAGGTGAGTGCCGTCAGAATACTCTGATTAAGATCAGCATGATTTCAGATGTTACAATAGAGATGATTTGGTAGACTTTATATGAACCTTTGGAGCCTGATATATACCTGGGAACTGCTGTTTATTTATTATTCATGGTGCTTTGTCTCTTATCACAATGAACTGGCACTGTATGGTTTCTAGATTACTGGGGAACAAAACATAATCAGCGTGCACCATAATACAGCCATAAAATCATAATACAGGCCCATTGTCCACCTCCACACGTAAAAGCATTCAGACTGAAAGGTACATTTTGTCCTAGTAGCATTGAAATTATGTCCGTTAGCATGTGTGTATGTCTGTTAAGTCTGTTATTGAGGTTTAGGTTTCAGATGGGTGTTCACAAGCTCTCCCTCTGTGGCAGATTAGAAATACAACACTTATGGTACAAGTGAAGATATCTCAAAATCGTAGCAGACAAATACATTTCGTCTGCATTTGTAAGACCATCGCATTGTGCTTTAACCCATTCAAACCCTGCATCCATTACAATGGACATCACTTTTCTGCTTTTTTTCCATTTTAGTATTATTCATATTAATTGAGATTTTGAATTGGCTTTTATTTTCAGTTTTCATTTTAAATTTGTATTCTTTTTAATGAATTCATTTCTATTTAGCCTTATTAGATTTGGTTTTAGTTTGGGTAATTTTAGTACTTCAACTTTAGCTAAGGCAACAAGGCAACATTTTTGTTAAGTATGTTTACATGTCAGTTTCTTTATTTTGTTTTAGTTAACGATAACAACACTGATTTTTATCTCACCCAAATCTCAAAGAATTACTATCCGTGGGTGTCATATTATACTTTTTTTTTGTGATTTCTGATGTCCGGTTTGATTTAATGTCATTGAAATGTGATTTCATAGCCTGGATGCCAGCCGAACTTAGTCCCGCCCACAACATTTGAGGTCGGGAAGTTTAGTCTGGACTTGATCCGTTGTGGAGCAACTATGCTCGAACCAGAGCGGTTTGGACCAATCAAATTGTCAGGGTAGGCTTTATATGATGATGGACAGATGATCAACAATAACGTAATCATCCACGTCACCAAAGAGCGCTGCAAAGATGGCTGCCGCTGGAGAATTAAGATGTGTAGATTCCGCCATCATGTCTGTTATAGAAGATATTGACAGCACATTCATTTAAAAAGAGGAACAGAGAACCGCAATCAAGGCATTTGTCGATCAACATACATCACCTACTCGTTGCTCTGATTGGTTGTAGGTCTATCCAATTGAGTGCAGAGGCAGTTTCTTTTCCTGTCCCATAATCACAGCTCAATGGAGCAGTATCAGACTCGTATTCTGACTAGAATATGAGTATGACGACGTCAGGCCAGGGATTTCAGTTTTGTCATGACAAATCTCTTGACTGTTTGGCATGATAATGGATATTACAAAGTTGATATGTTTGGTCTTGGCTGAACAGATCAAGTACCAAGTGCCAATACATACAGATGACACACTGCTGTGAGCAAGTAAGACATGCTGCTGTTGTACAATATAGCACACTGATCTATACTGGTGGAGCTGGGGAAGAGGGTTTCTGAAAGCGTGCTGCAACTGCTATAATGTTGACCAAGTATTTGAATGTTGAGCAGCGATCTCATTGGCTACTGATACAGCAGGAACCAATTAGCTGTGCCCTTTAGAGAATGACGTGATTGCAAGCAGATTGAGTTAAGTATCTATCAGTTTGCAGCATCTAGAGTTTCATGACAGAACTTTGTATTAATAATCCTCCTACACATTTTGTCCAGCCATTACTAAAAGTGATGTTAGGTGAGTGACTTCTTGATATAAACTGGATGTTTTGTATTCAAATCTGCTTGTCTGTAACAGTAACTAATATATCAGCAATGGCCTAGTATGAACTTGGTATTTATCTTGAGCAAAAGACATATTAATCATGGACATAAAGCACGAATCTACAATAACTGTACATGACTGGCCAAAGGTTTAATGTCTTTAAGATTTTTTTTGTATTGTAAACCAAGGCTGCATTTATGTGATCAAAAATGTAAAACAGTAAAATTGTGAAATATTATTACAATTTAAAATGTATTCCTGTGATGGCAAAGCTGAATTTTCAGCATCATTACTCCAGTCTTCAGTGTCACATGATCCTTCAGGAATCATTCTAATATGCTGATTTGCTGCTAAAGAAACATTTGTGCTGCTTAATATTTTTTGTGGATATTTTGTCATGATTCTTAACGTATAGTAAAATCAAATGAATGGTGATTATTTCAAATATAAATATTTTGTAAACTTATAAATATCTTTACTGTCAGTTTTGGTCAATTTAGTGCATTCTTGCTGAATAAACTTTAAAAAAATTTTTTAATACTTTTTAAATAAAAGTTTTTATTTAAATAAAATCATCTTAGCCTCGTAAGATCTGGGACCATTTTGGGGATTTACGCCTAATTTGGCCTACCAAAATTGAAAAGCTTCCCATACACACATACAGTGGTCTAAGTTCCAAATTTTGGTGTAAAATAACCCCCCCAAAAAAGAGAGACACTTTGATTTTTGTTTTTATAAATTCAGTTTTGAAAGTGTGTAACTCAGGCCCTGTGTTCTGTAGCACACTGAAGACAGTTTGGGCTGTTTCCACTAAATTCCAGAAAATAGTGGAAACAAGAATTTTGTCTGTCATGTTGTATGCAAGATTTATTCAAATGGATCTGAAGGGAGGACCCCCCCCCCCCCCCCACCCTTACCCTGCAACACCCCACCACCACCACCACCATATACAGTGGTATAAATGCAATATCCCAGTGTCATTAAATTAATTTAATATTATGGAAACAGCCCAAACTGTCTGCAGGGTGTTAGAGCTCACAGGGCTTGAGTTACACACTTTCAAAAACGAATTTATAACCAAAGAAAATCAAAAAGCGTCTCTTTTTTGGGGGGTGGGGGGTTATTACAGCTCAGACAACCTATACCTACATGTTTATCACTTTTAGCAGTGTTTTACGTAACTTCAAAGGGTTTCCTGTAAAATGACACCAACATTTTGAACAACCACTGTATGTGTGTATGGGAAGCTTTTCAATTTGTGTAGGCCAAATCCAGGCAAAAATGGTACCAGAGTAATTTTCAGTGTAAATACGTTACTTTGTGTAAAACAAATGCCAAATTGATGCATATCTTCAGAAAGTAGAGACTCTAATCTTTCAAATGGTATCACATATGAGGTCAGAGCTCCTCCACAGACATTTAAAACTGAAAGTATATACATGATGATGTCATTCCGGACCCTGTACAGGAAACCTGTTACATGAAACTAACCCTAAACCAACCCCTATTCCCAAACTAATACACTACAGTAAGTACATGTAGTTAATTATTATTATTCATTCATTAAATTTATAATTACAGTGTAACAAGGATACGTTAAAATAAAATGTAACCCACTTTATTTTAGCGTCCTTGTTACATGTAGTTACTGTAGTAATAACCCTAAACCAAACCTCAATTTCCAATCCTAACCCTCCTGTAGTTAATTATTACTCAGTACTTAAATGCATAATTACACTGTAAGACACCTTAAAATAATGTGTAACCAACCAACTATTTATATTAGTATACAAGTTATTTTGGCTCAGGAATGTAATTCGGGTCTGAACATCATTTTTAGCACCGAACAATCAATGCGAGTTTGCTTTTCAAAAATAGGTAGCATTGTTTGCGAACATTTCCTGAAGAGAGTGTCTGCTGGCCCGGAGGCAGCTTAATGTTTGTTCTGGAAGTGTGCATGTTTGTTGTGTTAATGGCTGCTTTAAATATATGCTCTGCTAATTAAGATAGGACACACACTGTTTACCTTTCATCGCATCCGCTCATGTGAGATGAATAGATAAGAAGGGGAGAGAAAGAAAGAGAGGGAGAGAGAGAGATAGAGAGATAGAGAGATAGAGAGAGAGAGAGAGAGAGAGAGAGAGAGAGAGAGAGAGAGAGAGAGAGAGAGAGAGAGAGAGAGAGAGAGAGAGAGAGAGAGAGAGAGAGAGATAGAATGAGATGGTTCATCTGGAGTGGTGATAAAAGCTGTCACACATAGTCTCTCTCTCTCACTCTCTGCCAGTTCACGGAAGGCGGGTTATCTGTTCACATATCTTCATTCTCTTCCTCACACCTGTTGATAAAAGAGATCCTTGCAGGAAACCCAATTCCTGTCATCACCTCACTGTGTCTTGTGCTTCTGCTCTGAAGTGCCAACAATGTTTTAGAGCCTCCCAGTCCTGTTATAAATCTATAATTAGAATAGGAATTATTTAGCATCATATAAGAAGGCAGAACCTAATTTCTCATGTATGCATTTTTTTTTTGGATAGTGGATAGTAACAATGATAATAGACAGATAAAACATGGTTTAGGAGGGATATTACATTCAAAAACTGATAAATGCCTTAAAGGATTAGTTCACTTCAAAATGAACATTTCCTGATATTTTACTCACCCCCATCTCATCAAAGATGTTCATGTCTTTCTTTCTTCAGTCGAAAAGAAAATACGTTTTTGAGGAAAACATTCCAGGATTTTTTTCTCCTTCCTTTGACTTCCAAAATGTTGAAGGTCCAAATCAATGCAGTTTCAAAGCGCTTCGAAGGGCTCCTAGACGAGGAATAGGGTCTTATCTAGCGAAAAAAAAAAAAGAAAAAAAAAAAAGAATATACTTTTTATTCTAAATTGCTCATCTTGCGTTGCTCTGCGCCTTGCCAGTGATTGCGCAATCATGCCGAACAGGTCACGCTAGACCAGGGGTCAGGAACCTTTTTTGACCAAAGAGCCATTTTTTCATTTTTGGTTAATGCATTTTTCCAAAAGAGCCACAGTAAAAAATAATATTAAATTATTATTAAGATTAATTTTTTTAGATTATTTTTCCCAATAAAATTTGAACAATAGTAATCATTAGGTCCATAACTAAAAACAAACACATATGCAGCAAACAATAAATAAGTTGCAATATGGAATTAATTGTGCAGGGCTTTGTGAGGTTGAGTTATAAATCCTCTTAGTGTTTGTGAACGCACACAGTGCTTACATCTACTGTTTTTACGTGAATACTCGACTTGGCATTTTGATATATTTCTGTAGCCTATTAATTTGACGTGCAGCCGAGGACAAAGCTGTGCTTGTCCGTGTTGCACTCGGAGCATGTGCACAGCATCCTGTCAGTAACTTATCACGCTTTCGCGACTTATCACGCTTTTATAATTTATTTCCGTCAACTGAAATCTGCGTGGATTATCATAAATACACATTTATTTATCACAAGGGTCTCTACGGCAAAAGCGAAAGTACCTGCGAGTAAAATGTTTCGAAATGTCTCTTTTCACAGCAGACCACCAGTTTCAATAAAAGGATATATTAACGTTTATATAGCCTACTTTTACATTTGCGCTGCTGTTCTAAAAATTGTTTTCGGTTACCTTTAACAAGCCACAGCTGCTTGAAATCCCAGAGCAGACGCTGTTACCACAGAAACGTAAGTGGGTATTGATTGCTGTCGCGACTCGTGACACTCGCGAACAGCACTGAACACGCGCGGCCGGTACAACTTGAATATTAACTATTATCATACGTTTCATTAACGGTAGGCTGTACAACAAGGGAATTGTAATTGGCTGCTTTTTTCTGCAGAGAGCGGATCTCTGTTGATGTGTCTCATTTTTTTTCTATCGATCATTTGTTGGTAAAGGGTGAGAGACCTGAGCCACATTATTTTTGTCAAAGAGCCAGGTGTGGCTCGCGAGCCATAGGTTCCCGACCACTGCCCTAGACGTTAGGGCTGGGTATTGACACAAATTTCACAATTCGATTCGATTTTGATTCACAACCTTTCAATTCAATATCGATTATTTTGGATATGTATCAGGTATAATACATGGAACATTTTCTCAAGGAAAACAAATTTCTGAACTAATGTTGTAAACTATGGGAGTCAGTTGATACTACATTAGCCTACTAATATTGAAGGTAAAAATTAACAGATTTGTATACAAACACTTAAATGACACTAAATTATGATTTAAAAAAACAGTTATAATATTAACTTTACAATTACATAATCATAATTCTACTCCAATTATTTTTTTTTAAATGTAAACATTTAAATGGTGGCTGTCATAAAAACGTGCCAGATTTATTCATATATACATGAATTAAATATTGAAGAACATTGAAAATGAATAGCCTATGTAATGTGGTGCATATAATTAGCAAAAGGCTCCTCTCTAGAGTTAATTTTTCTAGCTGACTAACGAGTTTATGGACACTGGATTTTCTGAGGTAAATGTGACGTTACATGACATTTACAAGCCGTTTTACTGACGCCTTTCTGCAGTTGAAACACTGATTTGAGTTATTCCATGTGATATGATACGGATTTCGGTAAGTTGTACTGTATCTTTTAACACACTTTCAGAAGCTCTTTCATGTTTATTTTGTGCTGTTACTGGTGTTAAGGCGGAAGAGAAGATCTGTTCATGTGCGCTCTGCATTGCCGGTTCTCTTGAGCTGAGCTGCAGCAGAGCGATCTCACGCCACAGCGCCAAAACGGTATTTATGTTTTTGAATTTCGTTAAAAAAATTGACATAATTTGAAATCTGAGACTTTGTTTCATATCAATAGTAATAAAACACAAATATTATTGCGATTTATTGGATGGGAGGCACGCTACAATGTTTATTTCATTAATTAACTGAAAACAGGATGACTAATCGATTTAAGAATCGACTTAAAATTTAAGAATCAATATTGTTTTGTAAAAGTGAGAATCGATTAAAATCGAGAAATCAATATTTTTTTACCCAGCCCTACTAGACGTAGGCGGAAGTACCGCCCCAAGTGAACATGATAACTAATACAAACGCCCTTTACCAAAAAACACTCCATCTTCAACTTCAAAATCATCTGACATCTTTGTTTTACCTTTTTTTTTTGCTAAAGGACATTTGTATTAGTCTTTGCATGTGCGCTTTGTAAACATGGGGGCGGTACTTCTGCCTACGTCTAGTGTGACCATTTCAACGTGATAACGCAATCCTTTGCACGTCGCAGAGCAGCGCAAGATGAGAAATATTCTATTATTTGTTCATTTTATTTTATTATTATTTTATTATTATTATTATTATTTCTAGCTCAAATTAGAAATCTAGAAATATTTTTTTCTGTAACAATGCAAGTCTTTACTGTCACTTTTGATTAATTTAATGCATCCTTGCTTAGTAAAATAATAATGTATTGTATGTCAGTACTGTATATCATTTCTCTTGAGTAATTAATATTGCTTGCTAAGGCATCACTGTTGCTATTGCTCATACTTTGTGTAGTTGAGCAAAACACCAATTCTAAGTATTAAACTTTGATGCATAATAGTACAATTCGATTTTTTGCTTGATTTTTTAGCAGATAACAAAGCGACAAAAATAGACTCACATAGACTTGGATTGACAGAGGGACTTTAGCCATATCTAGGGACCTGAATGATAGACTTGAGGGTTGGCTTTTTTGATTTGGGACCACAAGTTGTGTGTGTAAGTTACATTGTTTTTTTTCTTCTTTGCCTTAGTAGTGGGTGGCAGAAATGTCCAGAATAATCTTAAAACCAGCAGAACGCCACAATTTACTTGCCCAACTGGCTGACAAATGACCAGTCATGCTGATGTTTTTATATTCAGTTAAGTAGGTTCATCTTGTCAATCATACATCAGATCGATCAGCTTTTTCCCATCATGGTAGAGTATAGACCCACCTTGGGGGTCAAGAGGTGCAGAGTTGTCAAAGGAAGTATCAAAAGAGCTAATTGAGACCAATACCATTTACATTTACTTCATTTAACTATGCCGTTACCCTACTCATTACTTTTTCCATTCAGCCAAAGATAAGATATCACAGCTAGACAGATGTTTAGACTGCCTTTAAGGGGTACCTTAGCACTAGATGAGGAAGACAAACCAATGTCTTCCATGTGTACATGTTTAGTATTTTTTGGTCTGGCTTTTATTCCATTTTACACGTAGATGTACCCACGGCTTGTGGAATGTTGTTCCTTGACTTTCTTGGATGCCAGTAAAACCCGCTTCAAATTGCATGCATGACTTCTAAACAATAATACAAAACACATAGGAAGCGTTTCAGCATGTTGTTGTGCTATTTTAGTCTGAATTGTGTTCAGTGCTGTTGCTGTTGAAGTTCCTCAGTTTCAAAAAGTGAGCAGCTCAAAGAAAGCATTATATGCACACTCTCAACACGTAGGCTATTATCTAGCCCTGTTATTGTAGCAACATGCTATCATCAAACCCTGTTGAAAGCAATTGTGAGTCTAGTATCTCATGCACAGCACTGTTTGTGTGATGCTCAGTTGCTGCCTATGTAGAGTGTTTCATTGGTCAAAAAGATTAGGCATACACATTAAGGTTTATTGTATTTGCACACCAAATGAAATTTTCCTCTTATGAAATTCTTGACAACATAAGCTCTATGATCAATCAGAGATCAGTCTATGCCCAAGCAGGCATAGTGACTTGCAAGTATGTTTTTCTTTTTTCTTCCCTGATACGGGAAAAGAACGGCGTGCTGACATCATTTCTGTTGAGGTTGGCAGGGCAGAGACACAACATGGCATGTTTGTTTGCAGCCAGGCTTCAAAAAAGAGACAATGCAACCTGAGGCGATTTAGAGGTATGCTGTGAATGTGTTTTGTGAACTGCAACATTGATATCTTGGCACCGTCTCATAGTGAGAACTGTCACTTTAGTTCCTTTTCAACCCTTTTGACAACATTAAAGTGCCTGCTACTATACCACACTGTGACCCAGGTGGTCTTTTTCTCTAGCACATTCCCTTTCTCAAAGCCAAAGCCTACCTGTCAACCTGAGATGTATGCAGGAAAAGGCACGTTTCCTGTCTGAGAGCACAGTGCTCACTCTGGGCCGAAACTCCGATGATATGTACAGAATCCAGTTGTAGTGTCGGTCACGTCAGTTCTTCAAATGCGTTCTGCTTTACATCATCCAAGTCATTTTGAGGCAAGAAGAGGGAAGAGGACTCAACAGTTCCATCTGTTATAGTGTGATCTTATAAGTAATTTTTTTTTGCGTTTTCTGTCTCTATACATTGCACATCATTTTGTTAATCATCAGTATCTTTGTCTAGTAAACAATTCCAGTAAAAATGTTTTACTTAAAATGTATCTAATTTGTGTGAGATGACAAAGGAAATATATTTAAAAACGTGATTTTATATAATTTTATATAAAATATTATGTAATACTTTTATATTATTTATATAATATAGGCCTACATCATTTACATAATACAATATTTATTAATTATTAATACAAATTATACTAATTTGATTAAAATGTTTCTTGTTTTAAGGATACATAGGTATTTTGATTGGAAACATGACACAAATACTGATTTAGAAACTTCTTATCAGAGGTGTTTCTGATATGGCTTTGATTCTGTAAAATGCAATGTTGTTTGTATTTTCTTGATTTATTTTTTGAAGATCCTGAACATTTACTGAGATTTAGCATGTTTGTTTCCTTTGACTGTGTCTTTTCATATTGGTTGTGGCTTCCCCATAATCTGTAGCGTGTCCCTCGTCCCCCTCAGTGTAAACCTGACTCCAGACAGGTAAGACAACCACCCACTCAATCCTCTGCAGAAAGAGAGTGAGAGAAGATAAATATTCCCTTCACGTGGGGAATGTGGTAATGTAGGCCTTTGAAAAGCATAGGCCATTCTTATCCATCATATTGCATCATATCTCACGGCAGGCTGACTCCTCTGCTGTGGATAATGTCACAGTGAACTCATACATCATTTCTCACTGAGACTTGCTCAACACCGACAATTAGTCATTCACAAAGCTCTTGGGTCTTTGAAGGCATTTTGAATAGGGTATTTTTCTGACCCTTGACAATTTAGTGTCATTCTTGACAGCTGGTTTAAGTTAGGAACTGTGCAACAATTTTGTGACCAAATTATTTATTTATTTGTTTATTTTATCTATAACTTTTAAGATGACCCCCAGCCTAAAATATAAATGCAGCTATGTATATAGATATTTTACTTTTCTTTTTTTCTTTTATTATTTTTTATTTATTTAGCTTTTTTCGATGACCCCCCAGCCTAAAATAAAAATGCAACTATTTTATTTTATTTTATTTTATTATTATATATTTTTTTTTTTTTTTTTTTTATTTATTTATTTGTTAATTAATTCATTTTATTTTTTATTATTTAATGCATTAACTAATGTTACTCTAAATGAGACTCTATTGTAAAGTGTGGTTGTCTGGTTAGGACGGAAATGTGGAACATGTTTAGGACAAGGAGGTTCAAAATTAACTTTTTATTTTTTTAAATAAATACAGTTAGTGTTCAAACGCATTGACGGACTGAAATCTTTAGGTGAGTTTCTCCTGATTGTTGAGCTTCTTCTATCATTGTACTATATTAGACATAGTTGGTTCTTTCACCCAGTAACATAAAAAACCTAACAAAACAAAAAAAACTCTAAAGTTTGTATTCCAGTCTGCTGTAAGGATTTAATGGAGGGAACAGTGGCACAGGAGCAAAATGACCTTCCCAGATTCTATCTGGCCAATTAAAGCACATCGGACTGAACATTCTCCCTCTCAGACTACATTTGGTGTTTGCATTCAAAATACCATAGCCCAGAGAGCCAAAATTACCCATTGTTTTATGCTTTACATAAATATTTACAAATGCAGAACCAGAGAAGTTTAGGCTAAATGGACCATAGAAATATTCTGAGCGCAGGGAGAAAGATGGTCCCACGAGGACCACAAGTTGTTAAAATTAATGTTTGTGGCAGAGAGTAAAGGGGATTACAGTTAAACGGCATGAAAGCTGTTATTTTTGGTGGATGCTATTTTTAAAAAAGGTTTGCTGTTCTCCCCGCTGAATTTAAAGCTCAAACATTCTGTTTTTCTTCAGGTTGTCGACTTGTGGGATAGTTAGCAGAGAGTTTCGGGGGGTCCGGAAGAAAATGTCCTTGTGTATTTAAAGTCATAATAAAATAGTCAAAAACAAAATAACAGTTGATCAGAGATTTTTATTTTATTGTATTTATTTACTACAATATGTAATGCACTGAAATCTGCATTTATGAGTACACCATGAATATCAAAATACTAAATAGTCAGGATTGGTTACTGTTGAAACATTAAATGTTTGGGGGCTATACTTTCTATTTCTACTCAAAACAAGAAGGTAGAGTCAAAACCACAGAAACTTGAGTATAAAGATGATGATGGTAATATTCATAATATACTAGTATAGCCAGAACAGGACAGAACAGTAAAAATGAAAATGTATTTTTAAGTGTACTATAAAATAAATGTATTTTTATTTAATAATTTTATTTTATTTTAGAATATAATAGTACTATCCCACTTTATTTATAATTTTGTTTATTATTTTATGAAGAAAAACCCCCCCAACTAAATAAGGTGCAATAATGCTATTATTAATTGTTTTATAGTTATATTTAATGGGTTACACTACTGCAGTGTGCGCACCAAACTGAATCTCATGAGAACCAGACTGAAAATCTTATATAGATTCTAATATGTTGATTTATTATCAAAAAAAGAATGTTTTAACCTATTATACTTTTTTTCAGGATTCTTTGATGAATAAAAAGTTAAAAAGTTATTTTATTTAAAATATAAATCTTTTGTAACAATATACGTTTGGGATCAATCATTTTTTTCTTCTTTTTTTTTCGTTGAAAGCAATTAATACTTATATTCAGCAAGGATGTGTCAAATTGATAAAAAGTGATAGTAAAGATTTGTATTGTTAGAAAAGGTTTCTATTTTGAATAAATTCTGTTCTTTTTTTTAACTTTTTATTCATCAATGAATCCTGGAAAAAGTATCACAGGTACCAAAAAAAATATTAAGCAGCACAACTGTTTCCGACATTGATAATAAATCAGCATATTAGAATGGTTTCTGTAGGATTATACAATGCAAAGCATAAATTGAACAGAAATAAATTATATTTTAAAGTATATTAAAATAGAAAAACATTATTTTAAATTGTAATATTTCACAATATTAGTTTTTTTTCTGTATTTTTGATAAAATAATTGCAATATTGATGAGAATAAGAGACTTCTTTTAAAAATATTAAAAATAGTAATGTTTCCAAACTTTTGATAATTTTTCTATTTTAATATATTTGAAGTTTTATTTAAAATTTCAGCAGGTATTACCTCAGTGTCACATGATCCTTCAGAAATCATTCTATTATTTGGTACTTTTAGTTTGTGTGTATTTGCATATATATGTGTATATAAGATTATATATGTCAAGTCAAGTCAACTTTATTTATATAGCGCTTTTAACAATGTAGATTGTTTCAAAGCAGCTTTACAGTGTTAAACAGGAAAATAATGCAGCATAATTTTATTAAGCTGTATAGCCATTTGATGTCATCAGTTCATTTCAATTTCCATACTGTGACAGTGTGGGCTTTAGATCAATAATTAGATCAGTAATTTAGTTTATATGGTTAACTTAGTTTATTAATTAGATTTATTTAGATGTTTAGTTGGAAAATATAGTGTCCCCAACTGAGCAAGCCAAGCCAGAGGCAATAGTGGCAAGGAAACCAAAACCCCATCAGGTGACCTAATGGAGAAAAATAAACCTTGGGAGAAACCAGGCTCAGTCGGGGTGCCAGTTCTCCTCTGGCCAAATGTGCTTGTGTACACGTATTACAGTGTACACTTGCATTTATAGTGTGCAATATAAGTGTATACAGTGATTCTTGTATTTTATATATATATGTCCCAATATAGTCTGTAATATACACACTATATTGGGACATCTGCCTTTACATGTACATAAACTTTAATTACATCCCATTGTTACTACGTAGGGCCCACCCTTTGCAGCGATAACAGCTTCAACTCTTCTGGGAAGGATTTCCACAAGGTTTAGGTGTTTATGGGAATTTTTGACCATTCTTCTAAAAGTGCATTTGTGAGGTCAGGCACTGATGTTGGACGAGAAGGCCTGGCTGGCCTGGTCTCGGCTCTAATTCATCCCAAAGGTGTTCTATAGGGTTGAGGTGCAGGCCAGTCAAGTTCCTCAACCAGTTCAGTTCAACCGTCAAACCCAGACTCGTCCATCGGATTGCCAGACAGAGAAGGGTGATTTGTCACCCCAGAGAACACGTCTCCACTGCTCTAGAGTCCAGTGGCGGCGTGCTTTACACCACTGCATCCGACGCTTTGCAATTGCACTTGATGTAAGGCTTGGATGCAGCTGCTCGGCCATGGAAACCCAATTGAGCTAATCTTGAGCTAATCTTGAGGCCACATGAGGTTCGGAGGTCTGCAGCTATTGACTCTGCAGACTCTGTGATTTAATGTGGACTACCACTTTGTGGCTGAGTTGCTGTTGTTCCCAATTGCTTCCACTTTGTTATAATACGAATAACAGTTTACCGTAGAATATTTAGTGGTGAGGAAATTCCACAAATTGCGATTTGCACAGGTGGCAACCTATCACGGTACCACGCTTGAATTCACTGAGCTCCTGAGAGCGACCCATTCTTTCACAAATGTTTGTAGAAGCGTCTGCATGCCTAGGTACTTAATTTTATACACTTGTGGCCATGGAAGTGATTGGAACACCACATTTCAATGATTTGGAGGGGTGTCCCAATACTTTTGGCAATATTATATATATATATATATATATATATATATATATATATATATATATATATATATATATATATATATATATATATATATATTTTAGTGCTGGGAATCGATAAAAAAAATTAACTAATTAATACATTTTTTTTATATAATTAATCGCAAGTTTTTAATATTTTGATATTGTAATAATTTCAGTTACTCTCCAAATGAATGTATAAACAATTCACTTTAAGAACGGCCGCTGACGAACATGACGCGGATCTGACGCGCTGTCCCGCGCATCTCATTTCCTCACAACTCTTTAAGTTCATTTAAGATGTTATTTAACTAATTTAAGACTCCTAATATGAGAATACTCAAAATTCTTTGTGTTGTTGTTATTGTTTGTTCAAGAGCAAAAGAGAACTCGATGTAGCAGGAGCAGGAGACTGACGCGAGTCTGTCTGTGCGTCGAGTGTGTGTGTGTCAGAGTGTCCCTCGATTAGCTGACATGAGATGCAGCCACACAGACAGTCTGGACATTGACATACAGCGCGTTCTCTTGTGTCTTGTCGTGCTTGGAAGCATTTACATAAATAAGAGCGTGATCATGTAACGCTAGGCCAAAATGGATATAAAAACGGATGCTGCGTTATTTGCGTTAAATATTTTTAATGCGTTAAGCTGAAAAAATTAATCGCCCACGTTAACGTGTTAATTTGCTCATATATATATTATATATATATATATAATATATATATATATAAAATAAGCAAGATTGAGGGCGACATTTAGCCTTTCAAATCCATGCCTATGGTTTGCAAATTAATTAGTAAAAGATACATATTGCAGATGAGAACTTGGCCACAGCAGAGGCCTGTTAAAGTGATTGTATCCTCACTGGCTATTGCACTTGCAGCCCAATGACTCATTAATCTAATTGTCCTGCTTTTTAGACTCATTCTCTCCATCATATGAATTTATTGTTTTTGGCTACCATAAGTCACTTAAAAGCCAACTTTATCTTAAGGGCTGATTATTTGGTTTCTGAATCAGCCTGACTGCATACTGCCAAGAGTCTTGACCTCTGAATTAACCTGCCGATAGTATCCATTTAAACTAAGATGTGTGTGTGAGAGTCCTGTGCATCTGCGGAGCCTCAGGAGGACTTTATCAGAGTTTATTAATGATGGTTTAATTCCCTCAGAGTTCAGCGCCTCTCTTTAAACTATAACCCATCAACATTATCAGGGCTTTCTGTTTTCTGTCTCACAGACAGCCTGTCAAAGCCTAGGGGCGGACCTCAAATCTTTCTTAATAATACTCAAAGATCAGAACACAGCTGTGAAGCTCATATAGCTCATATAAAGCTCATATAAAGACACATTGTTTCCTAGACCGAGTGTTTTATATTTACTGCTGCATACTATTGCTCATGTTAAGGATTTAAACAAACCCTAAGCCTTCAGCTTGTAACTTCACAAACATGAATGATACCTGGAATCGTGTGGTTTTCTAAGGAGAGGTGTGCTATTATTTTCTTAATCTGCCAGATTTATTTCCCCTTGTGGTTGATAAAATTAAATAGGCTTACATTGAAGTTATAACCTTACCCAAAACTTTTGGGTGGGCTCTTTGGACTTGGACCAGTAAATAAGTACCTTAAAACCACTTTTCACTTGCAACCGCCTTGCAATGCCCTAGAAACCACCGTAAGCAATCATTCAGAACATGTTAACCACCCAGAATACCTTATCATTGTGGTGACAAGCACAAACAAGCTTCACACACCAAGGTTATTGTTTATTAAAACTAAAATCATAAATCATTTCCATTGAAACAAAAAATATATATTTAAAAAAAATACTTCAGGCAGTTGGCAAAGCAACCTTTCTCATTTTCATTTAATTTGTTGAAGTACTTAAAATAACCAAAAAACAAAAACAAAAGGATAGCCTATAGACACATTTAAATAAAAAACAGTGTTTCCCCTACAATGTATTCACAGCAGCACAGCGGATTTTCAGATGGATTTTCAGTGCCACTGCAAAATCTTCACATGATCAGTAATATCACGACATTCACTTACACGCTTTAAAAGAGAGAGAGAGATTGACGATGGCCAGAGAACTAAACAAAAATGTAGTCTGCTTACAGTTTAGGGCTGTGATATTAATCTTAATTTATTTTCGCTTCCAAGGATTATAAAAAAGAAGATATGAGGTAAAACTATTATAAACTATGCTCGCACATCGTCTAGCACAACTTCCTTCCCTTCATAGCGCGCGCTGTCATTTCTCCCCAAACATGCATTTAACGTCAGATTCAGCACAATCTGTGATTGTTGTCAAATGCACTCTCCACTTTGGCTAAATTGCAGAACGTGTTTGATTAAATGAAAAGCACAATAATCCGCGCAATAGACGCTGTTTCCAAGTTCAAGGCGGGCGTGTGTGTGTGTGTGTGTGCGCTGCGAAACGGAGCGACTTGCACATATGCTTTGTGTGCGCGACTAAACCATCAAATACACAACAAAATAGTCTATATCTCAAAATGACATGCTTGGAGAGTATTCACTTAAACACAGTTTAGCTTAAATGGGTGTAAATAGTTGGGAGAAATGAATGGGAGAATGATATTATTAGATCTGCATTCGGTCTTAAAGGGGCACATCTAATAAACCTGGTGACAATTGAGCCATTAATGTGAATCAAACAACAAAAGGCAAAGAGAAAATTACTTGCAGCTCTTGTATATGTGATGCTCTTAATAAATATATATATATATATATATATATATATATATATATATATATATATATATATATATATATATATATATATATATATATATATATATATATATATATATATATTAACCTTTTTATTAATCATATACATCATACATTATTAATCATATACATATATGGTAACACTTTAGTATGGGGAACACATATTCACTAATAACTACAACTTTTGTCTCAATAAACTCCTAATTTACTGCTTATTAATAATTAGTAAGGTAGTTTTTGTAGCGTTTAAGTTTAGGTATTGGGTAGGATTAATGGATGTAGAATGAGTTCATGCAGAATAAGGCATTAATATGTGCTTTATAAGTTCTAATAAGCAGCCAATATCCTAGTAATATGCAAGCTAATAACTAGTTAATAGTGAGAATTTAACCCTAAAATGAAATGTTACCTACATATATATATATATATATATATGTATATATGATTAATAAAAAGGTTAAAAAATGTGGCCTTGTTGCAAATTTTTAAGAGCATCACATATACAAGAGCTGCAAGTAATTTTCTTTTTGACTTTTGTTGTTTGATTCACAAAGCATGAGACTTTTTGCAAAAACATAAAATAATATCCAAACACTTTTTTTATTTTTATTTTTACATATTGCCCCTTTCTTACATTTGAGCCCTTGCCCCTTAGGAACTTTCTGCACATCCCTGCAGGTTATTGAAGTAAAATAGGCTATAAGCTAGTCACCTTTTAAACTAATGAAAAGTTTAATTTGGATTGTAATGTTCAAAATGTCTATTTCTATCCACAAAACTTGCCAGAAGTCATGTTTTTTTTTTTTTTTTTTTTTCCAGAGGTGCATGCCCCCGGACCCCCCGACGTGCGGCTTGGTAACAACCTCTGGCACGTAACAGCACCACTGCTGGAAAAATTTCTAGGGGAAACACTGAAAAACGAATAAAAACTACTTTCACAGAACAGGGAACAGGTGTGTAACTCAATTAGCAGCCATAGAAACAAATAAGGAACTAGAACTCAGGCAAACGGGAATAGGGAAAACCAAACTAAGGGTACTGTACGTTTACACAACAACGTACTCCTTTGCTTTTCCGTGTGCAGTTGACATCTTATGGCCGTTTCACAACGCAAGTGTGAGCGGTGCGTATTCTTTTCGCCATGCATGTTATTATGCAATGGAGCAGGAGCAGGAGTCTTGCGTGAACAGCAGTGATGGTTTCGGCGGCAAGTCTATTTTTGCTGCGCTGCTGACGCTCAATTAAAATGAAAGCACACTTTTGATGGACACAATAAATATGATTTTACACAAAAAGTGCTCAAAATGCACATAATAAGTTAATATTTCAGAAAATGAAGAATCAATTTATTTACAGATGATTTACCCATTTAAACTAAAGTAAACAGTCAGAAAATATGATATATAAACTTTCTTTTATCGTATTATGTAAAGGGCTTACACAGACAGGTATACAGTGCATCCAGAAAGTATCCACTGCGCTTCACTTTCTGCACATTTTGTTATGTTACAGCCTTATTCCAAAATGGATTAAATTAATTATTTTCCTCAGAATTTTACAAACAATACCTCATAATGACTATGTGAAATGAAATGCCCTTTTTGGGTAATTGTTTGTTTATCTATTTATTTATTTATTTAAACCCAGAATACCTTAGTTTAGTGTTTTGCACAAATAAGATTTTTTTTTCAAAACCCAGAATACCTTTAGTTTAGTGGCAAGTTTTACATTAATACGATTTATTTTTTTATCATCTTTTTTTTATTTTTTTATCAAAGTACCTGTATTCTGTTGTTGATTTAAAGGTCTTCAGTTTGAAAGCTTTTGCAGCGCTCTCTAAAACAGACGCAGACATGTTGGCCTTCAAGCATGAATCCACGTACAAGCTATTTCTTAAGCCAGTCTGACAGCAGAATTTGATTTTTTAAGACACCTTCCATGAATGCCTCCCTACCCATCCTTAAATAATAAGAGATTATGAATAATCTCTTCTTTTCAAACTATGCCGAATTTCACAGTGCTAAAATAGTCCTAAAGCTCGCAGGAGGGGCCAGAATAGAGGTAAAGCAGCCCTTTCATAGTAGAACAAATGTTAAAAGTAAGAGATATTTCAGACAGGCCTCCTTTTATGTCTGAGAATGAATTGAAAGAAATGTTAGTTCTCCAAGCTATCCATTTCATTTGTTTATGTAACATACAATCAGTGTTGTTCACCTAAGTACGTTCACAAAAAGTCAACACACTTCAATTTCATGCCACAACAGGCTTTACTTCAAACGGCAAATTGAAAGATTGAAAAGCCTGTTTTCAGCAGGCTAAATATCAAGACATGATCAGCTTTCAGACAAGATTGTGTGCGCGAGATGTTCTTCCTTCACAAGTGATTGTCTGCAGTGCATCGGATCCCCCAAGGCCTTCTTGTTATTTAAAGTTTCTGAGTTCTCCTTGTTTTAAGGAAACGTATACTGTTCACACTGTAATCATAAACAGCTAAACCAGATGGAAGGATGCCAGTTACAAAAAGCAACACCAGTGATTTAGTTTAAGAGGTGTGTGAGGCGGAGAGGAGCAGAGATGGTAATAATTAGCCTGTTCTCTCTCTGTAAACCACACAGTGGAAGAATGTTTGAGTGATTGCAAGTAACTTAAAGAATCCTATTTGTGTGTAGAGATGGAGGCACAAACATACTGTGAAGAACTGATCAGAAATAAAACAATATACTTGACAATGTGATTCTATTAGCTGTATATTACAAGAGGGAGTTACGTGCATGTGTGTGATTGTGTTCGCTTGTCTGCTATGCTTAGATAAGGTGAAAGATTTGATTGTGTTTTTGCCAAATCAGATGTGTCACTCTGAGCTCAGTGCAGCAAAGACAGATGAATATTTAACCCAATCTCTTTCTGATTGATTAATCATGGACATTTTCTTTCACCATGATCAAAGGTTAGATTTTCACCACTGAATCCAACCTCTATTAATGTCTTTTCCAGCTAAGCTGCAAAACTTAGTGACATTTCCAAATGTTGTGTTTGATGTGGACTTTTATTACTAGTTTTCAGGAGAAAGACTCAAGTTGCTGTAGCTCAACTGGTAGATTGCGGCTCTAGCAATGCCAAGGTCATGAGTTGGATTTCCAGGGAAGTGTAAGCTTTGGATAAATGTGTTCCATCCATCCATCCATCCATCCATCCATCCATCCATCCATCCATCCATCCATCCATCCATCCATCCATCCATCCATCCATCCATCCATCCATCCATCCATCCATCCATCCATCATAAGGTACACCTTGCTAGTAGCGAGTTGGACTCCCTTTTAGAGATGCGCGGATGGGCTATTATTTAATCCGCAACCGCATCACAAAACTCATCATTCGTCCGCCATCCATCTGCACCAATGTTTTTTGACCAATTTTCAAAGCCGCACCCGCCCGCAATCCGCTGATTGTTTTAATGTCTATGGGCAATGCACGGCACTGCTGACGGGGGCCGCGAGGCTAGAAAGCTCTTGCCTGTTCTAGAAAGGACACTGATCTAATTCAGCAAAGATATTTAAAGGCTAAAGTCCCTATAGCCTATTGGCTATGAATATTGTATCCACAGTAGGGATGGAACGATTACCAATTTCACGATAAACCACGATAAAATGTACTGACGGTTAGTGATATATTTTAATTATCGTTACCGCTCATAATTATCACGATTTTGAGAACTCGCGGTAAATCCTGTCCAGACAGCGTCATTCTGGTGCAGGCGCAGGCAGCGCGCAACGCTGTTTTTTGAATGAGAAGAAATGGCAGAAGGCAGTGACAGCACTCGGGAGATTGTTCAGCCTTCTAAATGGACCAAATCTGAGGTGTGGTCATATTTTGGCTTTTACAAAAGTCCTGAGGGAAACTTAATCGAAGATGGTCACCCTATCTGCAGAACATGCCAGAAGAAAGTCGCTGTAATAGGGGGAAACGCGTAAAATCTGCGAAAGTAAGGCAAGAGGACTTTGACCTCTATACCAAAACTATGTCTGGTATTACTACCACTCACACTAGTAGCCACGTTCAGATTAGCCGGAGTTTTGTTCAGAACGCACTCTCACTAGCTGAAATCTGCACTCAAAACGTGCGATGTACGCAGGAGATTCATTCGATTCATTCAGCAGCGAAAATAGTTTCAAACAAACACAGCAGAACCACAGCGCATCTGATATGACTGGCATAAAGTTGGCTTTACGTTCGAAATTCACAAATTTTGGGGCCGTATCTAAAGTTACATACAAATTTGGTACACGTTTCTAACTTCAATAGCATTTGAAGAGAATGACTTAGTCATAAAACCAGCTGTAAAGTGTTCATCTAGGTGTCAGGTATGATGCACACCTTTTGGATTTTTGATATTTAATCAAATAAACGGTCAAATTATATGGATATCCATTATTTCACTAGGATGTTTGAGCTCGTACACAAAATATGCTTGATTTAAATGTGTCATAGCTGATAGAACACTGATGAGAATATTTCTTGAGAATATATTTACATATTATAAATATTATATATAATATTAGAGATTATATTTACACCAAATTCGTATTATTTATGCGTAATGCGTTGCTATTGATGACGGCCATTATAAGGAAGGAAATCCCACAGAATAGAATAGAAACAAGAGCTGCTTGATTTATTTGTTGTTTGTTGATTTTCAAATATTAAACTTGTTGAAATGTTTTAAGTAGTGGTTGGCATAGATTAATTTTTTTTAATCTAGATTAATCTCACTGTAATCTTGGAATTAATCTAGATTAATCTAGATTAAAATGGCTCATTTGAATTCTGCCGAAGGCATTCAGAATATGTGTGCTTGTAAGTGATCGTTTGTCTGTTTGTAGTTTGAATAATAAATAACTTCTGTCCCTTTAAGATGTATCCCACTGTTCCTGTGAGCTGGTTACGACTGCGTTTACGTTAAAACCATAGGTTAAAACTCACCAAGATGGGCATTGAGACATTTTTGAGTGTATTTGACCATTAATAAGCTGGAAAAAGGAATCATTACATAATTATAGGCTAATTAACTCATGTCAGGTCAGGGTGACGACTAGGACGAGCCTGAAGAAATTAAACCGTTATTTTGACTGCCTTAAAAAGACAGACAGTGCAATTAATTTTATACCAGCAGGCCTAACAATCATACAACAAACAAACTATGGAGCCTCGACATTAAAGGTGCCCTTGAATGAAAAATTTAATTAACCTTGCTCCTGTTAGTTAAATAACAGGAGTTCAGTACATGTAAATCACATACAGTGAGTCTCAAACACCATTGTTTGATCTCAAACAGATCTGACGCAAGATGCTAGTACAGTAACAATAGGATAATCCAAGTAGCTTACATAACTAAATAGTATGTCTAATGACAAAGGTTAATATATTTCTTGCCAGTGTTGTCATAAATTACAAAATACAACCGTAAATACGTAACGTACTACGTTCTGGTATGGACTTAATGATTTTGCAGGTTCCTAATTAAAATAAAGACTTAACTTACCATTCAGAAACGTTAATTTCCAACCTCAAAACATGTTGTTGTTCCTCAAAATCTGCATCTTCGTCAGAAACAGACTCAAACATATAAGGTTGAATGCCTAATCTCTCCATCGTCATGACGGTCAGTATAGACATGCCTGCTATCATTGGGCCGCAGTGAAACAGCCAATCAGAGTAGAACTCTGCATTAATATTCATGACCCTTCCAAATAAGGCAAAAACAGACCATTTCATCCTGGGGAAGATTTCTAGAGTTGTAAATGGACCTGTAAAACCGTATCTGGACAATTATTGACCTTAAATAAGCCATGTACCCTCTATGTAGATACCAGAGAACAATTTAAAATGTTGTTTCAAATCATTCTTGGGCACCTTTAAAGAAACGCGACTCTATTCATTCACTGAAATTCGCTGAAAGTCCACCGCACAAAAGTGCAACGTGCATGTTCACATTTTTAATTGTCCATAACAACCCCGAAACTTGCCTGCTTGCGTTGCACATCAGAAAATGGGCAACATTTTCTGACTATTTTTCTTACCTTCTTTTTTTGCTGTGGATGTTATTGAGCTTGTAGAAGTTTAGCTCTTGCGTTCTTCTGAACATCTCACGCTGCCATTGCCCGATGTCATTTCTGATATCACTCCATAATATGTCTCTCTTTTAAATGCCTATTCCCTGAGTTGTAGGCTACAATGACTGGCTGTTTTAAAATATAACTTTTAAAACTTTTAAAAACTGAAATAGAAAATTTTACTATTTCAAAGTGTACTCGTTTTTTTTGGATGTAGAAATAGAACTTTTAAAACTTTTGTAGGTAACAATATTTAACAATGTATATATATTTGTTCATTTAATTGGTTCAATCGCCACCCACCCGAATGTAATTAAAATAGTATTTTTTGTCACGTCATCTGCCGGATCTGCCCATCTTGACTCCCTTTTGCCTTCAGAACTGCCTCAGAGGAAACATTACTCTTTTAAATTTTGTTCACTCAGTCGCTGCAGATTTGTCGGCTGCACATCCCTGATGCAAATCATCTGATTGGTTGTGGTTGTGTCATGTTGTTCAGAGTGAACAGACACATTACTTGTTTGTGGTAATGCACACAGAAACGTACTTACAGTTAGCATCCATTGTAACCTAGCCACCATCTGCAACTTTTCCTTTCTGCAGGATGAATTGATTCTATTAAGGCCTCATAAAAGCTTCATGTTCTGTCATTTTTGGGAAGGATACCTGTTGGCATCAAGCCTGAACCTCTATCAGAGTACTGTCAGAGTATCGCAGCACGGCCATCTGAAAGCTGCACTGGGCTGCTGTTTGGAAACGGCTTTATAGCTGTCAGGTCTCATGACACCTGTCACCTCAACACACACAGCTCAGACGAGAGCCGGATTAGAGACGAGGCCTGAAAATGACTGCTTAGAGAGATAGGGGTGGGTGAGGCTCACTTATATTACTGAAGTGAAGGAGTCACAAATGGAAAGTTCAGAGATAGTCTGTCAATCTGTCATAAAGAAACATCTCAAACATGAAAAGCTTTTTGTCAAGTCATAAAACTTGTCGTCACCTGTCTCACTGATACTGTAAAACAATATATCAGAAGTTTGTACTGATCATAGCAGACTATAAAAATGTAACATGTTATTCACAATTCTTTTCCTCTTTGTATTGGTTGTTGCTCCTACAGTTACTGTAGTAACCATAGAATAGTATTTACTAGGGATGTGCCCGAAGCCGAATACTATGTTCGGAAAGGAAATTCTACTGAGACATGGTGATGGAAAAAAAAGAGATGGGAGGAAAAAAATATATTTCAATGCTTTTGCGTTCTCCCGCAATTATATAGTTGGGTTATTATATTGTACATAATTTGCGGGCATCAGGGAGCCGCTATCAATATGTAGAGTATTGAAATCGCTTTTAAATGTGCGTAAATGCGATCATGCGTACTCTGTGTATAGGCAGTGGCAGCACTGACCACACATTTTACAGATATTTGTCAATGACGCTCAGGATCTGTTGTGCACCAAAGCTTCCGACATTGTCCTGTCAGTCATTTCTCCTTTTTAAATGGTTAGTTCACCCAAAAATGAAAATTCTGTCATTAATTACTCACCCTCTTGTCGTTTCAAACCCGTAAGACATTCGTTCATCTTCAGAAGACAAATGAAGATATTTTCTGTTACGCAGAACCAATGAGGTTCATTCTCGTGTGTTACGCTTCAAGCTTGAGCTTCTGCAAGAGCCAATGAGGTTCATACTCGTGTTTCGCAGCACGTTTGAGCTTCCCCAGAACCAATGAGGTTCATTCCTGTGTGTTTCGCAGCACATTTGAGCTTCCGCAAGAACCAACGAGGTTCATTCTTGTGTGTTACATATCACGCTTGAGCTTCCGCAAGAACCAATGAGGTTCATTCTCATGTGTTACACAGCATGTTTGAGCTTCCGCAAGAACCAATGAGGTTCATTCTCGTGTGTTACACAGCATGTTTGAGCTTCCGCAAGAACCAACGAGGTTCATTCTTGTGTGTTTCGCAGCACATTTGAGCTTCCGCAAGAACCAACGAGGTTCATTCTTGTGTGTTACATATCACGCTTGAGCTTCCGCAAGAACCAATGAGGTTCATTCTCGTGTGTTACATATCACGCTTGAGCTTCCGCAAGAACCAATGAGGTTCATTCTCGTGTGTTACATAGCATGTTTGAGCTTCCGCAAGAACCAACGAGGTTCATTCTCGTGTGTTACATATCACGCTTGAGCTTCCGCAAGAACCAACGAGGTTCATTCTTGTGTGTTACATATCACGCTTGAGCTTCCGCAAGAACCAATGAGGTTCATTCTTGTGTGTTACATATCACACTTGAGCTTCCGCAAGAACCAACGAGGTTCATTCTTGTGTGTTACATATCACGCTTGAGCTTCGCAAGAACCAATGAGGTTCATTCTTGTGTGTTACATATCACGCTTGAGCTTCCGCAAGAACCAACGAGGTTCATTCTCGTGTGTTACACAGCATGTTTGAGCTTCCACAAGAACCAACGAGGTTCATTCTCGTGTGTTACACAGCATGTTTGAGCTTCCACAAGAACCAACGAGGTTCATTCTCGTGTGTTACATATCACGCTTGAGCTTCCGCAAGAACCAACGAGGTTCATTCTCGTGTGTTACACAGCATGTTTGAGCTTCCCCAGAACCAATGAGGTTCATTCCCGTGTGTTTCGCAGCATGTTTGAGCTTCCCCAGAACCAATGAGGTTCATTCCCGTGTGTTTCGCAGCACGTTTGAGCTTCCGCAAGAACCAATGAGGTTCATTCTTGTGTATTATGCATCACGTTTGAGCTTCCGCAAGAACCAATGAGGTTTGTTCTTGCACATTAAGCAGGTTCGGTTGAGCTTCTGTTTATGTTCACTGATGAATGTTTAAATGTGAATAAAAGCTATATCCTAGACAAAAGAGAACTGGAGCGCTGCTGGAATCCCTTGTATCCTCTGGTGCTCTTGGAAGGGTTAAATGTTGAAAAGGAATTTGGAAAAAAATCCAAGTCAAGGCACTCAATAGGATGCAAAAGTAAAAAGCCTTTATTAGTAGGGCTAAAACATTAAAACACCAACGCGTATCGGCCCATTGGCCTTCATCAGGGTGTTGGTAACAAACAGACAGGATCGAGCAATACTTATAGTTGCATTGGTTTCAGGTGTGCCACTCTGGCACTTGCAACACAATTTTTTTTGGCCACTAGAGGCAATCATTCAGATAATGGCTATCGCCAAAGGACTTGGATTTTTTTCCAAATTCCTTTTCAAAAGCTATATCCTATTCCTATCAATGTTAAATCGTGATTTCTTTTCTTCTTCAGTATACTTCAGGATGCAAGATTAGAAAGTTAAAAAGAACAGGATTTATTGGAAATATATATATATATGAATGTACATTATTGTACATGGAGGGAATCACTTCAGTGAAAGAGGACGGGGTTCAAGTTCTGTCGATGGGTCTCCTGCATCTGCAGTTGCCATGCTATCTTTTGAATGGCTGTAGCTGAGGTTGACTCGCAGCACTTTAACACGATTGTTTTTTTCCGCTTGGCTGGCAAGCAACAGGACATGACATGGGGGCGTGGCAGCATCGATGATTCCATTTTTTTATTTGAAGATTGAGATTGTGACTTAATTTCGGTCAATTTCGATTTAAAATCGAAATCGTGACACCCTTAGTAAACAAACATATTTACTGTTACTTTTGATCAATTTAATGCATCCTTGCTGAATAAAAGTATTCATTACTTTATTTAAAAAAAAAAAAAAACGGACTGACTCCAATCTTTTGAACGTAGTGGCCCCAGCCACTTCAATATTGATGTCCTTAGATCTAAGTTTACTTTTTAAAATATCCAGACTAAGCATTACTGTTACCTTATGTGTCTGTTCCCTTAGGCCTGATAGATAGATACAATGGAGTACGTCCTATAACGCGGGCCACTTGACTGACTAAGCTAGTTGTCATCGTCTGAGAGAGATTCCAGGACTTGTAAAAACATAAGGCGGAGCCCTTCACTTCGGCATGGTTGTTCCTGTGATTGTCAGGTTAGTAATAATATCAAACGCTCCTGTGTTTCAACACCTCAACCCAAGACACTAAAAAGCTGTAAAGAATACGACAGCTCATTCTCACAGGTGTCATGCTGTTACATGGCGGAGCACGCTCTCCGTGTTGCTGGAAAAGGACTCAAATTAGCCCTAATAGTGGCTTGAATTGTGAAGGATAAAAGCAATTATGGTGTTTCACTGTTGTTTAGATATTGTGTGTCTTTGAAGAACAGGATATGACATCATACTGTGCATGTGTGGGGAATCTCAGTGGAAAATGTGATGCTTTTTGTGACAATTAAAAGCTGTATTATTTTAGGTAGTGTCCTATGTCACTGTCTTACCATTTTTTTGTTCTCCTCACACGGAAAAGCGAGAGAAAAATAAAATGCCTTAGTTAAAATGACTGACAGTCTGCCAGCACGGTCTTGTTTGATGTGTAGAAAAAAGGGAAGAGCGCCGTCAGATTCTATGAAGCCCGCATAGCTGGATTTGACATACCACATAGGATTCAAGTTCAACTACACTATTGATTTTAACGCAGCTTTGTTTGGTTTTGGCCTACTTTACTTTTTTTTGGTTTTCACTAGCAGATTAAGCATGTTTTTGTGACTAAAGTCAGTCACTGGCTTGCTTGCAAACTTAGCATGATCAGTGCTGTATTGTCATTAATGTTAGGAATAAAATTAAATACACTAATTTAGTTACTTAAATGCTAAGTTGTTGTTGGAAAAATGTATTAACATAATAACATGGCGCACATTTTTACTGCTTAATGACACTATAGTCTTCCAGTGCCAAACTCACTCAAGCTGAATAACAACATTCTTGCTTTCAGTAGTGCTGCTTATAGCTGAATTGAACTTGTTTCATAATGAATGAACTTCACACAGTTATTGAACTGAATTGAGCTAAATAATGACACCTTTATCTTGCTACTTACAGCAGAATTTGATTTTGTCTCATGAAGTTTGCATCATTAATTCTGTTACTTTCCTATTGACACTGTGAAGCTGCTTTGAAACATTTTCTATGGTAGAAAGTGCTATAAAAATTAGGGGTGCTCCGATTGATCGGCATCCGATCTCGATCGGCCGATAATCGCTTTGGGATGATTGATCGGCGGTCTCTAAAAAGGCCGATCTCATGAACCGATCTCATGCTGACGACACATAAAACCCGCACCTGCCGTGAGAGCTAGGGCATGATATGCAGCGACACCGTCTCATTCTCTTTCCAGCGCGGGTAAAATAATTATAATGCTGAAGGTGAGGTACAATTCATATTTCTATTAAATAACTTACTTCTCACAGAAAGTTTTCAAATGACTGCGTAAGTTCACAAACAGCGCGAGTGAATCACCGCGTGCGCGCGCTCTTTCTCCCTTTCAAACTGCTCAAATGGCTTCATATCATCGCATCTGCACTAAAATCAAGCTGCACAGTTGACAGGATTTGCCACTGTTGACAGGATTTGCCACTTGCACAATCGAGGCAGTGTCGCATCGTCACTAAAGTTTATCATTTGCATTTATTTTTAAGTCTTGCCAGTGTTCAAACCGCTCAGCACTCGCGCGCTCACGGTCTGGAGAGCGCGCGAGTGCTGAGCGGTTTGAACACACACACACACACACACACACAGGCCATCTCACAAAAAGCTTGCGAGAACAAATTGCGGTGAAATGGTCAGATACACACAAATGTATGTACTAAATTACCGTCTTGACGAGTATGCACGTAAACCCCGTCGTGACTCGCGAGTGAACGTTTGTGCAACTGCATGTAACTGTAACCGTGTTCACTCTTAAAGTGACAGCTGTCGAATAAACTGCTGCTGTCTCTGAGTTTCTCTGTCTTGTGGTGTTTGATGAACCTTTATGACACTCACTGCTCTTGAATGACTAACTTTTGCAACCTTAAGTGTAAGGATTAATCTAATTTAATTTATTCAGGGAAGACCAATATTAATTTACATTTGATTTCTTATTAAATGTCTTTAGTATTTCTTATCTCAATACTAATGTTAGACCTACCTGAAAATTTGTCTTTAAAAACAAAAATGCACTGCATGATCAAATATTTAGGTGAGATAATTATATACATTTATTATATACATTTATTTGGGAAAGATGGCCTACAGTAGCCTTAAGTTATCTCATTTTCTAAAATAAACACTTGGTGGTTCTTCAAGATCTTGACTCAGTTAATTTAGAGTTAGTTTCATTTCTACAAATGGTGCAAACTCTGCAAGATTATAGATAAAAGATTCCCATTCCCCTGCCATTCTGTGATCGGCAGTGATCGGCAATCGGCAGATCATGATCTTGGTGATCGGTAATCGGTGATCGGCCCCAAAAATGCTGATCGGAGCATCTCTAATAAAAATAAAGGTGACTTGACGTGACCAGTGAATAAATACACTGTAACAAGTAATTGATTTATTCGGATGATTCGTGTAAATGAACAGATTAAAAAAAATTCCCTGCTTGGCTTTTTCTTTCTTTTTTTCTTCTTTAATTTTTAGGCACATGCTGCTTTTCATTGCTTTTCAATTTATTAAGTTTTTTAGTTTTAGTTGTATTCATTGTAAATGCATCCTTTTAAGTTTAATTCCATCAGCCTAATTGAATTATTTTTTATTTTAGTTTTATTTAAAACGTCTCATTGCTGATATTTGATGTTGATATTTCATTATATTATTTAAATTGTATTTTTTTTAATTCTATACATTTATATATTAAAACTCTCATCCTTTGTGTGCTAAGAAAATACGGCTCTGATTAAATAATACATTTCATTGGACAATTACAGAATATTTCCCCCTTAAAGGAAATAGTTCACCCACAAATGAAAATTCTGTCATTAATTACTCAACCTGATGTCGTTCTAAAGCCGTAAGACTTTCGTTCATCTTCAAAACACAAATAAAGGTATTTTTGATGAAATCTGAGAGCTTTCTGACCCTCCATTGACAGCTACGCAACTACCACTTTGACGCTTTAAAGAGATTTCAAAACGAATCCAAATGAATTGAGTGGTTTTGTCAAAATTTTCTGAAGAGACATGATTTTTTTTTATATGAAGAACAGATTGAATTTCAGCCTAAATAAAAGTAAAGCTAGTCTAACTAGCTACTTTTTCCAAAAGGGAAGCATAAATCATTTTATATTGAGTAGTTTTATGTAAGATGCTTGTAAGTAGATGCTTATGTAAGTAGCTTCCCTAACAATGATTGCCGTATGTCATTGTGCATGTTGTTGCATTCAGAGGTAAATGTGCAAACTAAATTGATTAAATGAGGTGTAAAGTGATCGGTGAAAAATGCATGCCCTAGGACGAATGAGTCCCATTCATGGTGTCTATCCTAGCACGTCATCATTGTCTTGATCTTGTACCTGTATGTTAAAAAAAATCTCTTAATTGTCTGCCTGGAAGGCTAAGGTGCTAACATTAACACAGCCAAGCAACACGTTTTGTCTGTACGCTGATCAGGAAGCAATAGAAACCGTATGTTTGCAAAGAATCCCTGGCACTGATTCCCTGCAGGAACATGATCCGAGGGCCACCGTCTGCTTTAAACCCCTCTGTTAGGTGTCAGACACGCTTCTTTGTAGTCCTCGCTTCGTACGCTGAGAGTAAACACGCACAAGACAAATCGTCACCTCACCATATTATGCTTTTCAACTGTGCAGACACCCAGGCTAAAATATAACAGCATTTTACAGTATGAAAGGGATCTGAGCCATAATTACCCATGAGAATGTCTGATTTTGCATCGTTGTGCAGGAATGAGTGGGAGTTTGGCATAGCGGCTGGCATCCAGTGCCACTCATTAGCGGGTCACTGCTTGGTCAGCCAAACCACCCGCCTCAACTGCCTTCTCTTCTTCATCCAGTTCTCCCTGTATATGCTCGGTAAAAGCTAGAGCTATATTAAAAAAAATGGACTGTTTTTCCCCCCCAGATTTCTCTAAGGGGGGAATAAAGACTCTTTCTTCTTAGGCACTGATGGTTTGGCAGGAGGGCAGTCAGGTTGGAGTGCTGGGTCAAAGAGAGCTCTGTGTCCATAGCAGTGGCTATGAGCTCATGCTAACTGAGAGGCCTGAGGCCCGTGCTGGTGTGTGTGTGTGTGTGTCACTGGGTCACGGCTAAAGCAGCTGCTCTCTCTCATATCTCTCCTAATGGAGGGATTCATTTCATTCTGACCTCATCAGCTCTCCAGTCATCCTCTCGGCTCAAGAGCTCTGTTTTATCATGCAGGGAACCCCATCGGAGTGTTTTCATTCTCTTTTCTCTTTCTTCTCACTCTTATTTTTTATTTTTTTATTCTTAGCTACTGAATGTTTATCATCCCTGTGTTCTGTGGTTAATCGTTCAAATCCGACAGCCTTGTTGTGGTAATAGTGATATTTCAGATAAAGTAGAAGTTTTTTTAAACATGATTTAAAAAAAACTTTGTTTATAACTTTAAAAAACATGGTTATCATTTATTCCTATAAGTAATATTTATTAGCAATGTACTGTTTATGAACAAATCGTTCTTTTGAGTCAGATCTTTTTAATGAATCATTTGAACCACAAGACCAGATTGAATGTTTTGTTCATGAATCGAACTGAATTGATCTGACTCATGGGTGTGATTTGATTGTGTGACAGTTTTATCAACAAGTATACAAAAAAAGGTTTTAAAAATAATACAAAATTAATAGACACTTACACTATACTGTATTTTGTTTTAAAGGAATTAATCCTTTTATTCAGCAAGGATGCATTAAATTGATTAAAAGTAACTGTTACATTGTTACAAAAAAAATGCTGTTCTTTTGAACCTTCTATTCATCAAAGTGTCCTGAAAAGATGTATCATGGTTTTCACAAAAATATTAGTATAATTATATAATTAGGTAGCAACACTATTTTCAACATTGATAATAATAATAAAGGTTTCTTGAGCATCAAATCAGCATATTAGAATGATAGAAGGATCATGTGACGCTGAAGACAGGAGTAATGCTGAAAGTTCAGCTTTACATCACAGGATTTTATTAGATTTTAAAATGTAAAATGCAAATTCAATTGTAATATTTCACAATATTGCTGTTTTTTTTTTTTTTTTACTGCATTTTGCTCAAATTAATGCAGCTTTAGTGAGCATAAGATAATTTTTCCAAAACATAAAAAAATCTTCCCGACCCCAAACTTTTGAGCGGTAGTGTATACAGTATACACAGTCCATACAGTATGTACACTGAACATCAAACATGTTCAAATATCTACAATATTCTGTACAAATAGCTACAAAGACTAAAGAGATCACAGCGAATATTTACTATGACGTTCATAAAGTGCTTCCTAGTGGTTTTGCTACAGTATGAAAAGGCAGAATTGCCGTTTTCCTTTTCTGCAGCAGCTCTCATAGACCTTCCTCATCGAATAGATGAATAGAATCAATACTGTTTCGGTTAACCCCCTATGATTCGTCATCATAATTTGTCAGCATGGGCCTTTTGAAGCGCTGCTGGAGCTATTTTTGGGCACAGCAGGGCTGCACTGAGCCTTTCAGTAAGCTCATTGCTAACGTCGAAACCTCTGGCTGCACCAGTGAGTGAGGGATCGCCCTGCCATCACACACCCCAGCGGTTAACATGGTCAGTTGCTCTGCAGCTGCGATCAGTCATTTCTCTGGTTAGCCGCAGAGCACGGGCGGCCCTGTTGCTTTTGTCTGGGAAAAAAAGCCTGACACAAACGGATATTTTATTGATGAGTAGAGAGACAGAAATAAAGGAGAAAGAGTGAGGGGAGAAGAAAAAAGGTATAATGAGGTGGAGAAAGAAAGAAACAAAACTGAGAATGAAAGAAAACCCTTTTGATAAAAAAAAGACACGGTAACACTTTAGTTTAGGATCCAATTCTCACTATTAACTAGTTGCTTATTAGCATGCATTTTACTAGCATATTGGCTGCTTATTAGTACTTATAAAGCACATATTAATGCCTTATTCTGCACGCCCATATTCTACATAACTTAATCCTACCCAATATCTAAACTTAACAACTACCTTACTAACTATTAATAAGCAGTAATTAGCAAATGTTGTAGATAATAGTGATAATTGGACACGTTTACAGTTTATGTCAAATTTAGGCCTACAACCAGGTTTAGGTGCCCCTACATCAGTGTTATTCATAATTTCCCTCTGATTTTAGAGATATGTTATGGGTGGGGTTAGGTTTAAGGGTAGGGATATGGTTAGGACTACATTTTTGGACAGTAATGTTATTCCGGCATCAACAAAATACAGTATGCCAACCTTAGTTGACATGTCAAGGCAATAAATCAGACAGAAAGCGTTTTTTTTGCAGTGAGAGGTGCCTTTTTAAAATGGTTTTCCATTGGCAGTGAATGTTATGTGCGCTGTGTATGCGCTCCGGGTGCTTTGCGTTTTAGCTGTCTGCTGCGCCTCAAGTTTTTGTAGGATAGCTCCTAAAAAAAAATCAACTCTAAGCAGAAAAGCGCCTGACGTCATTCACATTTTTTTCTATTGTCCAATCAAATTAATGGAGAGGCGGGCTTCCGTTGTGGTGACCATTACCTTGATTAGACTGACAGGACAGCTGATTTGGGGGCTGCCTAGCAACATAAAAATTGCAACGCACTGTCTTTTTCTAAATTAAAAAACGGCAACCAAAAAAAGATTTTCAAAACCTGAAAAATGCATTCTGTCTGATCAGGGCCTTACTTGTGCAAAATCACGGTGACCAACAGACAATAGCTTAAGATGGTCAGTAGTTTTTAAAAAAGGCCTACTGTATCATATTGGATATGCATGATCAAAACTTTGCTGTTGTACACAATCTTCTATACCTTCTGTCATCTAATTGATAGTTTATACTTATTTAACAAAAGACCTTTTAGTATAATTTAAAAAAAATTCCATCTTCAGGTCTTTTTGCTGTGAAATCTTTACTTATTTTTATAAAGTAAAAGAGTACATTTTATATTTAGTAATATTCCTATATGAATACAATTTAGGTTTACTTGTTTATCCATATACATAATTTTTAGAAAAATCATGTTGAAATGTATCAAATATGATACATCAGGCTTTTGAGGAACGTTTATTTTATCTCTCAATCATCATTGTGTTGCACTGCATTTTATGTTTTGCCCCCACAATGAGCTTTAATCATTAAACAAAGTATTTAAATATCTTAAATGCATATTATTGGGAGCTATAGAATGACAACTGATATTTATATATGATATGCATTTGTAAGTAGTCTGCTATAATGTTATAAAATATATAAGCCTGTAGATTCATCTTGCTTTTTGACCATATACTGTAAATATTAGCAACTGCACCAAATAGCATTTCTTTATCTCATTTTGGGCCTTTGAATAAAACAGTTCCCTTTCAGTCGGTCACGTTTGACATTACTTCATTCCGTGAAGTCCTTGTAGGATCCCATAATACCAGTCTTGTTTCCCATGATGAACGTTTGACATTTTAGGACAGATGTGTCCAGTCCTTCCTCTTTTATATCATGCTCATACTCAAAGAGAAAAAATCGTCTCGGTTACGTATGTAACCCTCGTTCCCTGAAGGAGATCCCAATACGTCTCCGTTCCCTCCTTCAGGGAGTATGAGCATGATATTCATGATATATATCATACTATATGAGCCATAAAAGCCTGATGTATCTCATACAATTATCAACAAAAAACACAATCAATAATTATTCCATAAATTAAAAAGTATTAAAAAATGTCAGGCTTTACAGGATTAAACAACCGTAGCTAATTTGTTTCTACAATATTGACCAAGTGGTCTATTATCCCTGCCAGGAAGTACACTTCCTAAACTAGCTAGTCAGCAAGCTTGGTTTTGTTTGATTTCCAGCATGCAGGACAAGGGGTTTGTTGCAGGAGAGTCTTTTCAGTTAGAATAAACACTGAGGGCTATTGAGACTCTTGCACACAGATTGGTATCATGTTTTAAGTACTGCGGGTAAAAGCAGGGCCTCCCAGTGTGGTATGGCAGATGAATCTGAATACTTTTCACTGATGCAGGTCCAGACTGACCCAGGCTGAAAATAAAAACATGGCTACAAAACATTTGGTCTCCGGGCAACAGCACAGCTAACCGTGGTAGAACAGAGTTACACAGGACAGTGGCACATGACTGCATAGATTTGGTTTCAGGGTCTCAGAGGATAACATAATGAGAGGAAGGACTGGACACATCTGTCCTAAAATGTCAAACGTTCATCATGGGAAACAAGACTGGGATTCTGGGATCCCACAAGGACTTTGTGTGCCCCTCTCATACAGTGGGAGCTTATATGGTTTCTGCACTACATGCTACAGTTGATTCTGGGTGACACATTTAATGAAGAGACGTGATCTGGAAAATGCATCAGATATGCTAAAACATGACAGATTTACACATTTGTATTCACACAGGATGAGTTCTTGTGTTAACACAGACAGAGCACAACGGAATTAAACAAGGTACATTTATAAGCACATTAATGCCCATAAACCATTGATAATATACAGTATACACTGAATACAGTCAAGGGGTTTGCCCTGTTCCCAGATTCATCTGATTGATTCAGATTAATTTCTTAATATTACATAATATATGAAACTTGTGTGTAGGTGTGTGTTTACCTGGTATCCCCTACGTTCTCTACTGTATGTTGTCCCCACAAGGATAGTAAAAATGTTTTGGTCCCCATGAGGAAAACAGATTATAAGTCATACTAAATGAAGTGTTTTGAAAATGCAGAATTTTCTTTCTGTGATGGTTGTGTGTGTGTAGGTAAACCCTAAGTTATGGGGACAAAATGTCCTTACAAAGATGGCAATATCCAAAATCCTTGACCTTGCAGGGACATTTTTTTGGTCACCATGAGGAAAAAAGCTTATAAATCATGCTAAATGATGTTTGTTTTAGAAATGTAAAAATGCAGAACGTTTTCTGTGATGGGTAGGTTGGGTTAGTATGGGTATGTGAGGGTAGCATACTTGAACATTTGGATGGAGCTCTAACATATGGAGCAGCTTAAAAACATATACACAGTACTTTCGGTAGGGTTAGTGTAGGACGATTGAATATAGTTTGTACAGTATAAAAATCATTATGTCTGGAAAGTTCAAAAGAACAGCATTTATTTTAAATAGATCTTACATTGCATTGACATTTATGCATTTAGCAGACGCTTTTATCCAAAGCGACTTACAGCTGAGGAATACAGCAATCCGTCATGAAGAGGCGAAAAACACAAAAAGTACCTGAAATACTAAGTGTTTCACATTACTTAGAGTAGCATAAGATAGAATAGGGAGGGAATAGAGGAAAATGGTTTTTTTTTTTAAAAAGATGAGATTAAGTGCTCATCTTATGTAACAGTATAACTGTCTTGATTGTCAATGCCTCTTTGTTGAATAAAATAGTTAATTTAGTTTAAAAAAACCTTTTTAATGGTAGCATATAATATAAAATACTGTATATTTTATTTGTTTTGCATACTCCTGTGAGTCTAAGACTTCAGTGATGTTTTTGTTCAATTTGTCTGGAAGAGATTTGAAGAGTTTTGAAGTAAAATGACCTCAAATAGGATTTGGGTTGCTCTTGCTCTACAGCGCTGAGGATCACAGTTTTCTTCTACAATACTGAATATAGTTTATTTACTTTAATATATTATATGCTTAAACAAAATCAGTTGTTTGTTGGTCTGGAAATTAATTCTGACCATTTCAATACATAGTTCTTTACATTAGGCTTTTCACTTTAGCGTTATAGTGACACCATGGCCCACTCTGAACTAAATCCCCTCCTCTGCTAATGGACAGAAACGGCACATTTTTAAGCCCTCTCTAAAGCCAATAGCTTGAGTAGTTGATGGGTAATATGGCGTAGGGAGTGGGGAGAGGGGTTCCATGTAATTAGACCCTAATGTGAATACTCTAGAGAGACTGAACTGCCTGACTTGTGCCATCAACAACACATATGAAAGGCACCTGTCACAATGAGGAGTGATGCAGCCTGTTATCCATGTTTCCCTGAGGAGACCCGGTGAGTATGGGTCTCATCCGTCTCACTGTCTTTATTTACTTACACAAATATACTGATGATAGTCGAGTTCATGTCCACCTGTGCGGTGACACTGTAATGAGAGTCTTGCATAGTTAAAACACATCTATCCATTGATCTACATTAAATATGTTGCTGTTTTACAATATAATATGTACTATTATGGAGAGAGATCTGTGTCTTTATTATATGTGATAAAATAAATGATCCGAGAGAAAAAAAAAAGTTTGAGAGAAAAAGTTATCACAATGATAGCAAAAAAGCATTTCATGAGAGAGAAAAAATATTTGAGAGAAAAGGTTTTCATACCAATAGCAAAAAATAATAATATTTGAGACTAAAAAAGTTTTGAGAGAAAGTATTTTCTCATAGAACATAAAAAAATATACATTTGAAATTTTTAAAATTATTTCTGAGAAAAAAAATCTCTCTCAAAATACTTTGAAAAAAACTCTCAAATATATATATTTTTTCTATCAGTGTGAAAACATTTTCTCAAAAAAAAAAAAGTGTTTCTCTCGAAACGCTTTTCTTTGCTCTCGATGCAATTTCTTGCTCTCTTGCTTTCACTGTGAGAATTGTGTCATGGGCGGGGCCGCGTTCCTATTGGCCAGTCGGGTGAGCATCGTCTTGTCTTGGGAGTCGAACTGAATCATTACACCATTGTTCGGTTCACCTGCATGATACCGCCTCTGCCTTATGGCTAGTTTAGTTGAGCACGGACACTCCAATGTTTGGGTCAGATGACACACAGCTGGCTTAGCAAGTTCAGCATCCCTGAAGATTAAACGTTAAAAAATAGCACTCATATTCAGGAATGAGTGTGTATTATATTATTTGCTTGCTAATCGCTAGTAAAGCTAACCAGCCATCATGCTAGGTAAACTTGCAAACTCACCTGGTTTATATACTATTTTTAAATCAAATGCCAAATGAATGTTTTGATTTAGATAGTTTCACGCCTTATTTAGTGAGTAGTGAGCTAGTTTCTACCTTTGCACTTGCTAGCCTCAAAGGCACCTGAAGAGTAACTGTTTGTTCAACATATACGACCTCCTGTACAACTATCAACTAACGTTAGTGTGCATGGAAGGTGGCAACCCTATAACGATCTAAGTAGAGCCAATCAGACAAATGAAACAGCTGTGTGGGTATTCGAAATGATGAGACTACATGAAAAATAAACCCATGCATTGAAGTCATGTAAAGATCTTTTGTTTGCCATTAACGTAGGTTATAATTATAATGTAACTATGTAAGCAGTGTTTCCCTCAGAACTTATAGAGACGATGGTTGGACCTCAGTTCAGGGGAACGCAAAGAGGGTCCTGGGGTATGCACCCCGGACGGAAATTTGTACGTTTAAATCAAATGCATTCTGGTGCACTCTGAGAGCAACATTAAGTGGTTAAATTTATGCTGCTATATTTCTAGCATATATTTCACATATGCATAGCCTTCATGTCAACTTATCTGTATTTCCTCCATTTAAATTGCATAGTCTAAGGCAAAGATTTTAGAGCGTAAGTTATATTGCTCTATAGCCTACCCAGTGAGCAGGGGCGTAGCCAGAACATTTTTTCAGGGGTGGCCAGGTAAGACCCAGTGATTTTATTGGGGTGGCCAAAAAAATTACTACTGACTATGACATGCTGTACCAAAGCAAATTCTACAGAAAATATAGATCACAAACGAACAAAAATAATTAAAAATTATAATTTTATTTACAATGTCATACAAAATAAGTCAAATATGTACTGTATGTTGATAATTTTAGGGAAAAAGACAAAAAGCTTAAAGTCAGAAAAAAAATCCTAAACAAAATTAACAAGTCGTTCACACATGAACAAAATTCTCACACTTTTTATGCTTACTGCTTTGTCCTTTGCCAAACAAAATGTTGCCCTAAGAAAACAGATAAAGTATCATTACAAAAAGAGAAAAGTTACTGAATCTCTGCTTCCTCATCGCCTCTCTTAGCACCAGACATTTCCACTGCTACTGTCCTCTCTGTATCAGTATTTCCCCCTGCCTCTTTGTCATTTTCAATTCTGATGGTACTAGTCCTTTTTGTAAAAAAAGAATGTATCCCCCTATCTTCCTTTGCTTTCCTTTTCATGCTCTCTACAGTTCAGACAAACAGACAAAGAAACGATTGTATTATTATTAATATAAACAGCTACTTATACAACAGTGACAGTCATAATGTAAGTGTATATGTAATGTTTGTGGTACCTTTTTTTAATTAACTTGCTAACAATTGCAGTAACTTTAGCTAACATTAGCTAATTTATATGATTAATAGAGAGTATGCGCATCTGGGTATTCGCTTTGGTGAGTAATGAAGCCAATCACAGTCACAGGCATGTTTGTTGATTTCTAAAACGCAATGGCCAATCACAGGTGTTGAAGTTAGAATCCACTCACCACCTGAGTTTTTGTCCAGCGACGAGGTCTGTACATGCACTAATAGACCTAATAGACCTTATTCACAGCAGCGCCTTCTTTATGAAAGAAATTAGTATGAAAGTGAGGCTGTGGGGATAGACATACATCTCTTCAGTGGGTTGTACTGTTATTTAATGTATTTTTGGATTGTTCTGCTTATAAAACACTGAAAAAATATATTTCAAAGATGTTTCAGTAGACAAAAAAGCTGTGGAAAATGATAAGTGATTTAGGAGCTTTATACAGCCTTTTACAGCGGATGCCATTGAAATGGTACGTCTTACCCTCATAGCCTCACTTTCAAACCTGGAAATTTTCCAATTTTCCATTTCCCAGATGTTCAAGCCTGTCATGGCTCTGCTCTGAATAAGGTCTACACTCCAAGTGTAGACATGTAAGAAATTAATTGATTAATATAACAGAACTTGAGATCACATTCATTGAATGACTGACAGCTTTTAGTGATTATAAAGGGAATGCTCTTTGCACACTATCTAGGCGATATAACATATCTGATATATGATATATATGATATATTCAGAATTTGAATAAAACTTTTATTTTCCATTCATGACAATATTTATGTATCGAAATCAGGCTCATATAAATGTCAGGAAAACATGATTCCTGGCTGCATGTCAATATCCATGGATCGCTGGATCTTTGTTAAGTTGTAAGGAACACTATATCGAGTCCAAAACCTTTAGTTTAAACTGATAACTGTTTTTTTTTTTACTTGCGTTTCCCAAATCAATATCCATTCATGCAGCAGTCCCACTGAGTCCTGACTAACGACGATGCATACCCTAACGTGTTTCTGCTAAGGAAACATTCGCAGTACCTCAACTTTAACAAATTCACCGAAAAGGTAGGAAAACCAGCCTGTGCTGAACTTGAAATATTACCGCTCGCTTATACCGTCACACAGAGACAGAACCTCAGACAGTGCGCAAGCGAACCCCTTCACCAGAAACCCCGCCCTGCAGCTAATTTCATTGGTTAAGGTACTAGTGACAGGTGGTTTAGGAATCAGTGTTTGGTCAGTACTGTGATTGTCGTGACCAATAAAATCGTAAGAATCCGCTGCAGGGCGAAGTTACCGTCGAACTGGTTTTGGGGGGAAGCTGTTCAGAATAGCGCACTTTGCGCAGACTGTTTGTGTGAGAGCGGCGATTTTAACGTCAACTCTTAGTCATTGTCAAGTGCTTTTCAGCTTGCACAACAGGGGTGGCCAGAGGGGTGGCCAAGCTTCAAACAGGGGTGGCACTGGCCACCCATGGCCACCCCTTAGCTACGCCCCTGCCAGTGAGAGAGATGCTAAACACATTAATAATAATCATTTTAGGTTATAGGTCAGTTATAGGTTCAAACAGAAAATGCATCATATTGACCTTAAAAACAAAATACTGAGTCCATGGAGTAAAACTGTACAGGAGGTTGTATGATGAACTAGGGCTGGGCGATATATTGGAGGACATTGTTGTTTTCATCTCATCAGTAAAGCCGGTTCCTTGATTAGTAGTAAATCACCATCACCTGCTTTCAGATGGAGCGGCATTTACTACCATAAGTTCACTGACAAGCTGAGCCATATCGCATTAATTATCGCAGGCGATGTCTGTGATAATGAAGGGGAAATTGCCCCGGTTGTCAGTGAACTAACGTTACGAAACTAGTGAAAACTTCACTTACAGTGAAACTATCTAAATCAAAACATTCATTTGGCATTTGATTTAAAAATAGTATATAAACCAGGTGAGTTTGCAAGTTTACCTAGCGATTAGCACGCAAATAATATAATACACACTCATTCCTGAATATGAGTGCTATTTTTTAACGTTTAATCTTCAGAGATGCTGAACTTGCTAAGCCAGCTGTGTGTCATCTGACCCAAACATTGGAGTGTCCGTGCTCAACTAAACTAGCCATAAGGCAGAGGCGGTATCATGCAGGTGAACCGAACAATGGTGTAATGATTCAGTTCGACTCCCAAGACAAGACGATGCTCACCCGACTGGCCAATAGGAACGCGGCCCCGCCCATGACACAATTCTCACAGTGAAAGCAAGAGAGCAAGAAATTGCATCGAGAGCAAAGAAAAGCGTTTCGAGAGAAACACTTTTTTTTTGTTGAGAAAATGTTTTCACACTGATAGCAAAAATATATATATTTGAGAGTTTTTTTCAAAGTATTTTGAGAGAGATTTTTTTTCTCAGAAATAATTAAAAAAATTTCAAATGTATATTTTTTTATGTTCTATGAGAAAATACTTTCTCTCAAAACTTTTTTAGTCTCAAATATTATTATTTTTTGCTATTGGTATGAAAACCTTTTCTCTCAAATATTTTTTTTCTCTCATGAAATGCTTTTTTGCTATCATTGTGATAACTTTTTCTCTCAAACTTTTTTTTTTCTCTCGGATCATTTATTTTATCGCATGTAATAAAGACACAGATCTCTCTCCATATACTATGAGCTAAAATTGTATGTATTTTAGTACCCGTCTCAAATTTGCATTTGGGCCATTCTTACTAAGCAGTACATTTTAATGTCCCAACCATATATAAGATAAAAGATAAACAATGTTTATGTTGTTGTGTCCTACAAAATGATGTCACTTCCTGGAGGATGGTAGCCTGATAAGCCAGACCAACATCATAAGTTGGGTCCGGGAACACACCATTGGCAGGGCTCAATCCGAGGGGCGGGATAAACGGTTGTCTTTCAAATTCCCTCTGCAAGCAATAGATAGCACTACAACCAGAGCAATGAAGAAGGTGAAGCGGAGCTAATTGATAGATTAAACTTTCGCCGTATCCGGTCGGCAAAACTCCGAACACATCTTCCTTTCTTAAGAATGACTTCAGTGCCGTTCTTTTCTCAAAGAAAAGCTTAACTCCTTCCAGAGTCGCGGCCAAAGCCAATTCAAAAGACCGCAGTTCGCCAGCTTCTTTGTTTTCAAATAGCACACGGGACCACCACAACTCTGCCGTCATTATGTTAAGCCCGCCCACCAACTCTATACACAATGTGATTGTCCTGACTAGAGTTTGGTTTTTCCAGCTCGCAAGCCAACGGAGAGTTGCTAGACGCCCTGGCTGCAAATTATATTTGCTGCCGCTAGGGTGCGTCTAGATTTCTAGGCTAGGAGGATGGTGTCATTAGATAATTTTTTTATTTTTTATTTTAAGACGAGACACTAGGCAAAACACTGTTTTTTTCATGCATCTGCCAATTTTGGGCTTTTTAACTTTTCATAAAGTGTTTTTTCAGACTAGTGGAAAGAACACATCCAAAAAACACTTTAAAGTGTATCTTTTTACAGCACTTTATCTATTTGCATCTATAGATCAGCAGCACTAACATACACCAAACTTTACAGTTTTATTCATATATTCGATATTCTGAAGGCTCATGGAGTGATATAAATAGATATCCAAAATCCCCTCATTAAAAACCTTTGACTCTAAAACAGTATGTAAAAAAAGAAAAAAAAAAAAAATGAAACAATAATTTTGAACCTGGCTTTATCCAACGTTCAGATTTTTGTTTTAGAAATGTATGCAAGTTTAATTAGATAATGCCTCATTTGCATATTTAAACCTAGAATTTCAGAAAATGTATACAAAAATGTTTGCAATTCTTAATGTAATCACTCAACTAGGGAAGTATGGATATATTTTTTGCCATATTCACCTGGGTTTATATATATATATATATATATATATATATATATATATATATAATGACATCATCCTCCAGGAAGTGACAACATTTTACAGGAAACAACAGCACAAACATCTGTGTATACAGCAATGGATTTGATTATTTCAATGTTTTGTGGCATCAGTTGACCTTTAAGTTAGCTTACTGTCAATCCATCACTGAGCAATGAATAATTTTAGCTTGCCATTTCCATCCTGTTAATTTTCCTATCATTACATACATAAAAAAGTTCAAATGATAAAGTTTTGTGTGAACAGAGCATATTCATTGCAATGGCCATTTATAAATATACTTCTGAAAATTACAGTTCAAGCATATTCATTTTTTTTAAAACACGACAGGTACTGCTGAACAGACATGGCCCATATAATTGTATTTCCATATACTCCAGCACTATAAATTTAACGGTTTTAAGGGTTGACTCTTTGGTTTATGTGAGGAAAGAGTGAACACTTCTGGTTTTACACTTTTATGTCATAGCCAGATTGGTGTCACTCATCCTTATCTGTCAACATCCTGATTTACCGCAATTTGTTTTACATTGTCACAGTGGCGCATAGTGAAGCCTCCTGTAATGACAGCTATGCCCTCGATCCCTGTCTCTCTACTTAATATCTCCACCTTCACCTCTTCTCTTTTCACACCACAATTAGAAAACAAAAGACAAAATGGCTGTTTAATTGTTTGTCGACAGGCTGTTGTTGTTCATGGTTCCAGTGCTGTAGATTTTCTGTCCCTTGGCTGTGTAGTCATGTAATCCAGAAGCCATCTGTTTAGGGCAGGGTGTAATGTGTTATATAGGGATGTTGGGAATGGGATGCTGTTTCAGTGAGTTTGAAATGATTACCTTCCACAGCGGGCCAAATAAGTGGTTTTGCAGACCCAAAATGCATGCTTGATTACGGTATGCAAAGCTGACCAGGTGTGAGGGTAGCATACTTGAACATTTGGATGGAGCTCTAACATATGGTGCAGCTTATAAACATACACACAGTACTTTCTTGCAATAACTAAATGAGCCTTAAAAAGTTTAGAACAGACATTACTTTGATCTGGAGTGAATTATGGTTACATATACTGGCTAGTGGCTACCTTGCGCTTTGAGCTGAAGAAAGTGAGAGAAATGTATACAAGAGGAAGAGCGTGTCTGATTGCAGCGTTTCCAAAGGCCATTTTGTGTTGAGCACTGCAGTTTAAATAAATTGCTGTTTTATGATATACCAGAAAACCCATAAGAGCTGTTTGGCTCCAGTTATATAAACTAATGTAACGTCTATGTACAGGTTACAGAAAATATGGCACATATTTCTCTGTAAGTTACTGCAGCATGTCTACTTTTATGCCACTGAAAGATTGAAATAAATTATTATACACTATCGTGCAGACGTAACTGTTAAAATACTTTTATTCAGCAGAAATAAAACTGATCAAAATTACTGTAAAGACTTTTATAAAGTTATAAACTATTTTTATTTCAAATAAATGCTGTTCTTTTGAACTTTCAGTTTATCATAGAATCCTGAAAACATTTTATGGTTTCCAAAAACATATTAAGCACCACAACTTAGAGGGTTAGTTCACCCAAAAATGAAAATTCTGTCATTAATTACTTACCCTCATGTCGTTCGACACCCGTATGACCTCCGTTCATCTTCGGAACACAAATCGAGATATTTTTGTTGAAATCCGATGGCTTAGAAAGGCCTCCATTGTCAGCAACGAAATTTACACTCACAACACCCATAAAAGGTACTAAAGACGTTGTTACGAAGTCCATCTCAGTACAGTGGTTCTACAATAATTTTATGAAGCGATGAGAATAGTTTTTGTGCGCAAAAAAATTTAAAATAACGACTTTAGTCAGCAAGTTTCTGTCGTATCAAGTTACAGTTGTATATTAACTTTGAACGTGACTTATCCAGTTAGGTTTTAGAGCCTGAATTATCCGTTTTATAAACATCGTATAAAAAAGAAGAGCTGTTTTTGGAGATGTTAATGTCACAGTTAACCTCAGTGCTAGCCCTGCTCTCTCAGCTCTGGAGCACTAGAGCATTCACATTGGCTCTTTGCCCTGTCTCTTTGAATGACTCCATGAAAACCAAAAACCATTTAGAGCACAGTAGCCGGAGTAATTTGTTTTGACATGGCCTAATACCTCTCTTAAACTTGGCCAGGTTTGGGTTCAGCAACCCCATTCAAGCCAGGCTAGGACAGAGTGGCCCTGTCTGCGTTCTTCTGTGAGAGGGTTGTTTCTGGTATGTCTCAAAGAACTTGAGACAGAGATCAAGACCAGTCTGACATCCCTCTGGCCTGTCTATCTTCTGTCAGTTTTCTTGAAACTGTTACTGTGTTGACATGGGCGTTTGGGGGAAGAGAATTAAGCAAGTCCTGGTAGCCCTTTTCCCGCAAGCCTGTGCTAACTGAACGCTAATTTTTCGATAAACCCTACTGGGTTTGGGAAAATCTTTATGAAATCGCTGTCTGACAAGATGATCTTAAGAGGCCTCCTAATGTGCGTGGGAAGAGCGAAAGGTTTAGTAGTTTGAGGCAGGTCTTTGTCTACACTGTCAAAGTGTGAAGGAGGGAACGTAAAATCGAAAAACCCTTCAAAATGAGTCAGACTAATTGAATAGTAGTGGCTTAACTGTCTTTTCTCTCTCTCCCTTTCTCTCTTGGTAATGGCAGACAGATAAATATCTGAAAGAAGTACACTCATCCAGGTTTTAACATGGCCTGTCACCCTGCTGAAGGTGACAAAACATACAGGAATTCTGATGCCCTTCAAGAGTAAACCTGTCTGTGCCTTTACGTTTTTTCATTCTTAAAGGTGTAATGTGTGTGTGTGTGTGTGTGTGTATGTATATACACTCACCTAAAGGATTATTAGGAACACAATACTAATACTGTGTTTGACCCCCTTTCGCCTTCAGAGCTGCCTTAATTCTACGTGGCATTGATTCAACAAGGTGCTGAAAGCATTCTTTAGAAATGTTGGCGCATATTGATAGGATAGCATCTTGCAGTTGATGGAGATTTGTGGGATGCACATCCAGGGCACAAAGCTCCCGTTCCACCACATCCCAAAGATGCTCTATTGGGTTGAGATCTGGTGACTGTGGGGGCCATTTTAGTACAGTGAATGAGTTCATGTCATGTTCAAGAAACCAATTTGAAATGATTCGAGCTTTGTGACATGGTGCATTATCCTGCTGGAAGTAGCCATCAGAGGATGGGTACATGGTGGTCATAAAGGGATGGACATGGTCAGAAACAAAGCTCAGGTAGGCAGTGGCATTTAAACGATGCCCAATTGGTACTAAGGGGCCTAAAGTGTGCCAAGAAAACATCCCCAAGTTGCATCACATTTACCTCAGGCAGTCATTCAGTGTCCACGGCTGTTAGTTCACTGGAGAAATCAACTATTTTGCTAAATATATGCACTATATTAGCCTATATATTCATTATATTCTACTTAACCTGTTAGTGATGTCTTGATTATTTCATGTATGTTTATACAACCAATATAACAACGAATTGGAGAAAAAACATAATTTTATAAATTAGATTTAGAAATTAATGCAAAAACAGTCTTATGTTAAGCTTATGAGTGTTGATTATTATACCTAAAAATAAATAGCAACTGAATTTAGGCTAATAGTTTTGGTTCTGTTGTTAACCTTTAATATTAATGTTCAAGTAAGGGCTCCCTATATAGTTTACACAGCAATATCTTCAATACACTTTTAGTTATAATTTAATTAATTTAAGGACAGACACTTTTTTTTCAGTAAACCACTGTTTAATAAAAATAAGTAAAAAGCAAATTTGTAAAACTGCTGTACCGAACCGTGACTTCACCGTGACCCTAAAACCGAGGTATGTACCGAACCGTCAGTTTTGTGTACCGTTACACCCCTAATATATATATATATAATATTAAGGGTGGCACGGTTCACAAAACCCACGGTTTGGTTCGTATCACGGTTTTAGGGTCATGGTTTTCGGTTCTGTACGGTTGTTTTTTTTAATCGTTAACACTCCAGAAATTTACTTCAGCATATGGTATATATGGCTTAATCAATTTAGGATACAGTATTAAAAATTGTTATATCAAGTTGTTTCCTAACTGGCTGTCTACCGAGTCCGACACATTGGCGTAACATTTTCATGTTAATCATGTCAATTTTGATCAGAACAATGCACTGTGGCTTTAATTCAGCTGACCTGATTAACAAATTTCACCATGAAGTGTTCCGTGTGTTTCACAATCACCATATGACATCCAGCGCTGTGAAAAGAAAAAATAAAATACACAAAAACACAACACTGCCAGAAGTTTTTGCCCAAACTTCAAAGGCATGTTTAAATTATTAGAACTAGAAGCATATCTTAACTTTTAAATGTTACATTTATCATGTGAACTACTTATATACAACATGTTATATGCATGTGTGTATGAGACAGAGGGGAACACGGTCGCATCTACAGCAGATATATGCTGCCCATCATAAATCAAAGCACGAGACAGACAGGGGTCGGAGGAGAACACTGGAAAATGTGACAGAATGGACTATATTTGCCTGTATTTGCAATCCATGCAATCCCGTTCTCCGCACTGCATCTGCCCTGCTATACGATGCTAGCGCATCCTCCAACTCCGGCCAGTCTTCCTTATCTCTCCCACTTTCATTTCTACATGTGACGTGACCTGCAGCACTCCACTTTTACTTTACTGTATGTCCACACACACCTCTTATTTCGCACGAAAAGGACACCCACTGTCTGAGGTAACATACGGGCACGAGGATACATTGCGCATGCGCGAACCGTGCGACGCACACACTCCGAACCGAGACAAGCGAACCGAACGTTTTTTTCATGTACCGTGCCACCCCTAATATATATATATATATATATATATATATATATATATATATATATATATATATATATATATATATATATAATATATATATATATATATACATATTTCGATATGTATTGATACTGAAATATCTGAAACGATACGATACGTTACTCATTTTCTACAGTATCGATATCAGCTGCGCTCTCCTCTCCTCTCCTCTCCTCTCCTCTCCTCTCCTCTCCTCTCCTCTCCTCTCCTCTCCTCTCCTCTCCTCTCCTCTCCTCTCCTCTCCTCTCCTCTCCTCTCCTCTCCTCTCCTCTCCTCTCCTCTCCTCTCCTCTCCTCTCCTCTCCTCTCCTCTCCTCTCCTCTCTGACCGACAGCGAGTGACACGCACCCGCCTCTCATTCAGTCCAGTTAACCCTCTGAACATTGCGAACGTGTGTTCTGTTGGATTTTCCTCATGATAGCGTGTTAGTATTGGTGTGACGGTCTGAATTTCGCGTGGGGTTGCACATAACGTTAATTCTACTAATTCTCGCAGATTTCGCGCTCGCATCTGAAGCACACATACACATACTGTAATAAAGCCGCCTCTGACATACAAGTGCAAAAATGAGCTCCTTTTTCCATCTTATTAATGGTCAAATACACTCAAAATTGTCTCAATGCCCATCTTGGTGAGTTTTAATGTAAACACAGTCGTAACCAGCTCACAGGAACAGTGTTTGGGATCCATGCGTGCGTCAGGTCTTAAAGGGACAGAAGTTATTTATTATTCAAACTACAAACAGAAAAACGATCACTTACAAGCACACATATTCTGAATGCCTTCGGCAGAATTCAAATGAGCCATTTTAATCTAGATCAATTCCAAGATTACAGTGAGATTAATCTAGATTAAAAAAATGAATCTATGCCCACCACTAAAATTAAGTAATTTGTGTGATATGTGCGCCATGTGACTGTTGAAAACTGTGCCGTTAGATTGCATTTGGCGTCGGCCTCTTTCAGGGCTTGAGTTATTGCCTTTTAATATCAAACACGTCAAGCTCGTGATTTCGTCCATTCGTTTATCTCATCCTCATTATATAATGAAGTAACTTCTGTTCTGTCATTTGCCAGATGTGATGCAGGGACTTTATCATTAATGTTAGTTTTTATTTTTATTTGCAGGTTTTTATCCTATGCAGTAGTTTTCTTCACCACATTAAAACATCCTGTTATGCAGAGACTTCTTGAATATTCAGAGTTTTTCCTTATTGAAAATAAGGTATTTTCACCAAATATCCTGTGTTGGAATTGACTTGTTAATAAAGTAATGATAAAATGTCAACCCTGTTGTCTGTGTTAATTTTGCTTTAGATTAGAATTTAGATGTGAGAAAATTTTAAATTGGAGAGGCCTGACATTTTTTTACAGTGTTGGTAAATAAAAATTTTCCATTAGCTGAACATATTATTTCTAATTGACCTATTGGTAAGCCTCCCCTAGTTACTGTTGCTAACTTGGACAAACAAACAGATTTGCTATATCTTACAATGAAAGCTGTCAGTGTGAAAACCTTATCCCAAGATGTTTTTGGACACAGAATGTAGCGTATATCCCGTCCAAATGATGGCCAAACTTTAACTGATGGTTTATCAAGTTTATTATGTCCTTTTTCACTCCAAAAAATCATTGTAAGAGCTGAACAAACAAACAAAGCATAAGAAGTGTGCATTAACATCTCATTCACAAACTAGCTCTCTCCGTTGCTCTCTTCGTTGCATTACCATTAACATACACAGCAAATTACACAAAAACACTCATACAACTAACAGTAAACAAACATATACACAGACCGTATGCCTTTTCGAAGCTGCAGTTAATAACTGGTGAACTTTGTATCTGCAAAACAACTCCGATAAACTGCGTGCAAGTTCTTCCTTTCACTACCCGTAGACTATAATACCCATCAAAATAGGTGTCCTCCTTAGTATGACAGATAATGCAGACCTTAAACATATCTAAAATTAAATTAATTTACATATAACCAGTTTAATATGGAGAGGCACTGAAATGTAGACCTTCGTGTTTTTGACCTACTGTGTTACATGACGTTAGAACAGTTATTTCGGTTTGTATGTTAGCAGGGACTTTAATCGTAACTTAATGAGAGTATGACAAACAGAAAATCCTCTCAGGATCCCTGGAATCAGTGTTACAGTACCTCCGGCACGACATTTTAGCATTTGTGTAGCATAAACACCATCAAACAGATGAGAGCTTCGGATTTTCCAATGTTTCTCTATGGCGCTGAAACCTAAAGATGTCCGAGTTCCGGTCCCAGCGCAACTGATACTCAATTGCTATTGGCTCATCTGCGTTCGAGGGGAGGGGCTTACCAATAGGTCAATTGAGCCCATGTTAACAGACTGTTGCCACAATGGATAAAATTATAATTTGGCCAATTGAAAAATTTAGATGTGATTGGTCACTAGAAAATTTTGAATTGGAGAGGCCAATGAATTGAACGCGCTCTGACTGTCACAGTAACAAATGAGCGGTGCCAGAGGTAATTCGGCGTCTTGTCTATCAGCTTCCAAAGTTTGTAACTCCTTGTCTGTGTATTCTGGCTCAAAACGATATGGTTCTGGATTTTGGTTTGATACAAAGTAAAAATCCTCTGACAATTCCTCAAAGTCAGCCATGCAACAGTCACGTTCGCTACTATCTTCCTAGTCACGTTGGTTTTGTTGACATACATAACAGCGGGACTTTTCCGCTGCTGCGAGAAAAGTCACTCCGCACTCCGCAGAAGTAGAGCAGTGCTGCACCTTCTGAGAATATAGTCCCCAGTGTGTATACGTTTATAATATGGCGGTGTCTCATGTAACCTTGTTATTTATACACGCTGTGACTATACACATCACAACATGTAAATAGGAAAATGTTGGTGTTATTTTGTCACTTACTGAGCAGTAGGCTAGCTGGAGCCATGTACCTCCAGTATTTGTGCTAAGCTAGGCTAACGGTGGGTGCGTCAGACAGAGTTATGGGATGTACGGAGATGAAAATGGTATTTATGTACTTATCTAACTCTGGGGGATTCAATGAATAAGCTAAAGTCCCAAAAAAGTGGAGTGTTCCTTTAACAATAGAAAATGGACCTTTAGGTTTGGGCAAAATGTTGTTCATGTGACCGCACATATCGTCTTTTTGTTCTAATTATATTTAGTGATGCTAGAAGCCAGATATTACACGTCACCATGAAATTTGAGATAAAATTGTATGAAAAATTATTTTATGAGCTAGACCTTTTGCTCTTTTATTTACAGCATGTAGTGGAGTGCATGTTGAATATAAAAATCAAGACATGCTGACCCTATTTAGTTACTATGAGATGCTGAGTCAGTTTCTGATTCTGAGTGTGTGAGAATATACACATCCAGAAATTCTTCTTTTGCATCCCAAAAACAATTCCAGCCCACGTGCATCTCACCTTTCAAAGACAGTGCACCACTTTAGTTATTAGTGCCATCTGTTGGCCAGTAGAGCTGCAGTCAGTCTGTTTGTCTGTGTATGTGTGTGTGCAATTCGCTTTCTAGCATTCCCCTCAGGGGCTTCAGCTTTTAAACAGTGTGCGAGTCATTCATAATAATGAACCATGCAGTTCGCTTTAAAACCGGAGGCATATTGCATGTGAAATGCAAGTCATATAAAATGCACATATGGCTAGTTAGTATTGAGTCACAGAACCATTGAGGTTCAGATGTTACATTGTTCACTCATAACCAAACCAACACCTGTCTAGCATGACTTCAAATGGTCTTCACAAGTGAATCAACGTGCTAGGCAGATGCTTTTGTCCCTGCAGACGACGTGTTTCTGTTTCTTAGTAACATGATTGAATGTATTAAACATCAAATAATAGCAGAGCAGCAGCTGGCCTTTGGCATTGTGTGCCATGCAATAACTCATAAACATTTCATTCTTTTAAAAACAATAAACTAAAGGCCAAAGGGACAAAAAAAGAGTATCACTTTTCATAAGCATTGGTCAAACATCAGGTACGTGCAAGAAAGCATATCATGCCCATGGCGTAAAGAGAATATAAAGCAGGCAACAGTTAAAAGGAAGGTGTTGATACACTGTATCCGCTCGTGAACAATTCACCTGCCTGCGTCTCTCACCGCTGCCTTTGAACGGACAGCGTGTCTTTTCTCTCTGCAAATTGACATGTCATCGCTTGACTGTATTGATCCAAACCTCAGGTGCAAAGTGTGGCAGCCCGCTGGACACCTTGCCACTTTTTTGACTTTGGCTTTCGCCCAGGAGAACACCGCTGCAGCATCTGGGATTCGAAAGTGGGCAAACAGTCTGTGAAAGCTGCAGTTGTGGTCTTAAAAGAGAAGACTAAACAAAAGTAATTTTAACTGTATCAAGCTCTCAGGTCTGTACAAACACAAGCTGAAGGGATCTGTAGGAGAGGCCGTGCTTAGCATCCTCGTTGTGGTGTTGCCTGCTGACAGCTCCTGTTAAGGGTCTTTTGTGTGGACATGGACACTGAAGACAGGAGGGCTCAGTAACGCACACAAAGAGCCAAACGGGCTGCCCGCAGCTGCCCAACAGCGCTGGTCTGCCTGGGTCAGTGGGAATCAAAGAGAACAGATAGCGGCCTTTCACCTGACAGAGGCCTTTGATAATGAACTAAATCAGAACCAGAATGTGCTCAGAATTTAGGAATTTAAGGAAAATGCACTGGTCTGCAATGATCTGTTACACAGTTTTTTTATTTTAGCCATAGCTTTTGTTAATTTAGGTTTTGTTAATATTTATTCATTTGAATCCATTTTAGTCTGTTTCAGTTGAAGCTGATTCTCAAACTCTCAGCGTTCTATGGTTGGATTATTTGCATAACCTCTATGTTTTTCATGAAAACATTGTTAGTGCATTGTATTTTGTTGTTACCTTTTCCCTCATAATAGTTTTGTCATATTTTTCATTTTTTAAATATATATTAGTGCTGGGTAATCGATTAATCGCGATTAATCACATCCACTGTGCACTGTGTATAATTATTATGTATATATAAATATACACACATGCATGTATATATTTAAGAAAAATGTTATATTTATTAAGATAAATTATATAAATATACATTATATACCATAAACTGTAAAAAAAAAATATGGACGTTGTGTCCGTGACGTCACCCATAGGATTCTGAAGAGCAGTTTTGAAGCATAAAGTAGGGACGAGCTGGCCGTTGCCATCTTGGCAGCACGTCATCGCGTGTCACTCCCAGATAACAGAAAATGGGCAAAAAGGCGGGATGTGGGTGGAGCTGAGGTGACGTGATACGACTAACAGACAGCAGACAAACGGCTATCCACCTGTCCACGCCCTTAATAATGCAGAACTTTAAGGCTTTATATAATGTAAATAAATGAGTTTTTTAAAATATATATATATATATACACACACACACACACACACACTCACCTAAAGGATTATTAGGAACACCTGTTCAATTTCTCATTAATGCAATTATCTAATCAACCAATCACATGGCAGTTGCTTCAATGCATTTATGGGTGTGGTCCTGGTCAAGACAATCTCCTGAACTCCAAACTGAATGTCAGAATGGGAAAGAAAGGTGATTTAAGCAATTTTGAGCGTGGCATGGTTGTTGGTGCCAGACGGGCCGGTCTGAATATTTCACAATCTGCTCAGTTACTGGGATTTTCACGCACAACCATTTCTAGGGTTTACAAAGAATGGTGTGAAAAGGGAAAAACATCCAGTATGCGGCAGTCCTGTGGGCGAAAATGCCTTGTTGATGCTAGAGGTCAGAGGAGAATGGGCCGACTGATTCAAGCTGATAGAAGAGCAACTTTGACTGAAATAACCACTCGTTACAACCGAGGTATGCAGCAAAGCATTTGTGAAGCCACAACACGCACAACCTTGAGGCGGATGGGCTACAACAGCAGAAGACCCCACCGGGTACCACCCATCTCCACTAAAAATAGGAAAAAGAGGCTACAATTTGCACGAGCTCACCAAAATTGGACAGTTGAAGACTGGAAAAATGTTGCCTGGTCTGATGAGTCTCAATTTCTGTTGAGACATTCAGATGGTAGAGTCAGAATTTGGCGTAAACAGAATGAGAACATGGATCCATCATGCCTTGTTACCACTGTGCAGGCTGGTGGTGGTGGTGTAATGGTGTGGGGGATGTTTTCTTGGCACACTTTAGGCCCCTTGGTGCCAATTGGGCATCGTTTAAATGCCACGGCCTACCTGAGCTTTGTTTCTGACCATGTGCATCCCTTTATGACCACCATGTACCCATCCTCTGATGGCTACTTCCAGCAGGATAATGCACCATGTCACAAAGCTCGAATCATTTCAAATTGGTTTCTTGAACATGACAATGACACTGTACTAAAATGGCCCCCACAGTCACCAGATCTCAACCCAATAGAGCATCTTTGGGATGTGGTGGAACGGGAGCTTCGTGCCCTGGATGTGCATCCCACAAATCTCCATCAACTGCAAGATGCTATCCTATCAATATAGACCAACATTTCTAAAGAATGCTTTCAGCACCTTGTTGAATCAATGCCACGAAGAATTAAGGCAGCTCTGAAGGCGAAAGGGGGTCAAACACAGTATTAGTGTGGTGTTCCTAATAATCCTTTAGGTGAGTGTGTGTATATGTGTGTATATTATAATTTTTCAATTGTATTTAATTTATTATAATACATCTTTTGTCTTGTTTTCATTATAATTGGCAAAATTGTTTTTGTCAATGATAATGAAGACTAGATGAACAAGATGCATCATAATTCCAACACCCTTTTAATGAAAAAAATAAAATAAAAAAATACTGTTGATAAATATATTATTGTTGATTAAAAAAATAATGGCAACACAACATTTCCATAAACACTGATCTGTTTATTTTGCAAGAACATTTTTATGATGAAGTGCATAAAATTCAGCTGGTCATGTTCTATCGTCTCCATAATACTAAGAAGCCTAAGAAGTAATTTGTATATTGAAAAGAAAAGAAAATAGAAAGGAAGACTGAATCCCATGAGTTAGAGTTGCACGATTCTGTATACATTTTTTTAAAAATAGAGATCAGGATTCTTCTACAATTCTGAATAGACAACTTAATAAAATAACCCCACATAATTTACATAATTTAGAGTTTCTGACAAAAAATGTTAATTGCTGTAGTCTATTTAAAACATATTAAATCATTTTTTAATTATTTAAATAGGTTTCAATGACTCACCCATAAAGACTTCACTTGTTTCATTACTGGATGAATCAGCGTTTTTGAAGGAATCTCTTGAATTAATTCAATAAAAAAAAATAAAAAAAGTCACTTGTCGCCACCTACTTGGTGTAAAGATGTAATTCATACACTCTTTATTTGAAGCGTCAAGTTAATTTACTCTATTTTTATTAATTATTAAAATTACTCTAATTATAAACTTTTATTCCAGTACTTCTGTAATCAACTAAATTATTTTAACACAGAATCAATGATACTGTGCGGTTGAAAAGCCTGTTTATATATCTGTTTCATACCAATACATGACAACTGCTCTCTCTGGGTCAGCAGCTGCGCCAACGGAGTTCTGTATGTTCACTGTGATCTTACTGGTCACACAGTAGCCGAATTGATGTCATTTAAAAATAATATTGTTTGGGTGTTTAAATCGAGATCAGAATCTTTTAACATTTAATTATTCAGCTCTACAACAAGGGCATATTACTTTAAACAGATTTTGTGTAAAACTTTATTATTGACTTAAAGTTCACCTTTACATTGTTTGAAAGTTCACCTTGTACTTGTTTCAGAAAGAGACAAGGCTAATAACTTATCATTTTAATTATTTAAAAAAATACTGTATGTATAGTCCCATATTCTCCTTTTTAAATACCCTATTTGCGACTCCCCCCCACACACACACCAATAAATGTGACTTTTTAGGCTATCTGAAATTTAATATCTGTATGGGCCCAAACACTCCCAATATAAGGGATTTTGGAGACAATTAAAACGTTCATAAAATGAGAAGGTCATTAAGGTCGAAGAGACAGAAAGCGCATTTATTCTCGGTGGAAGTCCAGTGTGGTGGGGATGACAGATGTCAGCAGCTGATTGGCCGGTTCCTGCTCGGATGGGACTCTCTGTCAACAGGTCCCAATTAGGCCAATCAGAATGGAAGGAAGTAGCTCAGATGGGTCACTTTGTTAGTAGCTCTGTTTGTGTAGCTGAGATGAAAAACAAAACACAATCGCTTGTTCTTTCTGCCCTCTATATGACGCGTTACTGATTCGGTTAGGCAAACTGACAAGGGATTTTGTCTTGTTTTGACCCCTGTGTTTCTGACGTACGTTGAAGCCATTGAGCCATTGTTGTTGCTTTTAATGCTGTCGATGATATAAATATTGCCCTGCATTGCAACTGTGAATATGAATAGAGGGTAATGGGTGAGACAATATCCTGCTTTAAATGTGTCATCACGAGCCATTCAGTGAGCATACACAATTTGACTCCAGACAGTAATGGGTGGAATTAATGCTTTTGTAGTTTTGCTGCCTGAAATTATACTAAGCGGTGGTAGTATAAAAAAGTTAGACCCCGAGATTCCGTCAATTGAACCATTTTTAGTGCGTATTTCCATGCATTGAAATGTTAATATGGTCACAATGCATTATTTATACTTGTTAAATTCTGTTTAAAGCTCAGTATAGTATATTCAGTTTTTCATGTGTAATATTATAATAATGAGGGAAAAAGTGCAACTTTAAAGAGAACAAACAAAGAACATTCTGTAACCAATTTTTACTCACCATCATGTAGCAAATCTGGAACACAGAAGAAGGTATTTTGAAAATGTCTGTTGTTCTAAATATCTTTTGAGTTCTGCTGAAAAATGAAAGTCACACAGGTATTTCCCTATTTTACGATAACATTAAAAAAACGTCTTAATTTTTTAAACATACAATTGGAAATCTTTTTAAGTGTATATTTTCATGCTTTTAAATGTCAATATTGTCATAGTGCATTAATATACTTAATACATTCTAGGAATCCTGGAAAATGGGAGCTGTAAACACATTTGTTTGAAATTTTTGTATTTGTATCAGAGGACATGTCTTCTCTTTATGTAGGACATGCACAATTCAAGTCATATTTGAATTGTTAAAACATTAATTCCAACCCATATTTCAACCTTAAAACAGTTTTCATATGGCGTGAGGGTCAGATGGGGAAAGATTCTGCAATCCAGACCGTCGTTCTGTGATGTGGGATGTATTTTGAGGCTGTCTGGTCTTTAAAAAGAACAAGCAATATTTTTGTAAAGCTCCTAGTGGAGCATGATGTTGTGAATGGCTTCGAGGGCAGACAGATGCCTGCCACCCATAGCAAGACCCGGGGCCCAAAGCCAACGGAACCCCTTGGACCGGGCCAAAGACCCTGCTCATAAACCGGAACCCCTTTAACACTTTAATGTAATGCAATGAACATGTGGAGTGTACAGTATGCTGTTTTGTTTAATTGAAATAACGTTCTTTAATTTAGACTTTCAGTTTTAGACATCCAAAACTCAGCTGTATTACTTAGTGGCTCCTTTTTCAGCAGTACATCCTGTTGTTATATTTTTACCATTCATCTTGTGCAAGTTGCTGATTTAAGTCTTTTATGCTTCAAATGCAGCAAATTCATTTAGTTTTTGGCCTTTAAGCAAGTACAGACTGGGAGAGCTGTTCTCCGTCCACTGTTGACATAAAGTTCAGCACTCTCTGTAGAGTGAAACAGAATCGAGGATTTCCCAGCGGCCCCTGCTTCTTTTCCCAGGCTCATTAATCATAAACCCTGCAGGGACCAATCACGCAGCACCCTGCTCAGCCGAGACTCCCTGTCAGCCCCTCTTCTTGTGTCCACACAGGGTTCCAGGAGCCAATAGGGCTCTGCGGCCATTAGACTGTAAAGAACATTGCATCTCGACGAGGGAAAAAATTATGAGCTCCTTTGTCAACAATATTAATTACCAGAGGCCTGAGCATAAGGGTCGTGTCCATAAAGATTTCCGAAACATTAAACCTGAGGCATCTTTTGTTACGAGCAGAACACTCTGGGTGGTGTTACACAACCAAAGAGAAACATATACGATGCCTCCGAGACTCGCCTGAAGCAGCCTGCTTAACTGATTGTATATGGCACTTCCTTTGGGGAGTCAACTGAGAGGTTTCTATGTGGACTCCTGCAGAAGTGCTAACTAGGGTAAGATTATCACCCGGGCCCTTGATATCCTCTTTCGAAGATGTCTTTGTGTTGTGATTTGGACTTAGGATAGTAGAAATGAAAGAGATCACATTGGAAGTACATTAAAGCTCATTTAACCATGTAATCTAGACCGATGTGCCAAGCCTCTCAGAGTCTCTCTTAATAGGCATTTGGGCATTTGGGCATTTGGCACAATGTTTTTTGTTGTTGTTGGAGGAAATAACTGCTCTATAGCCAGACAGTCTAAGTCACACTATAAAGGCATGTTCACACTTGATACGATTAAATGACACAAAAATCAAATAATTGAAGAGATTTTTTTCTAAAGGTGGAATTTGTGTCCTCTGAAAATATTTGGATGCGCATAGAAGCCAGTTTCTACACTGGAAAATAAATGTGTATGTGTAAAAAAAATCCTGTACCAAATATTTTTCACTCAGAAATTTTGCAAAAATTTTACATAGACATGGAACGTAACAAAATAATAATATTAATAATAAAAATGGGTAATTGTTGTTTCAGGCCTGTGCTGCATTGAATTTTTATATTTATATTTTTATATTCATTGATCTTGTATATCCATTTTTAATAACTTGGTTTTCTGTGATGTGCCAGTATTCTACATCATTGTTACAAATTGCACATATGTACATCTAAAAGTTGTTCATTAGTGCTGTGAATACATCAATATTGTAAGTTTCAGTGTGTATGAAAACGTGAACATTTTGTCCTCAAAGTTGATGCGTTAGAAGCAGGAAAAATGGGCAAGTGTAAGGATTTGAGTGAGTTTGATTAGGGCCAAATTGTGATGGCTAGATGACTGGGTCAGAGCATCTCCAAAACTGCAGCTCTTGTGGGGTGTTCCCGGTCTGCAGTGGTCAGTATCTATCAAAAGTGGTCCAAGGAAGGAACAGTGGTGAATCGGCGACAGGGTCATGGGTGGCCAAGGCTCATTGATGCACGTGGGGAGTGAAGGCTGGCCCGTGTGGTCTGATCAAACAGACCAACTACTGTAGCTCAAATTGCTCCAGAAGTTAATGCTGGTTCTGATAGAAAGGTCTCAGAATGCACAGTGCATCGCAGTTTGTTTTGTGTCAGGCTGCATAGCCACAGAACAGTCAGGGTGCCCATGCTGACCCCTGTCCACCACCGAAAGCGGCAACAGTGGGCATCAGAGCAATGGAAGAAGGTGGTCTGGTCTGGTTTTCTTTTACATCACGTGGATGGCCAGGTGCGTGTGCGTGTGCGTCGCTTGCCTGGGGAACACATGGCATCAGGATGCACTATGGGAAGAAGGCAAGCTGGCGGAGGCAGTGTGATGCTTTGGGCAATGTCCTGCTGGGAAACCTTGGGTCCTGCCATCCATGTGGATGTTACTTTGACACGTACCACCTACTACCTAAGCATTGTTGCAGACCATGTACACCCTTTCATGTGGCTGTGGCCTCTTTCTGCAGTATAATGTGCCCTGCCACAACGCAAAAATGGTTCAGGAATGGTTTGAGGAGCACGACAACGAGTTTGAGGTGTTGACTTGGCCTCCAAATTCCCCCAGATCTCAATCCAATCGAGCATCTGTGGGATGTGCTGAACAAACAAGTTTGATCCACCTCACAACTTACAGGACTTAAATGATCTGCTGCTATCATCTTGGTGCCAGATACCACAGCACACCTTCAGGGGTCTAGTGGAGTCCATGCCTCGATGGCAGCAAAAGGGGGACCAAGACATAATGGTCATAATGTTATGCCTGATCGATGTATATTACAATTATTTTGGTCTTTTTATGACAATGCGATCACAATGGAAAAAAGTGCTGTTTTGCCATATGGAATGCATTTTCTCATTGTTGGTTTAGCTATATACATTGGTCACATTTTAGATTTGGGTCCAATTCTAACTATTAACTAAACTCCTAATTACTGCTTATTAATAGTTAGTAAGGTAGTTGTTTAGTTTAGGTTTTGGGTAGGAATTGGGTAGGATTGTAAATGTAGAATAAGGTTATGCAGAATAAGGCTTTGTAAGTACTCATAAACAGCCAATATCCTAGTAGTATGCATGCTAATATAAGTAAATGTATATATTAAAGATGCAGTGCTTTGTTTTAAACCATTGTGCACCTTTTATGCCAGAAATGTGGACTTGGTATGGTATGTGACTAGGCCTTAAAGGTGTGTCTTTGCTTAGGGGGATAGGTGGGGGAAATGTTCAATCCTGATCTTGAATTCCACAATTAAAGTGATTGAGCCCATTTAAAAAAGGCCTTTGATGATGGGGACAGGGCATCAAACCAAATGCTCTCTGTAAAAAACCCTCTCAGAGACCAAACAGTGGCTCTGCCAATCAAACACACTTTAAGTCGATGACACTAGGCGGATGGAATCACACTCAGAGTGGTGCCTGTAGCCGTCTGTTTTTTGCCTGGAAATAACATGGATGCAGGTCATGCGAAGTTCCTTTGCAGTTAGGAATAATTATTAAAACATCTTCTCTAGATTTTAAGCAAGAGTATTTCTTCCAGCCCTCTTTAACAGAGCATGGAGGTGTGATTGACATCAGGCCTGATGCTAATAGTTCCCAGCGCTCAGCTGAAGCATGACACAATATGTTTATACTGCACAACCAATGAACCCACCAGCACTGCTCGTCTCACACACATATACAACACAACACATGCCGTTTCTTTGATACATGGATTTGCCGCTTTTGCTTGCCGTTCTCACTTACAAATACACGCACAAGTGTACACGGTGTCTTGGCGATATTCGTAACTAAATAAATGAGATCCCTGGGGCACTTTATCCCAATGATTTATGGTTAGACAAGAACCGTTGAGACAAAGAGTTATGGCCTGTGAATTGCTTGTTTTGGCTGTTCAATAAAAAGCATCTCCTTGTCGGCTACAACGATATGCTGGATTCAAGCACTGCAAAAAAGTATTTTTGGTTTTACAAATCCTTGAACAAGATAAATTTACTTAAGAAACAATACGTAAGATAGTGCTTAATTTAAGATAATATATCGTTAAAACACGTGGGATTTTTTTTGCTTCAAGTATAAACAAGTTAAAAACGAGAAAGATACTTTTATTAAGAAAAAAATCTCTTAATGTCATTTAGTGTTGAGTGTTGATTTTTTAAAAAATATATTAATCGGTTTTTATATTTTTTTTTGTTTGTAATGTTTTATTTGTTTTTACTGATATATATATATATATATATATATATATATATATATATATATATATATATATATATATATATATATATTAGTATATATATATTAGTATATATATGGATGTATGTCTAAGTGTATATATGAGGGTGCATGTGCATATGTATGTATATATGTGAATGGGGTGTATGTGTACATTGGATACAAAGCTAGGAAAATCAGCTGCTCTCCATATGGGTGGCCTTTTCCCTTAACCCTCCACCCTCCATTTTCTCCAGAGGTCCCCCAGGAGACTCAGAAAGTCATGCAGTTTCAGCTTGTCCAAAAAATAAGCTAAAGAAATGCCATAGGCCACCTCCTCTAGTGTCTAACCGGTCTCATTATAAACAAGCAAATGTCTGTAGTGTAAAATGTAGATTTATTTGCTGAAAGATTGGCTGTCATCCTGTTAAAAAGACCAACTTAGACTAGCATGAAGTACTGCCTGGTTTGTGCTAGTTAGAGTTGGTTTGTCTGATGGATCATCGTAGCTTCTGTTCACCAGCAAACCTTACCTTAAAGCTTGACTAAGGAAGCCAGGTGCGACACCAACTCCAACCTCCCCATGATGGGAACCAGCATGCATAATGTATGCTGTTGGCCACCTAAACTAAACCCTTTCCCTTTGTCCACACTTTTTGTCTCAACTTTATTTCATTGTGTTCAATCAACTTAAAACATTTTTGTGTCATTTTGTTTTCATTGACTGAAGCTGGAAGGGGATTAGTAGTTCCCAGCATGGGTCTCAATGGGGAAATTTTGAAGTAAATATTGACAATAAATGTTAGCAAGATAAGAAAAAGGGGGCCTGTTTAGTGTTTAATATCCATTTCTGTTGGTATTTAGAGCATTTTTGTTTTGATGTGTTACCATTATGGTGAAGAATGGAGCTTTTGCTTAGTTTGAGGACAGGTCCATGAAGAATGTTGCTTTTTTTTTTATCAACGAGTAGTTGCCATTTAGCATGGTGATGTGTACAACTGAGTAACACAATATAAAAATTCTAGTAACTACTATTAACTAACAAGAAACTTAGTAAGTAATAGTGCTCAGTTGAATGCGGTAGTTCACTATTAGCTAATCAATAACTACAAATAATTCTATACTTCACAGAGGACTGCTAAAAACTATTATATACTGGCTTATATTTAATGTGAATAATGCATAATGTATAATTCATTCTAAAGTGAAGATCATGGGAACCTACTAGTAATCACTCAAGTATCGCCAAATCCTTCAGAAGGAATTACTAATTATTTGGATCAGTATTCTAAAGTGAAAAGCATGATAACTCTCTAGTAATTCCAATTATTTGAGATTTTTGTAAGTCTTGGATAGCAATTCCTTCTGATAGATTTGGTAAAACTTGAGTCATTACTAGTGGGTTACCTTGATCTTCACTTTAGAATTGTCACTACCAACAGCTTTATTGTCCATGTCCTGTCTCCTTTGTAATCTGATCATGGGCTGAATCTGAAATCGCCCCCTATACAGCCATTTGTAGTGGTGTCCGAAACCGTAGTGGACATTGTTGAGTGCACTCATTCAAACCCACATTGCACCACAATAACGAGTGTACAGCCGATGGACACTCAACGGCTGTCCGACTTCACACACTTGTTTTCATTCACTCCTTCAAGTTAACTATATTAGTGGACTAACGTAGAGATTAGTGAATGAGGGTTTAATGGGCGATTTCAGATTCAGCCATGGACTTCATTTCCCATAACCCAATGGCTGGACTCATTATGCTTGATTACTCCCAGCTGTGTGTCGTTATTCCGTTAAGCTCTGCTTATATAAGCCCTGTGTTTTCACTCGCTCTCTGCAAAGTCTTGTTAGTGTTAACTGCATTTCTGAGTGGTTTCCAGTGTTATGGTCTTGATCTTCTGTCTGCTTCCATGGGTTTTGCTGTTTACCTGTGTTTTGGAATTTGTTGATATTTGGATTATAATTGACTTTTTTGATATTTAGATTATAGAACCCTGTGGTTCTGATCTTTTGACTGTCATTTGGATTACGATTGTGGATTAGCCATAATAAAGCTGCGTTTGGATCTTCAACCTCTGTCGGAGCAGTTTGTAACAAGAATGCTGTTTCTAGTTAGAAATACTAATTTCTAGGATGTACATATTAAGCGTAATTACTATCCAAAACCTTACAAAAACCTCAAAAGCTTACAATGTCTTTCATGTTAGTTCATAGTAGTTACTCTAATGTTAATATTGCATTACTCATTTGTTCATGTGCAGTTATTCATTAATGACGTAACAGTATTCTAAAGTGTTACCTAATTGAATATTATAAACATTGAATCTCAACTGCAAATCGAACATCTAGCTAGCTCATTTTTACATAGTACATTTGTCATATCCTACAGGTCAATTTGCATGCATCTTTGTTAAATGTATCTTTGTTTCGAAGACTTTTTAGATATTTTAATGGGAAGATTTTAAAAGTTGTGTAATATAATCCATATTTAAGATAAAATGGCCCCACTTTATATTAGGTGGCCTTAAGTACTATGTACTTACATCAAAAAATAAGTACAATGTAGTTATTGTGTTCATATTGTGTTGCAAAACACCTTTGCTGATATTGAGGTGGGATACGGGTAGGGTTAGGGACAGGTGTGGTGGTATGGGTCAGTTTAAGGGAGGGTTAGGTGTAAGGGAAGGGTCAGCAGTGTAATTACAAATGTAACTACAGAAGTTAATTACAGACGTAATTACATGCAGGTATTTTTTTAAATGTAAGTACAATGTAAAAACATGTATGTACACAGTAAGTGCATTGTATCAAATGATTCATTAAAATGTTAGTACATAGTAGTTAAGGCCACCTAATATAAAGTGGGTCTGATAAACTAGTCATTCTATATACATTATCAACAGAATAATGGAACAGCATCAACAATGATGTTCAGAATGATGTTCTAGTGTCACAAGTACTGAACAAGAAGATGGTTTGATGTTTGAAGTTGTCATATTAGCAACCAAAGACCACCAACACCGCTGCGCCAAGTATTCTTATTGTCATGACTGATAGGGTGACAATGAAAGATCATCTTCACGTTTTTCCCCCAGAGCCAACTGTGAACTCTGATGGACGAGGCCTCCAGTGTATCCAGTTTCACTGCAAATAGCTACGGATATGCACTAAATTCACCTCCTGTAATCTTGAACATCAATATTCCGCCGAACAGTCGTCTTGTGCATACCGATAACATGTTTCAGTTCGGCCGTGTTTATTATAGACTTAATGAGGGATGGATTTGTGGACCATCCCATACATATCTTGGGTGGCGTTAATTCCAAGGTCATGAAATCTAGCATGGCTTTTCCTCAGTTAGCCTTCATTACATCCAATTATACTTCAGCTGCCTGTGCACTTTAGTTAGTTGGTGCCAAATGGCGGATAGTTTGCCTGCCCTTTCCCTGGCCCTGTGTTATGAAAGTCGAGAGGCTTTTGAGTAGACAGCAGGTGGTCCGAGATCCCTCTCTTTCTCTTGCCCAAGCCACGTTCCCACACTGGCATCTCATCAGCTGCAAAACAAGTTTGTCAAGCCCTTCTGTCAGTGAGATGAGTGGCAGTTCAAACAAAGCGCTAAAGGAAGTTGGTAGTGCGTAAAGCAAGATGCATGGTGTCACAAAAAAATCTTTGAAAAGCTGGATGAACATCAGGTTTCTCTATAAGGTCACGTGATACGGCGTAAGGAAGCTTTCTTGGTTGTCGGTTCTCTGCTCTGGGGTTAGCGGCGCTGCCGTCATGGCGCTCAATGTGGCAATGAAGGGGAATTAGCACCAGCTGTGTGACTGACGGGCAGAGCGACCTACAGGAGCTGGGGCAGCACTGTAAAATCTGGGTTGTTCACTGACTAGACCGTACAATGCTCTCTCTTGGGTCCGTCCAGGTGTCAAGGATCAGTGCAACACGGCGGTGCCTGGGCAGTATTTCATGCTATGAGAAACATGTTAGGGAGGATGAGATCCAGAAAGAAGGAAACACAAGGCCAAACACACTGCTGTTCCTATTTATATTCGTTTTCAGAAGTTTGTGAATTGCACGGTATTTGAAGCAGTGGGTTTTCTCCCGTTCCATGTTTACTCAACACATAATGCACTGATGGCCTATAAGCTATTGCAATTAAATGTCAGCAATAGATTTTTAATGTTAACAGTGTAAATAGACGATTGGATATGTGAAGTATGTTATGTAAACTTTTGTAAAGCATCATCAAAAAGAAAACGATTGTAAATGCTAATTTTTATAGGTAAAAGTTAATGAATGTGAGTGTGGTGTAATCCAAAGATTTGTATTTAAAAAGGTGTGTCGAGAAAGCATACGCACTACTGAAAGTTGTTTTTTGAATTAAAAAAATAAGTCAGCAAGGATGCATTAAATTGCTCAAAAGTGACAGTAAAGACTTTTGCATTGTTATAAAAAAATCTATTTCAAATAAATGCTGTTCCTTTGAACATTTAATGAATCAAAATAATCCTAAACAGGTTTTATGGTGTCAAAAAATAAATAGATAAAGCAACACAACTGTTTTAAACATTGATAATAATAAGATGGTTTTATTTGAGCACCAAATAAGCACATTTTAATGATTTCTGAAGGATCATTTGACGCTGAAGACTGGAGTAATGTGCTACAGAAAATTCAGCTTTGATCACAGGAATAAAATACATTTTAAAATATATTAAATAGGAAAAAGTTTTAAATTGTAAAAATGTTTAACAATATTACAGTTTTACTGTAACTGTACAGTTTACTTTATTTTGATCAAATAAATGCAGTCTTGGTGAGACTTCTTAAAAAAAGAGAAAACTTAAATCTTTGAACTGTGTAAAATGGATAGTTCTCACAAAACTGACATTTCTGTTGTCATTTATTTATCTTCATTTTGTTCCAAATCCATGACATGACTTCAAAAAATGATCATGCACTGTAAAAAAAAATTGTAAAAAGAAGGTAAATGACTGGCAGCTACAGCTGCCAAACAAAAACCATAACATTAAAGTAAAATATCTTAATTCAAATAAAGTGCAAAAACAATAATTTTACAGAAATTTACATTAAAAGTTTTAGTGAAAAACACTGTTATTTTACAGATTTTTTCCTTGTTTAAATTAAGATAATTTACTTTAATTTTATGGTTTTTGTTTGGCAGCCTTTGCTGCCAGTCATTTACCATTTTTTAACAGTGTTAAACTGTTAATTTACCTGGAAAGTGCTCCGACTGGGGACTCCGTAGTTCTACTGGGGGACTTCAACGCCCACGTGGGCAATGACAGTGAAACCTGGAGGGGTGTGATTGGGAGGAACGGCCCCCCTGATCTGAACCCGAGTGGTGTTCAGTTATTGGACTTCTGTGCTAGTTACAGTTTGTCCATAACGAACACCATGTTCAAGCATAAGGGTGTCCATCAGTGCACATGGCACCAGGACACCCTAGTTCGTAGGTCAATGATCGACTTTGTGGTCGTTTCATCTGACCTGCGGCCGGATGTCTTGGACACTCGGGTGAAGAGAGGGGTGGAGCTGTCAACTGATCACCACCTGGTGGTGAGTTGGATCCGATGGCGGGGGAGGAAGCTGGATGGACTCGGTAGACCCAAATGTACTGTGAGGGTCTGCTGGGAACGTTTGGCCGAGTCTCCTGTCAGAGAGATCTTCAACTCCTGCCTCCGGCAGAGCTTCGACCGGATCCCGAGGGAGGCTGGAGATATTGAGTCTGAGTGGACCATGTTCTCCACCTCCATTGTCAAAGCGGCCGCTCGGAGCTGTGGACGCAAGGTCTCCGGTGCCTGTCGAGGTGGCAATCCCCGAACCCGGTGGTGGACACCGGAAGTAAGGGATGCTGTCAAGCTGAAGAAGGAGTCCTATCGGGCCTGGCTGGCTTGTGGGACTCCTGAGGCAGCTGACAGGTACCGGCAGGCTAATCGAACTGCAGCCCGGGTGGTTGTGGAGGCAAAAACTCAGGCCTGGGAGGAGTTCGGTGAGGCCATGGAAAAGGACTATCGGCTGGCCTCGAAGAGATTCTGGCAAACCGTCCGGGCCTCAGGAGTGGGAAGCAGTGCCCTACCAACGCTGTTTACAGTGGCGATGGGCGGCTGTTGACCTCAACTGGGGATGTTGTCGGACGGTGGAAGGAATACTTCGAGGATCTCCTCAATCCCGCCGTCACGTCTTCCATTGAGGAAGCAGAGGCTGGGGGCTCAGAGGAGGACTCGTCCATCACCCAAGCTGAAGTCACCGAGGTGGTCAAGAAACTCCTCGGTGGCAAGGTACCGGGGGTGGACGAGATCCGCCCTGAGTACCTCAAGTCTCTGGATATTGTGGGGCTGTCTTGGCTGACACGCCTCTGCAGCATCGCGTGGCGGTCGGGGACAGTGCCTCTGGGATGGCAGACCGGGGTGGTGGTCCCTCTTTTTAAGAAGGGGGACCGGAGGGTGTTCCAACTATAGGGGGATCACACTTCTCAGCCTCCCCGGGAAAGTCTATGCCAGGGTACTGGAGAGGAGAATTCGGCCGATAGTGGAACCTCGGATTCAGGAGGAACAGTGTGGTTTTCGTCCCGGTCATGGAACACTGGACCATCTCTATACCCTCTATAGGGTGCTGGAGGGTTCATGGGAGTTTGCCCAACCAGTCCACATTTGTTTTGTGGATTTGGAGAAGGCATTCGACTGTGTCCCTCGCGGCGTCCTGTGGAGGGTGCTCTGGGAATATGGTGTCCGGGGTCCTTTGCTGAGGGCTGTCCAGTCCCTGTATGACCAAAGCAGGAGTTTGGTCCGCATTGCCGGCAGTAAGTCAGACTTGTTCCTGGTGCATGTTGGACTCCGGCAGGGCTGCCCTTTGTCGCCGGTTCTGTTCATAAATTTTATGGACAGAATTTCTAGGCGCAGCCAAGGGCCAGAGGGTGTCAGATTTGGGGACCATACGGTTTCGTCTCTGCTCTTTGCGGATGACGTTGTCGTGTTGGCCCCTTCTAACCAGGACCTTCTAACTTAGACTGCTGCCCCCGCGACCCGGCCCCGGATAAAGTGGAAGAAGATGGATGGATGGATGGATGGATATTTGTATCCAGAATTACAGTTTGAATGTAAAAATACACCTACACTGTAAAAAAAAAAAAATAGTTAAAAAAGTCAAATGACTGGCAGCTACGGCTGCCAAACAAAAACATAAAATTAAAGTAAAATATCTTAATTTAAATAAGGAAAAATCTGTAAAATAACAGATCTCTCTCAAACTTTTAATGTAAATTTACGTAAAGTTTTTGCACTTTATTTGAATTAAGATATTTTACTTTAATTTTACGTTTTTTGTTTGGCAGCCGTAGCTGCCAGTCATTTACTATTTTTTTTACGATTTTATTTTTACAGTGAAACTAATAAGATTTACTTTAAAATTACAAAGAATAATGTTAAATTGTTAGTATGGACATAAACCTTTAATATAATGAGCTAAACATTTTATTACAGATTAGTTCTGTAATTTTACATACATTTGTATGTAATTTAAGAAAACAGAAAAATACTGTATAAATAATACAGTCATTTCCCTGTATAAAAAATGAGAATGACTGTGATTTGTCATTAATGATATAATCCTTAAAATAACAGTCAAGTTGTTTATTTACAGATATTGTTTGTAATTTTACATAGTTTTAAACATAATTCAAAATTACAGGAAAAAACTGTAAACAATTTAGAGTTATTTTCCGTAAAATTAGGATTTTTTTTTTACAGTGTGATTTTAAAGGTAAAAGACTGTAAAAATGCTAAAAAAAAACAATTAACTGGTTAACAGAAAGTTTCCGTACTATATACGGTGAATAACTGTAATAGATCTAACCTTACATTGATATTTTACAGTAAAATGTACAGTTTTTGCAAGTGAAAAAGAACAAGTTGTTGTATAATTTACAGTGAAAAAACTGACATTCCAGAATTCTCTGCGTGACACTTCACATTTGATGTATTTTCGTTGAAATAACTATTCTTTGTTTTTCTTAGTTTTTTTCTAATCAGTTATGTCCATTAGGGTTTTATGTTACATTTAATGTTGTTAAATTAATGTTTATTGCATTTTAAAAATTTCATGAGTGTTACCATGATTGTGTTTAGTGTTTGTGTGAATGACACTGTGCACCTTCTGTATATGAGTATTGTCCTCCTAAAAGCTGTTTGTGATGAGCTTTGATTCATCATGTGACTCTCATCACCACTGTGATTTGGTGGTTGTCAGTATATATAAAAGGTACATAACATATATTAGTATTTCAATAGGTTGGTAATTTAACATTATTTCAGTTAATGAAATATGGTTATTTACTGTAAATTTAACTTAAGTCTGTAAAGCCTAAAATGTTTTACGGTAAAGTTCTGGCAACCACAGCTGCTGTTGTTTTACCGTACATTTTAAAATGAAATATGGGAAGCAAAAGTGAATGGGAATTTCAGTCTTTAACATTCTGCCGAACATCTCCTTTAGTGATCCACAAAAGTCATACAGGTTTAAAGCAATATGAAGGTGAGTAAATCATGGTATTAATTTTTTACTATCCCTTTAAACATTCCTTTCCATAGTGGTAAATGGTTGCAAACTATGCTATGTATCGAACTTGGAGCTGGGTTTTCACCATTGGGTAGCAAGCATAGAGCAGCAAATGCATAACCCAGAGTGGTACAAAATGCTTTGAGAAAGGAATAGGAATCACTGTTTATCCACGTACCCGACTAAGAATTAGTGTCTATTAAAAGTAAGCTTTAAGCTTTATATTGAGCGTGTAGTGGTTCTTGAGTAGAGCTATGCAAGTTTGCAGGCTGTGATTCAATCATTTTACCCAGAAGACATGAATATAAACCCCAAAAACAAACCCCAATGGTTTACATAGGAAATTAAAGGCCTCCTGTGACTTCTCAGTCAGTGCAGACGGACGCCATAAACTTTTGTGTGCATCCAGTGCGGTATGTCTCTTGAGGTTGGATCCTGCATTTTGATGGTGGGAAGCCTTTCTCGCAGTGTGTGTGCTTAAGACACAGAGACCAGGAAGCAGCATGGTATGGGCTTCTCAGATTTGCTCTCTTTGCTTATTTTTTCCTGTCTGCTCTCTCTGTCTGTTGGTCAGAGTTGGCAGTTGACGTTACAGGGGGTCTAACGTCCCTATTCATGTGGAGTCCATTTAAACACACAGTGCCATGCAGACTGGGCCAGACCAGAATATGCAGCCAGATAGTACAAACTTAAAACAAGCTGGATGTGCTGAGGGAGTGGTAGGAATTCTGAAATTTTGCAGAGTGCTTCATCAATAAGTTCAAGAATATAGTTTGCATCCAGTTTCTTGTTAGTTTCAACGGCCAAGCGCATAAAAAGTTTAACATTTTTTTAGTTGAAAATGGTGTCATGTAAATGGCCCCTAAGTGCAAAGATGAATTAAATTGTCTAAAAGTGTCAGTAAAGACATTTATACTGTTACAAAATATTTCTGTTTTAACTATCTATTCATCAAAGAATATTGAATATCTATCTATCTATCTATCTATCTATCTATCTATCTATCTATCTATCTATCTATCTATCTATCTATCTATCTATCTATCTATCTATCTATCTATCTATCTATCTATCTATCTATCTATCTATCTATCTATCTATCTATCTATCTATCTGTCTGTCTGTCTGTCTGTCTGTCTGTCTGTCTGTCTGTCTGTCTGTCTGTCTGTCTGTCTGTCTGTCTGTCTGTCTGTCTGTCTGTCTGTCTGTCTGTCTGTCTGTCTGTCTGTCTGTCTGTCTGTCTGTCTGTCTGTCTGTCTGTCTGTCTGTCTGTCTGTCTGTCTGTCTGTCCGGGCGTTCACACCGCCGCCGGCGAGAGCGTCAAACTTCGCTCTGGCCGCCCTGCACTCGACGCTGTAGAAAGATTCACAGACGCGCTGCCGCTCTGACGTAGATCGAATGCTTGGTCTTTTTTAAAACTGCATTTAAAGGGGCCGCAAAGCAAACAATCATGTTCGCATTTTTAAAATCGGCATTTGTGCTGACTGACCACAGTAGATATACCCGTATAAGATAACATCATGAAATAATTTAAATGTGAAAGTTAACTTAATTATAGTTGCATGTTTGCTAATGAAATAAACCATTTAAAAGGCATTTGTGTTGTGTGGCTTTTGTGTTCTTGGAAGTGCTAGTCTAATGTCAACATGCAGTTTATAGGTGCTAGCCTTGGTCTTTAACATTAACATTAATTTGTGTGCAACCTACTTTACAATAACTGTCCTGGTTTAAGTGCAGCATTCAAATCGGTGTTTTTTTGAGCAAATGAATTGCATTCCCGCTGAAAAAAAGGCTTTCTAGCGCGAAAATGTTGCATATAAAAGGTGTTGCGCGGAATATATATATATATATATATATATATATATATATATATATATATATATATATATATATATATATATTATAGGGAAACCCGCTACCGCAAAGATCAACCTCTCCTCTATTTTGCTTGGGAACTAATGTTGTCGGAACCAAAGTTTACAGAACTGCGTTCTCTGGAATCATTTCAAGCGGAGCACTACTACATTCCCATTGGTTGCCGCCGGTTGCCGCCGAACCGCGTCATAGCACATTACCATAAAGTTGACCTGATTCCAACTCTCCTTGACGCCCAAATCGTCCAAGACGCGCCGCGCCGCTCTCGCCGGAGCTCGCCGCCGGGCACCCATTGAAAATGAATGACTTCCGGCCACTTTGACGCTCTCGCCGGCGGCGGTGTGAACACACCATGTCTGTCTGTCTGTCTGTCTGGTGTTTTGCTATTTGTACGTATTGTTTTGAGAAATACACTTACTGTTTTGCAAATGTCGAGGATGATTTGAGAAATGTACCAAAGCGACTGAGAAAAACTAAGAGTTCTGTCCATATTTTAACCCTCGTTACATGTGCTGAAACACAACTCTGTCAGATCGTGTTCGGGGCAAGAAGTCACGAACATCTCTCTTTTGTTCAGAGCATGCTTGGACATAAAGGACCAACCGACTAGAGTGTAAGAGAGCCGTAGGAGAAAGAGGAAAGCTATCTCTTCGTTCTCTTCATTCTATATGTTCAATGACACTTAACAGTATCAGGTGGAGCTCTAGACTATTTATTATTGTACTATGACTGCTGTCACATTCTGTTAAGATTAATGAGGCCAGCTCTAAAGGAGCAACAGCCTCCTATGTTATAGTCGCTGTTTACATGAGCTTGTCTGGCTAATACAGTTAATGATTCAAATAAGTTGTTTTAAGACTTTAAGTCTTATATATCTAAAATGAGATGATGATTCCTGTTATTCAAGTCTATGCAAGCATTTGTTGGCATTCAACACAATAATTTACCTGGAACTATGCAATTAAAAAGTAGTACAAATCTAATTATAAATTGCTAGTTATTAGCCTGACAACATCTTCCAAAGAAACACAACTTGCCTGTCCACTACCTGTGCCAGATCTCAGGAAGTGACTCATTTGCTCCTTACAAAGCACACTGGTAGAGAGATTTATGCTTTGTTGGGGAAATCACAGTGTTCTACATGTTGAGCATTTGCTCTGTCTGTTTAAACTAGCCTCTGGTCAGTGTATCAGATTAGCCCGTCCCCACAGGGCACAAATGTATCATTTTGGCAGAATTTGCAGTTGATAAATTGAGTTTTCATACATATCACCTTCACACAAGCAACAGATATCTTGTATCCTCTGCTTCAAATACTTAGGTGAGGTTAGCACAAGGTTAGCACGGCCAAACAATGTTAGCCTTTAGCCACATCTAACCATTAGCGCGTTTGTAGCAACAAGATACTCGCTTTACTCAACGTGTGCGTAATGTTCTGATTGTGTGTCTTAGCACAACAAATAACAAAGTGACAAAGGCAAATGACAGCATCTTTCACCAGCTGTATAGATGCTAAATGAATGATATCTCCACAGAAATAAAAATTTTCTTGGTTGCATATGCCAATATCAATTTATAATCGCTCTCTGATACCCATTTATTTCAAGTAAATGGTGTCTTTCTTTCCTTTTTTCTTTTGACTAGCAGTGTTAGGGCTCAGTGCCTGGTTGGTGGTGCGAGATGGCTATCACAGGTGATTCATCAGTGACACTAGAAGGGAGGGCAGGTAATTACTCAGGCTCAATGGGACGCTGTGTTATTCTTGCTTTGGGTGAGATGTTTATCTGCTGGTCTTTAGGCACCTGGATAAATGAAGCAATCGTCAGTGCGCCTGCTTGTTCTGTTTCAGATCAGATATTTCTACTGTCCACCCAGATACCATATGAGATGTACAGTATCTGAACAAAAATGGTGAAAGCCAGAGAGCTGCATGCACACTTTGTCATCATCAACAGGACTAAGGCCACATCCACACAAAGCCAGAGCTTTCCCTATCTGACCAGTATGTGGCGCTGCAATTCTGCCACAGCGATACACTAAAAACAAAAAAGAAGACTTGGAGCATGCGCATGGTGTTTCTGACTAGGGTCGAGACGTGGGGTGATTACTCATTGTTTCACAAAATATACGGATTGGCTGTACACACGAAAACGCAAGGGTGTCGTTTTCAGATTCATCCACTTTGGGACCATTTAAAAAAAATTGCGGTTTTAGGCTCTCAAAACACTGGATCAGTCTGGACAAAATGCTGATACTATACAACATTTTTACGTATACAGCTCTCTTTGTGTACGGGGCCTAAAGCGGCATGCAAACTTACATCAGCTTGCAATGCATATAATTTGTGATCAGGTTTTCAAAAAGTTGTTGGAAAGAGTGAGCAGTAAAAAGTTGTTTAAGACACAGCTACAGATGATATTATGCATGTTAATACTGTATGCATTGCATCTAAATGACAAAAACAACTACTTTTATATCTGGTTCTGTCTGAGGGAACATTTGCACGACAATGATGTACTAAAAAGTTTTTCCTTTGCGTTTTCGGGATAAACAGATGACAATGTTGTCAAAATGATCCCCATTCATACAGATTTGTGAAAACGATTAAAATGTATTTTGCTGCCAGGTCAGTAGTTGGCGATGTCACTTCGTAAAGAAACGCTACTCGCACGTAATACACATGTGCATGAAGGTATCGTTTTCACAAATTTGTGGGTTTTTTTTGTACTTTACACAGAGGCGATTATGGTCTCGCTTTCAAAAACTTGCACTTTGAAAACCATTTTCAAAAGTTTGGGACCCACTTTATATTAGGTGGCCTTAACTACTATGTACTAACATTTTAATTAATAATTTGATACAATGCACTTATTGTGTACATACATGTTTTTACATTGTACTTACATTTAAGAAAATACCTGCACGTAATTACATCTGTAATTCATTTCTGTAGTTACATTTGTAATTAGATAGTTAACACTTCCCTTACACCTAACCCTACCCTTAAACTTACCCATACCACCACACCTGTCCCTAACCCTACCCGTATCCCACCTCAATATTAGCAAAAGTGTTTTGCAGTACAATTTGAACACAGTAAGTACATTGCACTTATTTTTTTATTTAAGTACATAGTACTTAAGGCCATCTAATGTAAAGTGGGGCCAAAGTTTGTTTTCAGGCCCCTAAAACGCCATTCTTGTGTAAATGAACGGGCAAGAAAGTTAGCCGTTTTTAGTTACGTTGTTGTATTTTTAGCTAATTTAATCAAATTTTAAACCATCTATTAATGTGGTTTGGAGTTTTAAATTAATTTAGGACCCTATTTTCACAATCTGAGCACATGGTCTAAAGCGCATGGCGCTAGTGCACTTAGGGCGTGTCCGAATCCACTTTTGCTAGTTTAACGACAGGAAAAAATGGTCGCTGCTCCCGGCACATGGTCTAAAAGGTTTGCCCCTAATCTCTTAATGATTGCCATGACCATGGCGGATTCGCTATTTACATGGTGGAATTTAGACACCCTCAACCCTGACGAGTCGACGACGTGTGTATTTCCATGATTGGTTAAATAAGCAGCCAATTTCATTCGTCATTACTACAAATAGGTCATTCTGATACATGCAATGACTATCCATTATGACATGTAGGCATTTTTATCTTTATGTGCATAATAGTTATCTTTTACTTTGTGGTCCTTTTATTTTTAATTTTTAAAAATGTTTGCGGGCTGCTGCGCATCCCTGTGTGTGTAATAAGTAGAGTGTACCCGTGTTGTGCACCTGCCTATAGGCACATATTTCTTACACACCCTTTAAATAACACAAAAATACTGCGCTATTGACTTTAGACCAGGTTTTTGTTGGTTAATGGCACAGCCTATTTCATTTGCCTCAAAATAGCAACGCGCCAACAATGTGCCTGAACACACTTCGTTTTAAGACCAGCATGCCTATGGCCGCACAAATGGCCGCAAATGCATTTACTATTGAAACAACGTTGAGCTGGACGTGAAAATGATAACTGCGTCGGGCTGAAACTAGATAAAAACACTTGCGTCGCGCCTGGCACAGCATTGCGTCGGGTGTATGATAGGGCCCTTCATTTAATTTAATTAATTTAATGCAAAAAAAAAATTCAATTCAAATCCCATTCATCGGTTGTTGTTGTTTTTTTTTGCTGCCTGTTAGAACACATACAGTATTGGTTGCACAGTATGTTTTTATTGTATAGGTTTATTGTTTTTTATAAACACCTTTACTGTATAAGGACTTATTAATTGTCTCTGGCTTTAGCTAATTCAAGCATACAGTTGTGGATGGTGATATTTTAATGACGTGAACATGAGAGCAGGATCCAAATCATTATTCCACATGCGTGGCTGTGTGAGATATGAGCTTACACTTGCCCCCGGGGCTTTACAGTGTTTCATATCCTATACGTGTCTTGCCACGAATGTATATTTATTTGGCTTGTTGCTCAAGTAGATTAAAGTGCCGATGCTGCTGAATGTTTTGGTTCCTGTGTCAATGCCTGAAATCTAGCGAGGAAATGCTTATGGAAACCACAGGGCATTGGAGGGGGGAAAAGGAAAAATCTGTTTGATATCCATTCCGATCAGTGGCAGTGGTGATTCAATATTTTTTGGTGTTTCCACATGCCACTTTTGCAGAGAGGTTTATTCTCAATCACGAGTCCTTTCCTGTTCAGGTCCGGTCTGAATGCTGACCTGGACCTGTTTTTGTATGCTTTTGTCAGAAATGTTGTCCCTTCATCCTGCTTTTCCAGTTGATTGAAATGTATTAATTACACATGAAAGCATGTTTAATCACAGAAACTCAGCTCTGGTAGATCAAGAGATATGGATGATGTTTTTTTACCGGAAAACTTAGGCTGGAAATCTCATGATTGTTTTGAGAAATCATATATAGCACTATGAATGTGTGTGTTCTCAGCTAGTTATCCAACATCTCTTGGGGTACTTCCTACAGTATTGTATAAGTTTGACTCTTTTATTACATCCAGCGACACACAACATCTGTTGGCCTTCTTAAAGAGATGTGTGCGTAATGATATGAAAGAGTGCGAGGACTGTTTTCAGCATACACACATCCATATGCACTAATGATGATTACCTAAGTTTAACTAGTTTTGCTTCTGAAGCAAGATTTTACATTGGACATCAAGTGCAGACCAAGCACAGTATTAAAATGATGTATCATACAAAAGTTAACAAAAATGCCATTAAAATCTAATTTTCTTAAAGGTGTACTGTATAATTTACTGTATAATTTGGCCAAAAATGGTAAAAATAAGTAAGTAAAAATAATTTACTGAGCCTCATGTAGTTCAAAACATGCAAGACATGAAATGTTGGACACAATTAACTTGCATTATATAGAACAGAACAAACCTATTTTTTATTGTTCTGCAAAATAAATCCATACTGGTTTGGAAATGGCATGATGATTAGTAAATTATGACATTTTCATTTTCATTTTTTGGGTAAACTGTCCTTTTGATGTCATCTCGAACTTTATTGGTATGCACCCAAGAAATATGCACATGTTGTCCAAATGTCTCTTTTGATGATTGCATATTCTTGGCAGCCAGTAATTCACTCCTCAAACTGTTGTTTAGGATGTTTTTTCTTTTACTTCAGAGAGTTTTGTTCATTGTTTTGTCTAACTTCTACTAAGCAACAGATAAAACTGAATATATTCTCCCTTTTTACCATTAAAAAGTTGAAAAAGTATTCATAAAAGAGTAGGCAAAAAGTACCCAGATGACCTACTTCTGGCGAGATTCTGAAGTGTGCATACGATGGACACACTATCCCATATGGCCACGGGACCACGCAAACTGGTAAGTCACACAATGAGGGCAACATGGAGAAAGTAGTACATCCAGATGACATTCATACTATATAGAATGTACTTTTTTAGCAGTCGCAAAGTAACTATTTACTCAAAATAGTATCTATAACTAAAGTTGCAGTTGTAATGGTTATGTTCCGTTTGTGGACTCTTGTGTTTTTTTCCTTCGAGTCCTGTGTTTCCTTTCTGTGTTTAGTTTCTGCTTGCTTGGTTACCTTTTTTTCTGATTATGTCCTTTGTTACTATTAGGGGTGTAACGGTACACGTATTCGTACCGAACCGTTTCGGTACAGGGCTTTCGGTTTGGTGCGCGTGTGTACCGAACGGTTCCGAATGCAATCTTTAACAGTTAACAGTTGGCTTGTTTTAAGCACGGAAGACACTTCAATCCTAGTTCCCACTCAAACATATTAAGTATTTAGTCCATTGTATCACGAAATTCAAACGATAAATGTTTTGACGCTCTTTAATGTGACAACTGATCACTGTATAGGCGCGTCAATTCAAGCGGCCGCGGCGCGCGCATGCGCGCGAGTGAACGCGATCATCTCTTTCAGAAGAATAAACATGAATTAATATCTTAAGGTATGTTGAGGATAACACTTATACTGAAACGTATCATATGTTGTGTAATCGCTCAATCAGGGTTTCAATCGCGGAAAGACGTCAAACAGCTTGTAAACAATGTCACGCAGCATCATTTACCTCAGAGTCAGAAGTCATTCAGTGTCCACAGCTGTTAATTCACTAGAGAAATCACCTGTTTCACTAAATATATGCACTATATTAGCCTATATATATATATATATATATATATATATATATATATATATATATATATATATGCTCACCTTAAGGATTATTAGGAACACCTGTTCAATTTCTCATTAATGCAATTATCTAATCAACCAATCACATGGCAGTTGCTTCGATGCATTTAGGGGTGTGGTCCTGGTCAAGACAATCTCCTGAACTCCAAACTGAATGTCAGAATGGGAAAGAAAGCTGATTTAAGCAATTTTGAACGTGGCATGTTTGCTGGTGCCAGACGGGCCGGTCTGAGTATTTCACAATCTGCTAAGTTACTGGGATTTTCACGGACAACCATTTCTAGGGTTTACAAAGAATGGTGTGAAAAGGGAAAAACATCCAGTATGCGGCAGTCCTGTGGGCGAAAATGCCTTGTTGATGCTAGAGGTCAGAGGAGAATGGGCCGACTGATTCAAGCTGATTAAAGAGCAACTTTGACTGAAATAACCACTCATTACAACCGAGGTATGCAGCAAAGCATTTGTAAAGCCACAACACACACAACCTTGAGGCGGATGGGCTACAACAGCAGAAGACCCCACCAGGTACCACTCATCTCCACTACAAATAGGAAAAAGAGGCTACAATTTGCACAAGCTCACCAAAATTGGACAGTTGAAGACTGGAAAAATTTTGCCTGGTCTGATGAGTCTCAATTTCTGTTGAGACATTCAGATGGTAGAGTCAGAATTTGGCGTAAACAGAATGAGAACATGGATCCATCATGCCTTGTTACCACTGTGCAGGCTGGTGGTGGTGGTGTAATGGTGTGGGGGATGTTTTCTTGGCACACTTTAGGCCCCTTGGTGCCAATTGGGCATCGTTTAAATGCCACAGCCTACCTGAGCATTGTTTTTGACCATGTCCATCCCTTTATGACCACCATGTACCCATCCTCTGATGGCTACTTCCAGCAGGATAATGCACCATGTCACAAAGCTCGAATCATTTCAAATTGGTTTCTTGAACATGACAATGAGTTCACTGTACTAAAATGGCCCCCACAGTCACCAGATCTCAACCCAATAGAGCATCTTTGGGATGTGGTGGAACGGGAGCTTCGTGCCCTGGATGTGCATCCCACAAATCTCCATCAACTGCAAGATGCTATCCTATCAATATAGACCAACATTTCTAAAGAATGCTTTCAGCACCTTGTTGAATCAATGCCACATAGAATTAAGGCAGTTCTGAAGGCGAAAGGGGGTCAAACACAGTATTAGTATGGTGTTCCTAATAATCCTTTAGGTGAGTGTGTGTATATATATATATATATATACAGTGAGGAAAATAAGTATTTGAACACTGCTATTTTGCAAGTTCTCCAACTTAGAAATCATGGAGGGGTCTGAAATTGTCATCGTAGGTGCATGTCCTCATGTTGGAAGACCCAGCCTCAACCCATCTTCAATGCTCTAACTGAAGGAAGGAGGTTGTTCCCCAAAATCTCGCAATACATATAACACCTGTCCACCCCATACAATCAGTAAAAATCCAACTACTAACATGGCCAAGACCAAAGAGCTGGCTGTCCAAAGACACTAGTTACAAAATTGTACACCTCCACAAGGCTGGAAAGGGCTACGGGGAAATTGCCAAGTAGCTTGGTGATAAAAAGGTCCACTGTTGGAGCAATCATTAGAAAATGGAAGAAGCTAAACATGACTGTCAATCTCCCTCAGACTGGTGCTCCATGCAAGATCTCACCTCGTGGGGTCTCAAAGATCCTAAGAAAGGTGAGATATCAGCCCAGAACTACACGGGAGGAGCTGGTCAATGACCTGAAAAGAGCTGGGACCACCGTTTCCAAGGTTACTGTTGGTAATACACTAAGACGTCATGCTTTGAAATCAGGCATGGCACAGAAGGTTCCCCTGCTTAAACCAGCACATGTCAAGGCCCGTCTTAAGTTTGCCAATGACCATTTGGATGATCCAGAGGAATCATGGGAGAAAGTCATGTGGTCAGATGAGACCAAAATAAAACTTTTTGGTCATAATTCCACTAAACGTGTTTGGAGGAAGAAGAATGATGAGTACCATCCCAAGAACAGCATCCCTACTGTGAAGCATGGGGGTGGTAGCATCATGCTTTGGGGTTTTTTTCTGCACATGGGACAGGGCGACTGCACTGTATTAAGGAGAGGATGACCGGGCCATGTATTGCGAGATTTTGGGGAACAACCTCCTTCCCTCAGTTAGAGCATTGAAGATGGGTCGAGGCTGGGTCTTCCAACATGACAATGACCAGAAGCACACAGCCAGGATAACCAAGGAGTGGCTCTGTAAGAAGCATATCAAGGTTCTGACGTGGCCTAGCCAGTCTCCAGACCTAAACCCAATAGAGAATCTTTGGAGGGAGCTCAAACTCCGTGTTTCTCAGCGACAAGCCAGAAACCTGACTGATCTAGAGAAGATCTGTGTGGAGGAGTGGGCCAAAATCCCTCCTGCAGTGTGTGCAAACCTGGTGAAAAACTACAGGAAACGATTGACCTCTGTAATTGCAAACAAAGGCTACTGTACCAAATATTAACATTGATTTTCTCAGGTGTTCAAATACTTATTTGCAGCTGTATCATACAAATAAATAGTTAAAAAATCATACATTGTGATTTCTGGATTTTTTTTTTTTTTAGATTATGTCTCTTTTTTAGACATGCACCTACGATGACAATTTCAGACCCCTCCATGATTTCTAAGTGGGAGAACTTGTTCAAATACTTATTTTCCTCTCTGTATATTAAGCAAAATACAGAACACAGACAACAGGGTTGACATTTTATCACATTACTTTATTAACAAGTAAATTCCAACACAGGATATTTGGTGAAAATACCTAAGGAAAAACTCTGAATATTCAATAAGTCTTCTGCATAACAGGATGTCTTAATGTGGTGAAGAAAACGCAACACTGCATAGGCTAAAAAACTGCAAATAAAAATAAAAACTAACATTAATGGCAAAGTTTCCCTGCATCACATCTGGCAAATGACAGAACAGAAGTTACTTCATTATATAATGAGGATGAGACGAATGAATGGACGAATAAGGAATTCACGAGCTTGACGTGTTTGATATTAAAAGGCAATAACTCAAGCCCTGAAAGAGGCCGACTCCAAATGCAATCTAACGGCACCGGGTCGCATGGCACATATCACACAAATTACTTAATCTACTTATTACCTATTGTTTTAGACATATAAGACATGAGGGAAATAAAACTATTGGCTACCATTAGAGTAAACGAGGTAAACGAGAACACGCTCATGAAACCAATGAATGCATGAACTCGTGATTCTACAAAATGTCTTTTAAACTTCATACCGGGTCATAAAGCAAAACTCTGGAGAATAATTTCAGTGCTAAATACTCACCAACGTTTTTGTGAGATGATTATCTCTATTCTCTTGGGAATGTCTGGTCTTCAGCAACTGCTGGTTTGGCAACGCTCGCGCTGCTGCTCCCGCGCTCCGCATTTGAAATCTCCACACAAACTGTTTTCTTCAAGCACAAAAAGAAAAATCAATAGTATAAACAATAGTATGACTGTGAACATAAGGTAGCTACAAGTATTATGTGATTAAATCTCAACATAATTAGTATATTATACACTATTATGTGATTCATTCTCAAAATAATTAATTTATCATGCACACTACAATGTCACAATCAATTTGAATTGTGGGATATTGAGAACATGGAGTTGACTCTCTCCCGAGGGCCTATTTTTTCTCATATTCACCCCAGGATGGTGTCGTAGTAAAAACGCTGCCTGCAACCATTTTTTGGGTCACGACCCACCTGTTGAGAAGCACTGCTTTACATTAGCCCTTCCATGACGTCTCACCTGTGTAGTGGTGCATTTAGCAGTGTGCATTAAAATGTCTGAAAATACATAATTTTAGGCTACTATATAGAACATATCAGTATTTAAAATTCACATCCCTCTTTATTTGCATCTATTTTAAAAAATGTCCTGTGGTCCATGGTCTAAACCAGCAACAGTTTAACTATGCGTTATTCTATCCTGCTTTTTTACAAACCCATTAGGGCCCGATAACCACCCGTTAGAGTAGAGAGGGACCTGAAAGCCCTGTGACCTTTTACCTTGACCTCTGACCTGCAGTCAGCGAGTGGCTGGTGCCCAGGGCAGAAGAGAGCCTCTTGGGTCTTGAGTTACTCAAGCATGCGGATTCATTAACAAATATCTGTCTGTTTGCCCCAGTAATAAGGGGCATTTAAACACACTGGGCAGCCATGGAATCCTGATGAGTGTAGCTGCCTGTGTCACTCAAACCCAGGTTCATCTGCAGGCCAAACATTTACCTGCTATTAGGCTGGTCTCTCTTCTTAATATAGATACTCACTGTTAGGATACTGCACTCATCAAATGTCAGGAGTCATTTGATGTGGTGCAGAGAAAAAAAATGAATCATTAAGAAACCGGAGGCAGGGAATGGAAGCATTGAGCAAGTGCTCTAGCACCCCCTTTTGGATGCAGCGAATAGTGTTTTAATATATTGGGCAGCAGCCAGCATGTCAAGGCACTTGCAGAGGTGTAGAATTAACATGCACTTTATTTGACTTTAGAAACTTTAACTTGTTTTTTGTTATTGGGCTAATGTGAATTAATTCCACAGAGAAATCGTAGACTATAATACATGTGTGCATGTAGTATTATTACTATAAAAATGTCATTGTAGACATTCAACTAACTATAAGTAACTTTGCAATGACGTCTACTAACTCTCATTAGAGTGACTGTCTGCTTAATATTTGCTAACATTTTATTTTGATGCTCCTCCAACAGACATTTTACTGACTATAAGTAACTTTACAACTATATGTCAATTCACTCGAGTGTCTCAAGTGGACCAAATTATAGTGTAACAAAAAAATTAAAAAAAATTATATATATATATTTTTTATGAATCCTTGAACCTTTACCTCTTGTATTACATTGTAATATCAATCTCTTCAACATGGCTCTAAAGCTTATAATGAGATATTTGATTATATTTTAATATGTAATTTATTCCTGTGATCAAAGATGAATTTTCAGCATCATTACTCCAGTCTTCAGTGTCACATGATCCTTCAGAAATCATTCTAATATGCTGATTTGCTGCTCAAGAAACATTTATTATTATTATAATTATGTATTATTATTATTATTATATAATATTTTGTTATCTTAATATTTAACAAAGATAAAATATTTAGGATTATTTCATGAATAATAATTCAAAAGAACAAAATTTATTGGAAAAACATTTTTGTGTAAAATTTTTTTAAATGTATTTACTCTCACTTTTCATCAATTTAATGCAATCATTTGTGAATACAAGTATTAATTAATTAATTATTATTTTATTTGATTTCAGTGAATGTTAAAGGTGATTTTCGTTAACAAGGCATAGAATAGTTTTTATTACATTAGATAATAATTCAGATGCATAAACATACTTATGGTGATTCTTTTTGTGTGTGTGTGAGAGATTAAATGACTTAAGGACCTGGATGAATTCTGGAGGTCATGTTAAAGGTGACGTTTTATACTGAACTTTACACTGAACTCCAAACCCAAATCTAAAAATTACTGAGACATTATGAGAGATTTTTTATTATGTTTAGGAAGTTTAACTGCAGTGTGGTAGAGTTCATCCTCGTCACATTTCTGCTGCATTAATTCTTCTCTGCAGGCGTTACCTAATGAGCCATTTAGTGTTTTAGGAAAGTGCAACGTTTTGTGTGTGTGTGTGCGCGTGTTTCACCAGGAGTGAGTTTGCGGTGAGCGGACGAGGAGGGGTCCCAGGCCTGAGCCACTGTTTGCCCAGGGCTGGGAGGGGAAACTAGGCATGGTCACTATCTGATCAAGGGCCCCATTGCTGGGTGCTTTAGGGCCAGGGGCCAGTTGGGGGCGGACAGGCTGTCAGAAGGAACAGAAAAGGTGAAAACAGGTATTTGTGTTTGCGATGTGATTGGGCCGAAAGATAGGGCAGCGAGAACAAGGTCTTCACTGATTACCGTGAATCTAATTTTGCAAGAGCTTTTGGTTTTGGAAGAGTAATTTGATAAGGAAGCCTCTTGATTTCCTGTTAACGGCAGGGCCGTGATGGATTGGAAGTGTCGCGCTGGGATACACACTTGGAATCAATCTCCTCTGAGCCTTGCAGCCCAGGCAGGCCAAGCTAAACTAAATATTTCATGTAAAATGTAAAACATGCTTGCTGCCATAAACAGGCTGTGTTTTGAAACACAGGGGGAGTCAGACCTGAAAAATGATTTTAACCAAAACTGTAAGCTTCCCCTCAGTGAGACGTTTATTTATGTAGATTGGATAGAGTGGCACATAATTATTCCAGCGCTGCCAAGGTCCTCTTTATTTATTCTCAGTTTCCTCTCTCGGACGCTCTCTCTCTTTTTCTCGTGCTAAGGTTTGTCTCGTGATACTTAAGCGATGCTTTAACATCTATCTTCAGACCCAATCCCTTTTCGGTAATCTGATATTCAGACAACTCTCGTTTGTAACCAATTTAAACAAAAAGGAAATTCTCCGAAAAAATGACATCCCCCGGGAAAGGTGTAATTCATTTAACTTTCCTGTTCAATTTTTTCACCATTAATTGTGTATATGTGCTGCGTATGTGTGCGTTTCCACCCAAATCTGTCCTGCAGAGTTGTTTATTGCCCCAGTGGTTCTGGAGACATAATGATATATATGTAAGGATCCTGGATGTAGGAAAAGTCAAGAAAAGAGAGAAAGGGAGAAAGAAGAGCTAGACAGAATGAGGCTAAATTATTATTCTAGTAATTGTTTTTCCTCTAATCAGCCAGATGATGGCAATTATTATTGAGGAGATTGTGTTTAATAATGAGATATCTTTTTTGGAAGCAACATTTATTCACTTATTACTGTCTTCAAAATAATTATCAGATACAGCAGCAGTTCTTTTTATATAAAAATAATGTTTTTTTTGAGCCTCAAAATAGCTTTAGTTTGAAGCTTGAAACAGTTAAAGCTAAGAGAAGTTATGCAATGAAATGAAGAAGTTTTTAAGATGTTTGCAAGTCAAATAATCAAATGTCTTCTATATTTAATCACGTGAACTCAGTGTACAAAAGGTCATATTTAATTTTTATATAAAAATATTTAATCATCCTAGATAACATGATTATCAGGTTTTACACAGACTTTAATTAATGAAATAACTCATACATCTAATTAATTCTTAAAACATTTCCTAAATTTTTTAATGAAAATTTTTTATGATGATGCTTTCATTTTGTATTAAATTAGAAAAATTAAACGGAAACATTTTCACTAGTGATTTCAGACTTTTGGCCACCTATAAGATTTAATTTCCTATTTCTGTGTATTTATTTATATATTGCTACATTAAAAGCAATCAGTTCAATTAATTTGGGGTAGCACAATAATTTCATGCTTTACTTTTAAAATGAACGTCCCCTGACACAGATGACATTTCAAAATAGTGAAATCGACAGATTGAGTGAGTGAACATTTCCCCTATCGTCTCATCTGTGTATGTTTCATGTTGGGGACTTTGACACATTTCTGTTATCTTGTTAGTGTCTGGTGTTTTACAGTGTTTGTAACACTTTCATGTCTACACGCACAGATAGAGCATCACTTCAGCCTTCACCGCGCCCTGATCGGAACATTACGTCCCCCCGTCTGTTAGCACCCTCAGCATTGTGCCTGCTCCAGTTTGTTTGCCGAGGTGTGTGCACAAACAGAAGGAAATGGTGTGTGCTGTTGTGGGAAACACAGGTGTGTGGGTGTTTCTGTGTGTATGTGTGTTGAAAGCCGCCATAGGGGCCGATAGCGTGCTGAAAGCCGTGCTCGTTTCGTCCAGTCAGAGATGGACACGAGAGAGGGCGATGACAGTGACAGTCGGAGGGCCGCAGCACACATGACTAAATTTCACCCGCAACGAGGAAAGCTGAGGACACCTTAATGTACTGTGTTAGCAGGGCAACAAGCCTTACCTCAAGTTAACCTTTGACCTTTACAAAGTTCCCACACACGGAGGCAGATTTATGAGATGAATGCACAACCTTACGAGTTTTTAGTGATTTCAAGCGCTGGCAAATTAAATTCTTAGTTCAATATAAATGGTTTCTACTTTTGCTGCAAAATGAGAAACTGAAATGCATGACTTCATATATCAAGAATTATTGTTTGGTTATGAGTGTTAAAAGAGACACAGGAATTATTGCTTGCTGTTATTTACGCTTGGCTACATTTGCTGGTCATTTGGCTTATTCTTCCCTCTCTCTCTCTCTCTCTCTCTCTCTCTCTCTCTCTCTCTCTCTCTCTCTCTCTCTCTCTCTCTCTCTCTCTCTCTCTCACACTCTCTCTCTCTCTCTCTCTCTCTCTCTCTCTCTCTCTCTCACACACACACACACACGCACACACACAGGTGCTCTTTCTTTCTTTTTAGTAGGACTACAATTAACCTTGGTTCCTTCGGCCATGAATCAAGTCAGAATAAGGAGAAGGTCTTGAAGATAAACATGGGCTGCTGGTTGCCTTTTCTCCTCAAGGATTTATGGACGCGTCCCAATGAATGGAGTGGCAATTCTGACTGTCCCATGCTTCACTGGTCAAGCTGACACCAGTCCTACAGGTGAAGAGGTCAGTGACATAGAGCAGACCTACCTGACCGAGAGAGCAAGAGAGAGGTCATGCCGGGGTCAGTGACCTGACCAGGGCTAAAGTCCTCTTGACATTTTTGAAATATTAGAATTATTTTGGTCTTTTATGACAATGGACAAAAGTGCTGTTTTGCCATATGGAATTGCACTAATGAATTTCCTCATTGTGGGCGTAGCTATATTGCTATTGTTACATTGTATACATACACAGATACATTACACACACACACACACACACACACACACACACACATATTTTATAATTCACTTAATTTTAGATTGCGCAAATATCCAATTAAAATATTACATTATTAATATTTATATTATGTATTATATGTATTAGTTAGTTAATATGTATTTATTAGTTGTAGTTTGTGTAATACACAATAAATATTTTATTTATTTATTCCTAAATTGAGTGAATTATTATCATGCACTTTAATTAAACATTAATGTTACTTAATATTCATTTTGGTCATAAAACTTGTTTGGGTTAAACGATTAATTTCTCCTTAAATCAATATTAATATAAATTAAAGGATAAATGAATATATTTTTTAGTTTTTGGACCATTTTCCATTGTCCAAAATATTAATATTAATTAAATTCAAAGATTAATTTATTCTCAGTAGATAATTTTCCATTGTGGTAAAGAGTTGCCTATATTTGTTTTGTTATTAGAGCTATTTTACTGTTATTTTAATGGAAAAAAATCCACACCACACAGAGTTTAGAGGCAATTTGATCCGATTTTTCCTAACCATATTCCATTGGCCAGCCTTTTTGTTTTAATACACCTCATCTCGTGACCATGCTATTTATCATGTAATGTAGGGACAGATATTAAAACATATGGGGAATCCATTCAGCCTTTCTTAGCGTCATTTTTTGTATGAAAATGTCTGCGGCTCTTCCGAGCTGGCGGCCTGTAGCGAGCATGGTTCTTATTTCACCATGACGACGGTTCCAGCTCTGTGGGCCGGTCCGGCTCGAGAGCATTATTTACAGCAACTCTGGGATGGCCTGTTTGTCTAAGTAGGAGACCTTGTTGACCCGGAAGCTGTAAATTCATGTCTGATGTTTCTTTTTCCCCCTTGAGGGTCAGATTGGTTTGGCCTGAGGGGAAGACGGCAGCCAGCAGTCAGAGTTTTGTCGATGGAAACCTGCGGATAGTCGCGATTGTGGCCTTGATTGTTGTAAACCGGCGAAGTTAGTGCTCCCCTGTGTATCTTGAGTAGCAATTATAACAGCATGAACCTTCTGTAGCGCAATAATAACAGGGCTAAACGTCCATTCAGAAGTGTTTTGTTGCTGCTATGATGGGTCTCTTGAATTCCCCAGATGCAGTGTAGATTTAAGGCTAAACAGATTTGTGGGCCGAACGTCATTCGGAGATTAAGAGGGACACGGTTTGATTTATCTCTCTACATTCGGTGTGGAATAACCAGCGAGATGCCGGTTGTCAGGGACTTGCTCTCAACCGTTGCTTTTGGGAAATTTATAGCAAAGACGTTGTTCCCCTTCACAGCTGATGTTTTCTCCATGCAGAAGATGAGTTAGCTTCTCTTTCTTCCTTCCTCTTTTCCGAGATCCAAGCTCTCCCGGTGTCACAGAGGAGAGGAAGAGAAGATGGGAATCATTAGAGTGAATAAAGAGGAGAAGCTAATTCACCTCCTGCCATTTATTGATCACGGCCGAGTGGAGCGTGGATTCATTACGGCTCATTCATTCTTCGCTCAGACACATCTAGTGAACGAATGACCGAGCGCGCAGCCCGGATGTGTGAGCAGCTTGATGAAGCGCTCTGCATTTCACGGGCTCTTGTCCATGCAGTGTGTTCATGTCCTAATCAACCCTCTGTGCACACAGTGCGTAGGAAGCAAGTGGCAGTTTGTGAATGGAGATTTCTAGAGCATGAAGATAATTGAATCCATTACTCAAAGGTCTCTGGACCTACACGTCTCCTGTCTTCATGTCGTCAGACAGACTTGAACACAAATACCTGGACTATGACGGATAACAGCTGGACAAGAGATGGATGCTGATAGCTAGGAGTTAGCTGCATAACTGCCAGTAGGCATTGCAATGTTTCTACAATATTGCGTTTTGATTGCAGTTAGGTTATGTCACAGTACAACATTTAAAAAATGTTGTAGAAACCACAACTAAAATTCAATAATAATTAAAGCTGCAAGCAGCGATGAAAGGGCCCTCGCACATGCACCGCCACCCGGTGGCCTCAGGAAAACAGCGAATAGTGGGCGACACGCATTTATGTCTCTGGTTTCCTATTTTAATATAATTTAAAAAAATGTAATTTATTCCTTTGATGCAAAGCTGAATTTTCAGCATCACTACTCCAAGATCCAGTCTTCAGTCACATCATCCTTCACAAATCATTTTAATATGCTGATTTGCTGCTCAAGAAAAACAACTTCTTATTTATATTATTCATATTTTGTGGAAACCGTGATAAATTTTTTCAGGATTCTTTGATGAATAGAAAGTTCAAATGCATGTATTATTCATTTATTTTGAAATATACATTTTTGTAACAAAAAGTAAAGTCTTTAGTGTCACTTTTAATCAATTGAATGCATTCTTGCTGAGTTAAAAACAAATTGTTGTAACAGTAGTGCAGGGGTGCCCATTACCCAATCATGATATCTATCTTCCTGCAAAGTTCAAGTTTGCTGTTGTTCATTTTTATGGGATATTACATTGTGCTAATTGTATTCGTACTTATGGGTGGATACTGGATACGATTCAGGCTATGAACAATACACAAGGTCAACAGGCACTTCTAAAAGTATTTGGTGATTCAAGCTATATGAGCTATATAAGTTCAATGGGCATTACTAAAAGTATTTTAAACGGACTGGGGAGTTATGAATTTGTAAATGATTTGTATTTTTTGCGCTTATTCGATATGTTTGGAATTGTTGACTCTGTTTGATATGATTGACTTTTTGCACTTCATGATTATGTGAATTATGTTGTTTTACCTGCTCTGGATTGTGAAGGGTCATTTGAATTGATAAAAGAAAAAACCAAACCAAAGAAACAGGAAATGATAGAGATCATATAAATTAACAAAGAACATTTATTAGATTCCTTTGGGACAGTTTAATTTATGAGTGCTTGAAATTTGTCTGGATAATACCAGACTGGCACCCCTTTTGGTACACACTAAAAACCAAAGTATACTTCACTTTTTACACGTACGCGAGGGTCAGTGAGTGCACGGGATGCGAATTTCGTCATCAGAAGAGTATGCATGTACTGAACGCGCACCGCCAAATTTTTGTAACCTCGTGTTACAAAACAAATGCCTGTGTACGCGTACAAGTCAAATGAAGTATACTTTGCAAGGCTGTGCATTCGGCTGTGTGCATACCCTGTATAGTGCATATTTGTTACTGTATATAAACCCCTTGTGTTCCGAGACAACAATGATCATCTCCACTGACGGCTGTCTATCTGCAGCACTGCTTCCAGACACATGACTGAAATACTTGTCTTATTAGTCTGTTTTCCCCTGGCAGTGTCAGGATGTTGTCAATAAGGAGAGAGAAGGGATATGTTTCTGAAGGCTGTCAGTAAAGATAATAAATAAAAAGGAAATGCATATTATCTGGTGTAAATGAACATGTCTCTTTGCTTCTTGATATGATGACATGATTGTGTACCACCATGTGCTTGTGCTACTTGTGTACATGTGCTACACCATGTGTAGTATGTTACTCTAACGTTGTATGGTCATACGTGCAAGTCTTGCATCATTCACTCTGCTATGCTGCAGCTGTATCAGATAGCAGTTTTTTTCTTTGGCAGTAATCAGTGATTTTGTGATTGACTGGATGGCCTGATAAAGATCATGAGGTCAGTGGTCAGGACACTCGGGTTGAGTGGACAATGCTCCAACCAGGGCCGGGATCCCATCCATCATGGCTTGGGGACAAAAGCTAATGTCACTCCAGGAGGATAGCACTTTTCTGGTTTGTATTAGCTGGCGGCGGGCCATGATGACAACACCATCTTCTGCTGATAGGCCTGAACGAGCCTGAAGGAGGCTGCTGTTGTTGTCTTTGCCAAAACACATCGATTCTACTTAAAAATTCCTGTCCTTTTTAAACCACGCCCTCCGCCTGGGTCCAAAAGTATGTGATGAGTTTGATGGTAAAGACAGAGTTTGATGAGAACCATTTAAAAGGCCATTAAAATATCTATTAGGAAGTCAAAAGCCTCATCTTCATTCACAGACAGCTGGGTTATTGAAAATTGCAGTGCAGAAGTAGTTACTGATCTAAATGAACTGAATTGAAGCTAATTAAATTTGATGGAAATTGCTTTTAAGAGCTGCAGGAGGCGAATTAAACTTAATGTATTGCCTAAAATCATATAAAATAATTACTCTTTCAATTTTCTCTGTTCCAGAAATGACATCACTTTCCGCTGTACTTCTTGTAATGTTTTCTTTGAGGATTTTTGAAAGCCTCTCACACTGCTAAAAGTGCAGCATAAATATCATTGCTGTCAAGCTTTCTGATTGGATCAAGCGAGCTGTCAGTTTGTCGGTGGATTGGGTAAGAGAGCTGCCCACTCCCTGGCCCATAGCCCTGTTGGACTGTCTCTGCCGTTGGAAACAAGGCGAACATCCAACACGGAGGTTTCTTGGGTTTTACAATATCAATGTGAAGCTGCCAATGCAGGCAAAGAATGAAGCAAAGCTGCACATGCAGTAAATTTAAAATGAATCAACTTAAAACTAGCAATTGCTGCAGCAAGATGATGGACTTCTTTCATATGCTGTAGCGTTTCTTTAGCATTAAAGGTAATACTTTACGAATCATGATGTATTTAACTAACGAGTATGAAAAAATTTATATTGTCATCATTTGCTCACTTTCACTCACTTTGTTCCAAACTCTTATGACTTTCTTTCATAGAGCACAAATGGTGAGTTTTTAAAGAATATAATTTTTCATGTAATGAAAATGAATGAGAACTGGGGCTCTCGGGTCACAAAATGCACAATAAAAGTGGTCAATATGACTTCTGTTAGCTATATGATGAACAGTTAAAGTATGCATTAAAAACCTTGCTTCTAGCTCTTATTTACAATAGAATGTTAACTATACAAAGCTATCATATGACTACAAAGATTTGGAATATAGTGCATAGACCTCTTTTTATGGTGCTTCCCAGCAGGCACACAGCGCAGTGCTAATTTCGTTGACGAATAACTTTCGTCATAATTTTCGTCAACGACCTTTTTTCACTGACGAAAACGAGACCATAACTAAATAAAACTAGTGTTAGATGACAAAAACTATAACGAAAATCAACTGTCATTTTCGTCAACAAATAAAAACGAGACGAAAATGTTAAGGAGGGACGATTAGGGAAGAGATCCAGTCAGAACTGATGTCCTGTGTAACAGATGCGCACATTTGATTTGAACGTGCTGATCTAACCGCTGGAGAACACGACGCTGTTGCGCTTCTACAGGCTCACTCAAGCATCCCCAATCCAGCGCTCCAGAGCGGCTCACAATCAATGAATAGCGCACATTTATGCCAGGCAATTGTTTATGAACTAATGCTGATGAATAATGACAATGTTTACTTTACGATGTTTATTTAGTAATGTGTTTTAGACGGTTGTAGCAATGCATATTTTATCTCCTCATCTGAACTTGAATGAGCTCCTACAACTGCAATAGTAAGGCGAGATTTCAAAATAAGAGTCCCGGTGTATTCAGCTGGTTTATAATTAACGCATTATATATTCATTTTTGCTTACACAATAAACTGTATTTAGTTTCATTCCCATTTAATTCATAGTCAGGAAAAAAAAACAGTATTTGACACATAATAATAAAGTATCAGGGTTATAATAGTTTACTTAAACCATTAAAAAAATTCTTTGTTACTTAAAATTAAATAAATGTTAACTGAAATTAAAAAAATAAACAAACTTATTTGAAGCTTTAGCTTAACATGATATAGGCTACTAACTAAAACAGAAATACAAAGTTATAAAAACTATATAGATGTTTTTAAAAACAAACAAAAAAGTGAATTGAGCTCTTTCGTGTATTTTTAATGTCAAAAACAAAATGATGTCAAAATGTCAGTTCAAGTGACAGTCGGTTATGTAATACTTAAATGCTTAATGTATTACAATTGAACTAAACTCTACTGTAGATTTAGTCGACTAAATCTTATGATATTTAGTCGTCTAAAACTAGACTAAAACTAAAAACAATTCAGGTGACTAAAATATGACTAAAACTAAATCAAAATATGCTGTCAAAATTAACGCTGACACAGCGTCATAAGACGTTGATATTTGGTTGCATTTTGGTTGCGATGTCAGGTGACCAAAAGTCAATGTCAGCTCAACGTCTAATGCCAAAGTTAATTTGACGCCCAAAACCGACGTCAGCTGACGTTGATATTTAGTTGTTTTAGGTTGTGTTGTAAAGTAACCAAAATCCAACGTCTCAAGCCAACGTCTCAGGCCAACGTCATCTTGACGTCAATCTCCAACGTTGGGCAGACGTTGGAGGTTGATGTCAGAACCCAACACCACGTCAACCTCTACCGTCCGATTTTCATTTTCAACCAAAATGCAACGTCTGTCTGACGTCCGCTGCGTGCTGGGTTTTGTGTAATTTTTGAAATTTGACAGCCTCATTTACTTTCGTTATGTTGAAAATAGTTGCTAGGATGTTCTTCAAAAACCACAGTAGAAAAAGAAATTCATAAGGTTTTGGACGCCATTATGACAGAATATTCATTTTTGGATGAACTATCCCTTTAAAGCATAATACTGTATCATCTCTTGAGACTCTTTGTCTCACAGTTTTCTTCTTCTTCAGCAGAGATAATATGAGGTCAGGGAGAACAGGGCGACTCAGCCCAATTAATCAAGGCCTGAATCTTGCGTTGGGCTCAGACAGAGTGCCTGTGTTCTCCTGCCTGGCCCTGTGGAGTAGACATCACCTCCCTCCAATCTGGGTGTTTTGGATCCAGAGGTCCATTCATCAAAGTCAGAGCCAGGCTGCAGGGCCACCGGAGCAAACCGAGATAGTAGGCCTCTTTGGATGGGCCTGTGTGTTCGGACCAGGCCAGGTAGAGCAAGCTGCTACAAAACCTCTTGCTCTGCTAAGAATGTATAAATACACAAGACATGTCTGCGCTTCGTCATAGCGCAGAGATGGCTATCTCATGCCAGGAAATGGAGAAAGAGTGCGTGTGAGAGCAAGAGAGACAGATATGAATGAGTGGGTTTGTTGCTGCAGGGGTAGAGATTTACAGTTTGGTGCTGATTCAGCTTTCCACGTTGCTGTTATTTGTCTGCAATGCAATCAGTGCATGCACCTTTCCAACAAATAATGCAAGCACAAATGTCAGCCAATCAATGTGCATTGATCTTTTGTTAAAGGCAGTGGGTTATTTGAAAAATAAGAGATCAGATTGCGACGCCGAACCCTTATGTCTCCAGTGTCTAGACGTTGCTGACAAAAGCATTTTCGTTTGCTTTCTCAGCGCAGCTTCCAGCATGTTCAATTGCATTCTTTCTTGTTTGTCCTTGTAAACAAGCAGACGGACACATGCTGGCTCTGGCTCTTAAAAAAACAAACACCATTCATGACAAGCCGGGTGTGCGTCTCCAGTCTGGACAGAAGGAGGAGCAACCTCCAGACAACTGAAGGAGAGATTAGGCATGTTGGGAAGTAAAGATTTCCATCTGCTGGCATGTTCGGGGTTTGCAAGAGACCAGTCAACGTTGACAACAGTTGTGCACAATTCAGAATTCAAATGAGAATGATGTTTAACCTTTAGGCCATTTTAATAGCTCAAAATACACTCGCCATTAAAGTGCCAGTTTGACATTTTTTTCCTAATGTTATGAGAACCGACTATAAACAAAATTGTATTTACTCATTTATTGTTTTGTTTTGCTAGATTAAAATTGACTCTAAATAGGACAAATATTACTCAAATACAAGATATACAATAATATAATATTATACATTATACTACGGGGCCGTTGAATGCTTGAATCTGATTGGCTGATGAACGTTCTGAGGTGTGCAATTATTTTCTGGGAGATGCACAGCGAACGTAGTTCCAGGCAGCTCTTGACCGCATTACAGTTCCATATCACTTCGCATAGTTAACTGTAATAACGGAAATTACAGGACTAAAAAACAACAATATGACAGACGATTTTCCTAAAGTAAATCTTAATATTTACGGTGAATATAAAACGTTCAAAAACTGGGCGGCAGCAGTATTAGACAGTCCAGATGAAAACCAACAGACGGAAGCGGACATCAAAGGCAAGCTTTTCTGTCTCATTACTGAAATCACACATGCTCGCACACGCACTACAGTTTGCACAAAAAGGTGTCAGCGCTGCCCTGACGGTTTGATCAGTTAGCCCATAAAGTGGAGCAACTTAAAGGCTACACGTGACATTTTTTCACTAGTGAGGTAATAACAGCGCTGTTTAGAGACGCACAGAGGCAGCCTAATTCACACAAGCTCTCTCTCTCTCTCTCTCTCTCTCTCTCTCTCTCTAATAACTTTATTAATAACTGCAGTAGAATGCTATCAACGGCTCAAGCCTTCGTTAACAGCTTTAAAATGACGTTTCGGAACTAACAAAAGAGCCGTTGGATGAGACGCGGAAGAAATAGTCCTACTCACAATAGCGATTTAAGTACTCCACTTCGCGTCGTGACCGCATCACCACCTCGTCAATTATTCCTTACATATGTAGTATATAAAATATATACGTAATAGTCCTTAAAATAAGTTTGTTCAAGTGTGCAATTAATATACTTTTAAACTAAAAATAAGAAAGTATACTTTGTCCACTTTTTATGTGTTTCTCAGAAATATACAAAACAATTTCACTTAAGTATACTTGACCTATACTGACAGAAAGGTCTAAGTATATCTGGCCTATACTTATACTCAATCTTTTGATCAAGATATACTTACAATTATAATTAAGTATGCTATGTATTCTTGGCTTGTAGTTGTGTTTACTCTTTTGATTGAGTAGCCTATTAAATACCTTTTTAACACAGTTTTAAATACTGCCTTTTAAACTTACATTGTTTGAAAATATTGATTTATAAAGAAAACGGATATGTTCCTAATTTGTGTGTATTGTCCACTGGTAGTGTACATAGGAATATACATAAAATCTACTTCAAGTAGCCTATAGTTAAAGGTATATTTCAAGTATAAAAATTAACACCTAAATAGGAACATACATAGTAGTATATTAAAGGTGTCATGAACTGGCTTTTTTATTTTTTTTATACTGTTGCAGGTGAGCTGGAACCGTCATGTTTATTGTTCGGTAGCACGACCCGTTTAGCTCTACAAGTCGGTGAGCGGGCTTGAGGCGGTGCTTCTGCATTTTATGACGTCAGTGGTCGACATATTCTGAGATCGATCATTTTCTGGGCCTGGTGTCAATAAAAGCTTTTCTTTGACTAACAAGGAAGTTTTCAGCTCTGAAACTTACAGGATATTCATATATCACAATTAACTTTTATATATCAAAGGCTCAAGGAAAAGTTGATTTCTCAATTCATCACCCCTTTAAAAGTGCAAAAATATAAACTAAAAATAGTGCTACAAGTACCTTAGTAAACTATCAGTATAAGTTCACTTGATGTATAGTTGCAGTACAAAAGAAAAACATAGTTGGTTTAATAATATACTTAAAAATATACTTAAAAGTATATTTTCATACCAAAAAATGTGCACATTTACTTGAACTTTACTTATACTTATATGTTATGTATACTAATAAAATGAACTTGAAGTATACTTATTTATTATAAGGGAAATTACTCAGTTTATTGTGTGTAAAACAGTTTAAAGCTTCAATAATATCTGTCAAATGATTTAGATTAGGTCAGGCGAACATGTTTAAAGAATTTAAAGTTTATTAATTTGATTTGATTTTAAAAACATAAACTCTTAATAATTAAAATTAGACTATTAATCAGTTCAGTTCCTTAAATTGAATAGAATTTTAATTTAGGTAGCAAGCAGGATGCAGAATTGTTATTCGAATTTGAATTCAAGAATTAAAAATGCTTTATACAGTATATTTAAGGTTTGTTTTATTTATTAATTTATACGAATAATCAAATATTTAATTGTATGCCACCTCTATAACTATAAACATCTATATATTATATATTTGCATAATTGCAATTCAGTAAATGCATCTTCCTGCTAATTCCAATTCAACACCCAACTTGCAAATAAGACATGGAAATAATCATTAATAATATAGTGTTAACTGTCAGGGTCATCTTAATTTCTATGCTTTAAGCACTTTAAATGTCTTCATTTATTTTATTCACCATGGCCATGCAAAGCACTATGAATATTCTTTATGCATTTACTTTGCTGTTTCACAAAAAATACCTTAAGACCTTAAGCCATGTTGCTCATGCAAACAGTGCAGCCTTTCACCTCTCTCTTTCCCAATCATTTTCTGTCCTCTAGAAACTATTAAATGAAACTGGCAAAAATAAATAAAGGCATAGATTTTCTCTTACGTGTCAAAATATAACCAGTCTCCAGACTAAATGAGAAGCCCTCCTTAACAGTTCATCAGCCATCACTCAAGCATAGTGGAAAACCTCAAATGAATATCAGTCTTCTCAAAGCATTCTTCAGGACAATGCCATTGACAGTTTTAATAAGCCAAAGTCTTTTATCTGCTGCAAGACTAGCCAATGAGCAGCCACGCTAGTATATTTATACACACACACTGAAGTTGATTGACAGATCTTGTGGTCAAGTTGCTGGTGAAAAGAGTGGAGGAATAGGGAGGAAAGGACCATCTTCCGCTGGTGGACGGCCCTCTGTCAGCAGCTGGCACTCATCACAACCTGGAACAAGGGCACCTGCTGTGGGAAGCCCACCAGCACCTTCCCCTTTGGTTAACAGGATCCACCTGTCGATTGACATGATGAGGGGCTGCGTGAATAGAAGACCGCTGAATGTAGCTCTATCAGTCTCATTCCCAGAGCAATACCTCTGTCTGTCAATTATACCAAATTTCCTTTGAGATCACACCGGTTTCAGATTTGACGATATGATTCATTTTTATGGCTTACTTTTAAAGTAGAATCTCTCTGAGCAATGAAGACACATGGAGACTTTTGACCTTTCAGATCTCCGGAGATAAAAACCCTAGTGATCTCACATGGGTCTCCTCTAAATTTGGACCAATTCATTAAGACAAATGTCTTTACTTGAATAGAATGCATTTAAACATTACATGAAGAACATGTTTATGCTAACTGATACAACTTTCAGTTTGTTTTTGTTATCAAAGTATTTATTAGTAATACAGTGGAAATGAGTAGATTTGGTTAGCAAGAGGATTTACGGTGTGCGACCCCAAATTTTCTGGTTGTGCCCCTAAAGTGTTCAATTGGGGGCCACTGTGCTCCTAGTGAAAAAAGTTAGCCTGGAGCCCTGACTCCTGTTATTTTTTCATAGGAATTTTAGAAGAAATCAGACAGACAGACAGACAGATAGATGGATGGACAGATATATATTTTTGATTTGGCCTATAGTGTGTCTAACAGTGCATATCTTATTTAAACATCATCCTTCAGAAATAATTCGAATATGCTGATTTGGTGCTCAAGAAATATTTATCATTATTACCAATATTATCAATGTTGAACACAGTTGTGCTGCTTAATATTTTATGGATATTGTGATACATTTTTTTCAAGATTCTTTGATGTATAGAAAGTTCAAAACTTTAAACAGAAATCTTTTGGAACATTATAAATGTCTTTACTGACACTTTTGGCCAATTGAATGCATCTTTACACTCAGGGGCCATTTACTTGACACCATTTTCAACTAAAAATGTAAAAGAATTTATGCGTTTTGGCCGTTAATTTACACGACAACAGCGTTTTGGGGGCCTGAAAAAGCAAACTTTTGAAAACGGGTTCAAAGTGCACGTCTTTGAAAACAATAGCATTATTGCCTCCGTGTAAACTACAAAAACTCAAAATTATGAAAACTGTGACGTCATGCGCATTACGTGATCAGTCTGTAGGCGTGTAGTTTATCTTTACAAAGTGACATCGCCAGCTACTTGCCTGGCATGAAAATCGTTTTTGTGGATCCGTGTAAATGGAGATCACTTTGACAACGTTGTTGTCTATAATAAAAAAAAAAAACCAGAAGGAAAAAACTTTGGAATCTTGGAATAATATCATCAAATCTAATACTGGACTGATCTCAAAGGAAATTTGGAATAAATATAAGAGGCATTACTCTGGGAATAAGACTGATTGAGTTACATTCAGCGGTCTAGGAACTATACTCTCATTCCTGCGTAATAATCGAGGAACTTTGCTGCCATACAATGGGTGCAGCAGGCGCAATGATATTACACAGTGCCTGAAAATAGTCCCCAACACGATCCTTGTGCAAGCTGGTTGTCACGTTGGTTATGTTGACGGAAGGTAGCCTATTTTCAGGTGCTGCATAATATCATTGCACCTCTGCACCCATGGTACGGCAGCACAGTTCCTTGATTATTACGCAGGAATGAGAGTATAGTTCCTAGCCATATCGCCACTTTTCATTTTCAAAAAAATATCTAAACTCTTTGGTCATTTTTGAGCAAGATGCTAACGGTCTAATCAGATTCAAAGATCTATGCTAAGCTATGCTAAAAGTGCTACTGCCAGATCCAGAGATCGGCTGAATGGATTCGAAAACGGCAAAACTCAACTGTTTAACTCTAGGAGAGTTGGAAAATGAGCCTATTTTCAAGTGAAGTGTACCTTTAACAAAAAGGGCGTGCATGCACGCTCATTCACAATTACCATAATCCCCGCCTATTGATTATAACTGACAACCATATAAGGATGTCATAATATGAAGTGAAAATTAGGTTTTAAACATGTTTTCACAAAAGAAATAGAAGCTTTATTGGTTGAAGTACATTCAAAACGGAGTAAGTGTACACAGTGGTTTATCAGGGCCTAGAATGAAAATGAGGCTTGGCAGCAAACTACAGATACTGTTAATGCAGTTTCCTTTGTTATTCGAATGGTTCAAGAAGTTAAAAAGAAATGGTTCGACATGAAGCTTGAAAGTAAAAATCAAAAAAATCTTGCACAAACTGGAGGAGGACCGCCATCATCAAGCGTATCCATCTGTGATGAACGCATCATCAGCATAATTGGTGAAACGTCTCAGTCAGGTGTAATTCCCAATGGTGACAGTGATAAACACTGCAAGAAAACACTTCAGCACAATCAGTCGGTAAGTCTGCATAGTTTTTTATTGTCATTAAGGTACATTTGGAAAAGCAAAAAAATAATATACAACTTTCGAGGAGAAACCCACAAAGAAATGCCAACTGTGTCCCGTGTGACCACTGAAGCAGCAACCAGCCCCGTTCATCCTGCGGCACCTGGACCTGTTTAGCCCATCCCGCAGTGCTAGCTTTGCACAGAAGACAGTTTTAAGTCAAGAAGTGCTGGACAAGCAAGACAAAATTTGTGAAGCTGTGTTGACAATAAATAACACATTTAAAATAAATAAATGCAAGGCCAAGAGAAATATGGGACGCAATTAAACGTACAAAATAAAGTTTTAAATGTAGAGATACTGTTTGGTGCACTTTTTAATTGCATACAGTTTTAGAGACACTGAGTTAGTTCCTGTCGCTATGCAATTGCAGCTATAGGTATGCCCATGTTTCGGACTGGCGACCTTGGAGGCAACATACCATGCTCAGGTGAAAGTGGATCCTCTGGGTCTGGCAGACCATGTTCCATGGCAATGTTGTGTAGGACACAGCAGGCCAGTATTATTTTGCAAACCTTTTCTGGTCTGTATAATAGTGTTCCACCTGATGTGTCCAAACCACGCCAGCGATCCTTTAAGATTCCGTTAGTGCATTCAATAACTGACGAGTTCTTGCATGTGTGCTTCATTGTATGCCAGCTCCCATTGACTTTGGGGATTTATCAGTGGGGTCATAAGACATGGCATCAGGGGATAACCATTGTCAGCTAAGTGTGAGCGGGAAAGAGTGAGAAAGTCAAGTAAGCCAACAATGTATTAATTTAATGAGAGGCAAGCAAACAATTTAAACGGCATTTACATACCAATTAACCAGCCTTCTGTAACTGCACCACTGTCCAAACATGTGCCAACTGAGCTGCTCTGAAGGATGAAACTATCATGGGTTTTTATATACTGAGGCATTAGGCATATGGCATCAAGAACACCTGGGATTATGGGACTCATGGATGGCTGAGATATCCTTGACCTGTCTGCAATCTCCCGCTGGAATGTTCCTGTTGCAAAAAAGCCAAGCACGGACAACACCTGTACGTGTACAAGAATGCTGTGGGATCTTCTGGACTCCCTTCTAAGTTTTGGCTCCAATATATTGCAAAAGAACTGGTCTGGGTAGTCTGAAACGACTAAGCAACCAGTCATCACTCTCAGCGAATAAATCTGTACGGTCTCTAAAAACATGTTTTTGCGCAGCTCTCTGTCTGCCAAATCAAGCAAAAGCGCTATATCAGCCATAGAAAATGTTCGCTGTTATGCGTGATTTTGACCTTTCTTATAGTAAACTAATTCCATAATAATTAAGAGACTAATTTGCCATATTCCTAACAAAAGTAATCAGTTATTCTACATAGTTTTCCCAGAAGCTACTACTGGTGTTCTTAATAGGCCCTAATAGTAACAAGGAAAACGGACCACATGGTTGTTTTCAGTCAGTTTGGTTGTTTTCTTTTTTTATTATGTGGTAAATAGTGTTATCAAAAATCATGTCATCAGTTTGCCTAAGTGAACACAAAACATTTGAATGTTTTACGCACCATTTACACTTGGTAGGGAGCAGGTGTAAATTCCTTTAGTACCATTTTGAAAATACAAACATTTTCGTGAATCCGAACATTTACGGCGGAACAGCTTTACGAACGATTTGCACAACAATTCGTTCTTCTCGTGTTTCATGAATGAGGCCCAATTATTGGATCATTATTGCAGTGATTATTATGTTTCTAGCATGCTATATGTTTGGGAACAGTTCTTCTAACCCTAATTGATGGAGTGTGTAGCTTTTCCTTTATTTTGATTTACAGACCTTACATTCATTGAAAGTCTTTGTGCTGGAGTAGACTTTACAGGGTGCTTGTCTCTTGCATTGTCAATATAAGGTCTTGACCAAAATTGATGCACACTTTTATTTCCATCAAGAGGTGCATCATTTTTTGTTGAAGATCTTGTATTGACAATGCAAGAGTCCAGCACTCTGTAAAGTCTCCTCCAGCACATCCCAAAGACTTTCAGTGAATTCAAGGTCTGGACTCTGAAGTGCCAATTCATGTGTGAAAATGATTCTTCATGCTCCCTCCCAACCATTCTTTCACAGTTTGAGCCTGATGAATCTTGACCTTGTCTTCCTGGAATATGGCCATGATGGGTTAGAACAGTGTTTCCCAACCTTTTTTCAGTCATGGCACCCTTTGAAAATGTTCTCCATTTTGTGGCACCCCCTCGCGTTACGCTAGGGGTGTAACGGTACAGATTTGTATCACAGTTTTAGTTTCACCGTTTCGGTCCGGTTCAGTATTTGCTATGTTCAGGGAAAAAGGGACTACTGTCAAAAAAATAAAGAAAATAATAAGAACAAATAATTTAAAGACGAGCAGCAGCACAAATAAATACTATTCAGCAAAGATAGGCCTACTAATAAAATCAATTTTGCTTTTCAGGTTTTTCAGGTACGTCTAACATCAGGTACAGAAATTGATCAAATTTAAAATAACATTGCATATTTGACTGTATAAATTAAAGATTAATCCTATTAAACTTACAAAAGCTATTCAATCAAGAGCAGTGAGTGATGTCCTTGTCTTTTGTTGTTTGACATTAAACAGACAGCAGTAAATGCTACTGCCCCTTTAAGACCTAATGCATGGATATGCGTCGTCTTTCTCGACTGTATAAAGTTTACTTAAGGCATATACAGACTATGTCTGCTAGAATAATAAGATGGACATGTTGATATACTTTTTGTGTGAGTTTGCCCATTCAAGAGCAAGATTTGAAAGAGAACTCAATATTCGCGCGCTGTGAGACGTGGGCGCGCTTTCGGATGAGTGCACAGAGACACATTTTTTCACAGCGCACGCAACTTCTCATTCGCGTCTTCTGGCACTACACCTGGGTGATGACGGCGAAAATGACTGGTCATATTTGAACATACGGCAGCACTCATTGCACTCATAGCATGCATTGAACAAAGTTTACAAAGAGAGAATTGTTTGAAAAATTTGATATATATATGAAGGACGGTACCCCTGCTCTTGTCACCCCTGCCCAGTCAGACTGGGAAACACTGCGTTAGAAGAACTGTTGCCAAATATATAACTGCAATAATGATCCAATCATAGACTCTTAAGCATTTGCCTATTTAAATCCAAACAGTGACTTTTTTTTTGGCCTGGCAGTGTGTGATGGGAATATTTTGAATTGCAAAACTTATTCTTATTCTAACTCAACAGATTTAGAGAACTGATATCTTACACCTGGAATTGTTTAAGCTAATAACCCGAACCGATCTCCCTCACTATTGTCAGCTCACTCATCCTCAATGAATGAGATCTGCTCACTGGGTAGAATAACTATCTTCTGAATACCCATAAATCACTGCATTGTTGTCGAGAATTTTAAACCGGAGTGTCCTATGGCCAGAGTCAAGTGATTTATGGGACATGCCTCGACCGGCTGTCCATTCTGACTGCAATCAGTATCGTTCTTCTGACTAGGCCGTGTCGTGTTTTGACGTTAAATTGAAAATCGGTTTAACGTGAGATACTTCTCACTCAATCATGCATCTGAGCTCAGGGCTGCAACTCCGTTCAACAGGTTAATAAAAGAATATGACATGAGAGGCAAGCTAACTGAGTAAACATCATCTTTGGGGGAATCTTGTCTTTGTAGTTGCAAACATAATGAGGAGAAATGACTTTAAACTGGGCTAGAGTGAGATAGATTCATTCTTCCAGCGAGACCGTACAGCTGGAGCTGTTGCAGTGGATTTGTTGCCATGGTAACAGGGTGGATGTGATGGGGAAAAGAAATTATATCTATTTAGGCACAACATACACCCATCTGGCGTGATCTGATAATTGGTACACATGTTTGTCAAATGCACTAAACAAATAAAGCCCATCAATTTTTTCCCCGCAAGGTGATTTTTATGATATTTTGACAAAAACTCATGGAGGAGTGGGCTCAATGCTGAAAGTTATTGGTGGTGTTAATATAAACACATTTGGTTTTCCCAAGACCTCACATACAATAAAATTGCTTCAAGTTATGTTTTGCCTAGGAAAAATTAGCATCTTCACCCTTTCTTTAAATATTCATTAAAAATAATGGTTAAGATTTTGTAAACATGCCAAATTGTGCAGACATAATTTTTGCCCAGGCTATCATACAAAGAAATGATGAACAAATGCAACAAGAAGAGAGAGCCAACAAAATATTACTAACTGATTGTTGTAGTCAATATCTTCTTTTTCTGTGCCTTTTTTTGGCATAGTAAAATAAAACCTGTAGCTGTATTTTGCCTTTGCCTCTGTGCCTTCGTCTTGCAAAGAAAAGGGACTGATTCAACCTATAGATCTTATTCACAGCAACGGCATCGTTTGTAATGGGAATGAAAGTGAAGCTGTCAGGGATAGACATACATCTCTTCATTGGGTTGTACTGTTATTTAATGTTTTTGGATTATTCTGCTGACAAAACACTGCAAAAATATCTTTCCAAGAAATGTAAAAAAAAACTCCAGACAACATGAGCTGTGAAAAATTATAAGTGATCTAGGAGCTTAATACAGCTCATTATAGCGGATGCCATTGAAAACATGGTAAGTCTATGCATGTGCTGCTTTGAATTAGTTCTATAATCTCACTTAGCCAAATCTATATAGTCTCAAATACAGACTACTTTATAATCAAACATGTAATTTTAATAACCTAATATGTCAACATGATGCCGGTGAATTGCAAAGCTTGTGAAAACATATCCACATCACTATAATCAAATGCTTCCTTAGGTTATCCAAAAATGAATTTTCTGTCTTTAATTACTCACTGTCATCTCGTTCCAAACCCGTAAGACATTTGTTTACTTTCATAACACAAATCTGAGTGCTTTCTGACCCCCCATTGACCGCAATGTTATTACCACTTTCAAGCCCAGAAAGGTAGTAAAGACAATGTTAAAATAGTCCATGCGACTACAGTGGTTCAACCTTAATGTTTTGAAGCTACGAGAATACTTTTTGTGCGCAAGTCTCTGACACTGTTCATATGAGCACCACGACGCATGCGTGTGGTGCTGACGCAGGAGCTGGCCAATACTGAGCTGGCATACTGATGCACCCAGAAGCACTGCACTGTGTTTACAACGTGAACAGCATTGAACAACGTGAACGGAGACTGACACGGAAGAGAAGAAATTGTTGAATAAAGTTTTTTTTTTTTGCTCTCAAAAAATATTCTTGTCGCTTCATAACATTTAACAAAAGAAGATATTTTGAAGAATATGGGGAACTAATCAGTTGATGGACCCCATTGACTTCCATAGTAGGGGGATAAAATACTATGGAGGTCTATGGGGTCCATCAACTGTTTGGTTACTGACATTCTTCAAAATTTATTTTTGTGTTCAGCAGAACAAAGAAATTCATACAGGTTTGGAACAATATGACGCTGCATTCACACGGGGCGTCGGCGTTAACGCTTCTCATTTACTTTGAATGGGTGACCTTATGCGTTGCCAAACTGAATTATGTGTTCACACACAATCGCGTCGCTTCACTCGCATTGCAAGCGGCAAAAGTTGCCGATTTCTCAACTCTTCAAGCGCCAATGCAGGCGTCATCCAATCAGTTTGCCCTATGCAAATACCCTAGAGCAGATGCTAACCAATTGGGTTCCTGTAAAACACCGGTGAATGAAGAACGATCAAAATGGAGGAAAAACTGATAAGTACAGAACTAGGTAATCACCCGGTTCTGTACTACCAATCTTTGTATACATACCTGAACACAAACTGGAGAGACCAGGCCTGGAAGGAGGTGGCAGTCGCCTGAGCCTATGCTGTGCATTGACATCAACTACACGGGCAATCGCAAGTACAACTAAATCTGCATCCATTTCGTCTCACAGACTAGCTGTCAAAAGGTGCCTTTTTTGTATTGTGGTCCAAACGGAAAGTAATGTGATTGACTGTTGTCACTATGACCGTCACATCAGCACCAAGCTTCAGCCACGCCCTCCGTCAAGCGTTAATGCCGACGCCCTGTGTGAATGCAGCGTGAGAGTGAGTAAATGGGAACAGAATTTTCATTTTTGGGTGAACAATTCCTTTAAGGTTGAACCACTGTATTCACATGGACCATTTTAACGATGCCTTGACTACCTTTCTGGCCTTGAAAGTGGTAATAACATTGCAGTCTATGAAGGGGTCAGAAAGATCTTCATTTGTGTTCCTAATATGAACAAAGGTCTTAAGGGTTTGAAATGACTTGAGTGTGAGTATTAATTAATGACATCATTTTCATTTTTGGGTGAGCTAACCCTTTTAACTGCTGTTTTCTCAAAGCTGTCATTTTTGTTGTGTTTATTTTGATATTGAGAGGAAAGCGTGCATCACATATTTTAAAAGGGCTATATGCAGAAATTAGAAGCTGAAAGTGAACGGTCTGCAGTCTCGTGCTCACAGTCATGCACACGTAACGTACAAGAGACTGCTAATGTCATGTACAATGCCCCAATATACTCACGGCGAATATCTTTTTTGATCTTTGATTAGAAGTAAAAATAATTTGGAAATACCTTTTGTGGAACATCCAGACGCCGTCCATGCAGCTGAGAGCGACGTTTAGATGAATATTTCTAAAATATAACATGTTTTCCTCATATTTTGATGGTTAAAATCATTAAAATGCTCACACTTTACGCTTCATTTTCAGAAAAAGGATACGCCAAGCGACACTGGGAGCTATTTGAAAAGAGGCCTGGGGCAATGACAGAAACAGTGTGTGTTAGCCTGAGGCTGCAGGACGGAGGAACGTGGTTCTTATTGCAACACTGTCACTTAAAGAGAGACATGATGATAAAAAAATAAAAACACTGGGATTAATCACTGTCACAGTGTGGCACCTAACCACTAGCATCTTATAAAGTGCTATAATGCGTGTGCTTTATTGCAGCACAGAATCATGCTGTTAGATGTTGAAATATAATTTGAGAACCATAGGCAATATAGCACAACACTATAAAAGAATATTGATCCTGATGCGCTTTTAAAATTATTTAAGTGCACATTTTTCTTGCCTTCCAATATTAGTGTTTAGCAAACAGTTCGGCGTGAGTATGCTTGAGTTGTATTTGTGTAAGACGCGCTGTGCATTAATTATTTATGAGTTTTATTAAAATGCCCCGATTTGAGACAGAAAATGTCTATCATTTGTGCTTTTTTTAGACCATTTAAATCATTCTGCTGCAATCTGAGTTTCAATAAAAGCAGCTGCTTTCGCATCTACAGGTAGTTAATTTATTTCCACTGCATTAATACTGCAATGCTGGTGTCTTGTTTGACGGAATGGCTTGGTTATATAGGGAGTGATTGCTGTTGGATCTGATCCACGGTGAGTTGAGCCTACAAACGTAGACTTTGATTAAAGGAAAATGAAAATGCTTGTGACTGGGCATGCATTCAGCTTTTATTTATCATGCCACCGAGGGGCTTTTTTTAATGGATGTGGTTTGTGGGCGTATTGGATTACTGTATGCGCTTGTTGCCCAGTGGTATCAGAGTTGGTCACTAGGGTTTGCATGTGAATGGAGCTGCTGCAAAAGAGCGTGCAATTCCCACCCTAAACACATGGTGGCAGTGTTACATTTTGATTACTCCGATCAATCCAAATGGCTCCACACCTGGGGAAAGTGAGCTTCCCTTTGCTGCCTTGCCAAGTCGGTTTTGCTGGTGATTAAGGCTTGGATGTGGACCCAGATGGGCACAAAAGGACGAGCGCTGATCTGTTCGTCCTGAGCTCTCTGGGTAATTTACTCTCATATCTGTAGCAGGAAGTCAGAGCATAAACGTTCCCCTTGCCTGTTCCAGTTGCTTATCGGTCTATGCTGTCTTCCAACCTAAGCACTCACATGATCAAACAACAGATCCCCAGTTTGACTGAATCATTAAATCTGTGAATAAATAAACAGCATTTTGCAGACCTGGGTTTGTGTTTTTGCCATTGCCGTCCATCTGACCGGGATGCTCCATGTTGTGACGCAGAAGCTCGCACATGTACGCAGAATCACATTAGCAGGCGCCCACGAGCCTCACACAGGCATTGAATCACAACTGAGACCCAGTGCAGAAGGACTTAGGGCACAGCAGGAGTTTCTTCCTCTCCTTTTCTTTGTTCTTTCAATGTCTCTCTCTCTCTCCTCCCTGTTGCTTTACAAGCTTTGGGCTGAAAATGCCAGAATAGATAAGAACAAAGTGTCTTCTGTTGTTATCATAGAAAAACATGCACAAACAAGAGTCGAGCATCATGCACATGATTATGGCAGAATAGAGCACCATCAGTCAGGTGTCTGACGTTCTTGTTGCTTAGCAGAAGAGAGCATATAAAGGTGTATTGAATTGAAATTCCAAGAAATTAATTTTGCCTAAATGTATGCCAAAACGCTGAAATAGAAAAAAATAGAAATATTAATTATAGTATTTATAATATAATTCAATATTTGCAATCAATTGATAATTGATATGTTGTAAATGGAAGTTATGTATGTCAATGTGTGTGTGTGTGTGTGTGTATATATATATATATATATATATATATATATATATATATATATATATATATATATATATATATATATATATATATATATACACACACACAGTCAAACCAAAATGATATTCAGACACATTCAACTTTTTCTCACATTATCACAGTTTATTCGCTATAGTTTAGAAAATGTTTAGAACTCAGAGTTAAACTGTGCCAGAACAAATTCATCTTGATAATGTCAGATACCTTTGAGAGAAAGTCTTGTAATGGATTACAATCAACCAATCAGCTGTCAGCTGTTAAATTTAAGTACACAATTAGGTGATACCAATTTAGGTCAACCAATGACCAAGCAATGCTTAATTTTGTTTAGTCTGTGGTGTATAAGGTCGCATTAGAAATGAAAGAAAAACACTTAAGCAAAACATGGTCTGAATCATTTTGGTCCCACATTTTTTACCAATTTTACTGTTAGTCCAGTGTATGAACATTTTTGGGTATAATATGTCACAGTTTACTTTATTTTTCTATCCTCACTTACATAAATTAACTATAGTGTCCTGCACCCACTACTAAAAAATGATATCTGTTGAATTTTGGGTTTGACTGTATATATGATCAGATAAATTTGTTGAGCATATGAAACTTCTTTTAAACTAGAGATGTTGGAAGCGAAGAAGAACCTGCATCAGTTAGGCAAAGCTAGCGGTCATAATAACTAGGTCCTGTTTAAGAAAATGGTATTGGATCAGTACATGGGTTCAAGTTCTTGCCGATACGGATGCCAGAATTTGTTGTGTTATCGGTGATATTTCCGATACTAGTATCGAAATCTGAACAATTTTTTCTATTTTAAACATCAAAAATTCCTACAGACCCCAAACTTTATTATATTATATTATATTATATTATATTATATTATATTATATTATATTATATTATATTATATTATATTAATTATATTATATTATTATGTTAGACAGGTAGGAAGGCCACAGGTAAATATGACGTTTATTGTAATGGGTTTATGTGAAGATTGTTTGAAGCTTACTTAAATTAAAAGTTGTTATTTTTTCAAAGCCTAATATATGTGGAAAAGAATATAGCTTTCATTGATACTGTAATGTTTAATGTCTATCATTAATGTTTAAAAAAAATCTATTTCATAGAGACATCAGTAGCTGTATTGGTATCAGTGATACTGGCCTTCATTCATAAAAAGATGCCATTACAACAAATATTTCAAATATACTGTCTTTATGTTGTTTCGACATTACTTTGGAGAGTAACTATGAAATTATTGCAATGTAAAAATATTAAAAACGCCAATGTGATTAATTACAGAAATATATATATTTTTTAATCGATTGACAGCACAAATTATATATTATTATTATTATTATTATTATTATTATTATATATACATTATTTTTGGTATTTTAAAGTTTTAAAAACATGCAGGGTGGGTTGATCATGCTCACCGATTGCAACAACTTGAATATACCCCTCTTTCTCCCAACATCATAACTTATTTAAAAGCTAAATTACTTTTATGCTCGTTTTGAAAGAGACAACAGAGAAACTGCCACCAAGCTCAAACCCTCAGCTGACCACCCACCAATCACACTCTCCTCCACAGATGTCTGCAAGGCACTGAGCCGGATCAGCGCGCACAAGGCTGCTGGACCAGACAACATCCCTGGTCGTGTTCTCAGGGCATGTGCGGAGCAGCTCGCTGGGGTTTTTACAGACATTTTCAACCTGTCTCTCGCCCAAGCAGCTGTACCATCATGCTTTAAACGCACTTCCATTGTGCCAGTGCCGAAACACTCCAGCCCGAGGTGCCCTAATGACTACCGCCCTGTAGCACTCACACCCATCATTATGAAGTGCTTTGAGCGGCTGGTCCTGGAACACCTAAAAGACTCTATACCATCCACATTGGACTCACACCAGTTTGCCTATCGCAGCAATAGGAGCACAGAGGATGCAGTTTCCATGGCACTGCACTCTGTGCTCACCCATCTGGACAGTAAAAACACCTATGCACGCATGCTGTTTGTTGACTTCAGCTCAGCATTCAACACTGTCATCCCATCCAAGTTAATTGCCAAACTTGGAGACCTGGGCATCAACACTTCAATGTGTAACTGGATTTTGGACTTCCTAACTGACAGACCACAGAATGTTCGATCAGGATCCACCTGCTCCACGTCCATCACACTCAACACTGGTGTACCACAGGGCTGTGTGCTAAGTCCGTTTCTCTACTCCCTCTTCACCTCCGACTGCAAGCCTGTGTATGGAACTAATTCCATCGTCAAGTTTGCGGACGACACTACGGTGATTGGTCTCATCAGCAACAACGATGAGACTGCCTACAGGGAGGAGATCCAGCACCTGGCCACATGGTGCACTGATAATAACCTGCTCCTCAACACCACCAAAACGAAGGAGCTCATCGTGGACTTCAGGAAGGAGTCAAGAGGCACACACGACACCATCCACATCAATGGAATGGCTGTTGAGCGTGTCTCCAGTTTCAAGTTCCTGGGGATCCACATCTCGGCGGACATGTCGTGGACGACCAACACCTCCAGCCTGGTCAAGAAGGCTCACCAGCGCCTCTTCTTCCTGAGGACACTGAGGAAGAATCAGCTCTCCTCGGCTATCCTGGTGAACTTCTACCGCTGCGCAATAGAAAAGAATCATGACCAACTGTGTGGCAGTATGGTATGGGAGCTGCTCTGTTGCGGAGCGCAAGGCACTGCAGCGGGTGGTGAAAACTGCCCAGCGCATCACAGGGACTCCACTGCCTGCCATCGAGCACATCCAGAGGAAACGCTGTCTGCACCGAGCTCGCAGCATCCTCAAGGACTCCTCTCACCCAGCCCACAGACTGTTTTCTCTCCTGCCCTCCGGCAGGCGTTTCAGGATCCTCCGGACCAGGACCAGCAGACTAAAGAACAGTTTTTTCCCCAGAGCTGTCTCTTTATTGAACTCAAACCCCCGTTGATCCACTTCCCTCATAAACTGCAAACTCTCCTACCTCACACCTACATTCACTTTGTTATTTGCACTACCGACTGTTTATTACAGTAACAACTGTTTACTTATGCATTTGCACCACCATATCTTAACTGGAATATGCTCATTTGCACTGCCGACTGTATTTATAGTAACCATGTTTACATTTGCATTTTGCACCGTACTTCTAACTGTAATATGCAACCACTTTCCACTGCACTTTTACACTTTCTTTCGGATAGCTCTGTCCATAATTTATTGCACTACCTTAATCCACTGCTATATTCCTCATATTAGCCTAACATATTATTGTATACCTCTATCTGTAAAATTCTGTTCAAAGTAATAGCCATCTGTATATTATATTCATAGTACATATTCACCTGTATATTCTGTTTACATTCTGTTATAGTAATAGCCATCTGTATATTTATATTTATTCACTGTATATATTCATCTGTAAATTCAGTTCTGTTTATAGTAATAACCATCTCTCTACTTATACATATTTATATATATTCAGTACATTTTTATGCCCAGCACTTACGCAACCATTGTATATATCCTGCACTTGCTGCTATTGCACTTCTGGTTAGACCTAAACTGCATTTCGTTGCCTTGTACTTGTACTTGTGTAATGACAATAAAGTTGAATCTAATCTAATCTAATCTAATTTGAAAAAGTACCTTAGATATTATTGCAATTTTTTTTTATTTTATTTTTTTACAAAGAACACATTACTTTACTTTGAACTTGATTAAATGAATCGCTTAAATGATTCTGATTGTGTAAAAGTGTGTTACTTATAACTTGTTACTCCCAGCACATGCGTCTTAGACCTTCATAGATTCAGTCTCACCAGTTGAAGTGATCCAGTCTCCAGATCTATATCACATGCCGTTCTTCTGAATGTGTCATATGATGTGTTCAACACACGCATGTAAGCATGCACGCACACACACAGGACGGCTCTATGCAATGTTGTACATTGCTTCATGGCATGACATAAACATCTCCAGTCAATCCGAGCACAAGCCTGACTTTTGAAACAAAATCCAATTTCACTGTGAAATGTAATAAAAGCAGTCTGGCTCCAGGATATGTTTGGCTGCTCGGAGACCTTAGGATTACACTTATTAGACTTCACCGTTGAGGCACAGCCTCAAGACAGTGCAGGTTATTTTGATGAATGATGTGAAACAAAATATAAAGGTGACAAAAAGAATGACCATGAAAAACAAAACACTTCACCCTCTTTATGCTGTGTTTTAGATACTCTCGTAGAGAAGAAATTACTTTCTGACAGTTTCCCTTGAAAATTTAAGCAAAGCATGAGTTTATTGTGAGTATTTGAGACTGAAACAAGAAAACAGTTTAGTTTATAGAACGGTGATAAATGGTAAGATGGATTTTGTTGATAATTATTTAATTTAATTCTTATAACAGCCATAGTGTATCTTAGTATCATAGTAATTACTTAAAGCGGTGGTAAAGCACACTCTTTCGAAGGCTTGATTGTGTTTGTGGGGTGCACTGTAACATGTGTTCATGCTTCGTTTTTAAAAAAATGCAGTATTTTTCATATATTTTACCTTTATTCTACACTGCTCTGTCCCTCCTTGTAAAAACGGTCTGATGGTTTCCGGATTCTATGAAGCCAGTCCCTCAAAAATATGCAATGGGCTCTGATTGGTTAGCTGGCCCAGTGTGCTGTGATTCGCTAACCGCCTAGTGCACGTTTCTCGAAAGCGTCACGCCCCTTACCTCTACAGGTAGCCTCAGCCTTTGTGTACGCTAGCGTCAATAAAACCATACCAAGAGCCCGAATCAGACCCAGACAATTTTAGTGAAGATGATCGAGCAGAACCTGTTCAGTCCTCAAGAGTAAAGACTGCAGATCTATAGTGATCGCTACTGAATGGCACCGTTACTGTTGTATTTTTAGAACGATTTGCCAAATATCTGTCGCAAGAACAGACACTAAACATTGCTAGTAGCCAAATCAAACACAGAACCATGTTTAGCATGCCTGTAGATAAACAATACATAAAAGCTCTAATCAAAGAATAATTTACACTAATGCCAAGTTCACTGTTGAGATTTTAAACAGTTTGTAACGTTAGGGGTTTGTCGGATAACGTTAAGTATGAATGAGCATTTAACAAACTGGTTTGCAGAGCCAAACAGCGCTGTCATGTTTACTTCCTTGCTACAACGTAGGCTACAATTAACAACACAAACTATTACAGGAAAACACATCGACGAAAAATAAATCACACTTACAGGTTGTAGCCCGTACTCGCGAAGATTGTGGAAGCTTTCCTCCGCGAGATGTGCCGCGGTAGCCGCGCGTGCCCGCCTGTCTCGTGCAGCTTAACTCGTGCAGCTGAAGGCTCGTGTATTGCAAATACAGATGAATATAGTCCATTATGTCACATTTTCCGATCTTCTCCTCTGACCCCTGTCTGTCTCGTGCTTTGATTTATGATGGGCAGCATATATCCGCTGCAAATGCGATCGTGTTCCCCTCATGTCTCTTACACACATGAATATGATGTTGTATGTTAAACGCACTGCAACGCTGCCCCGTCCCTAGGAAGGCTGAACAAAGTGGACCTGCAATCCGGATGAAAATAACAGCGTTTCGTCGGCATTGTCAACAGCACTCCAGCCTACTAACTATACCACAACAACGCTTCCCCGCAGCGATACAAAATGTCCTCGCCCCCCTTATTTCATATTCTCGGAGGAGGGGTTTATGTAAATATTGGGACTGGTGATGTCAGCACACTCTGGAGGAATGTGTAGTAGTCCCTAGCGGCCGTTTGCTGTAGTCCTTAGAAATCGATTTCTTTAAAAGCAAATATCTCCCTTTGCTTTAAACTTTGAACGTTGTAACTTTGAAGATGTTGTTTATGCTCAAACAGCAACATTACACACTAGCTAAAGTTAGAAAAGTGAAATCGTGGTTTACCACCCCTTTAAAAAGATGGTCAAAAATATGAAGTGAGCATGCAATTTTGAGAACACCAAGGAAAGAGCACGTTCTTTTCGTCTGTTTGGATACTTCAAACACAAGTTTGTACTGTTTGGTTTACCTGTTTAGCCTTCACGTTAATAATGTGCGTTTTGTCCGACTCATAGCGCGCGTCCTCGGCGTGTGATTTACCATATAAGCACGTGTTCTTAACGTTCTTGATATAAAAACACGTGTCAAATTCTGTCAAATCGCACGCTTTTGACGTGTCAATGCGCAATCAGACGCCCGCCCAAGCGTATTTGAACACTTGGCGCCGGTGCCTCCGCCAGGCGCAACGACTCGCGATATTCCATTATTAACCAAAATTCTATTATGGAATCTAATGAGGGCGCCTACTCTAGCCTGTTAGTCGTCTAAAATTGTATATAATATTGAGGAAATACATAAATTATTTAGAAACGCACAACAGCAGCTACAATAGAAAATATATATATATATATTTTTTTATACCATCGCTTTGGCGTCCCTATGTGCCGCATATAGCGCATACCCACTTTTTGTGCCACTGGATACAGTCAGTGATAAAGTTCTGTAAAAGAGAGGGAAAAAATGAGGCGAGTCAATGAAATGTATGTGGAATATAATAGGGTGGAGAAAATAGTTGAGACAACATGAGACGACAAGTTTATATATGAAACTAACAGTCTGAGATAATGTGGAGATGAATTGAGACGATATGAGGAAGTAAGTGTAAGTAAAAAATCAGCAGGATGTGAAAATCTAATGATGAGACAAAATGTGATACAGACAGAATAAGTGTGGGATATAAGAGGGTGCAAAGAATGTGGCGACGAGACAAGATGAGGTGAGTCGAGTCACCTTGTGCATATTTTGCTGATGAGATCAAATGAAACAAGATGACATAAGAAAAAAGGGCTGAGAGACTGGGGAAGAGTTGAGACATTAGGTGAGATACAAGTGTGAATTAGAAATTTGAGGGTGGAGAGAATGTAGTGATGAGAAGAGATGACGTGAAATAGAGTAAGTGATATGATGATGAGACAATGCGGCAAGTGGAGACCACATGAGAAACATTTCTTATTTTTTTCAGTGTTGACATATGTGCTGCTTGAAGGGTCAGTCCACCCAAAAATGAAAATGTTGTGATTAATTACTCACCCTCATGTCATTCAAACCCCTAAGACTTTTGTTCATCTTCAGAACATGAAAAATTAAGATATTTTTAATGAAATCTGAGAGCTTTCTATCCCTCCATTGACAGCTTATGCAACTACCACTTTCAAGCCCCAGAAAGGTAGTGAAGACATTTTTTACCACTTTATTTATAAAATAGTAGGGGTGTGACGAGATCGTGCCGTGAGATTAAAATGTGACGAGATTTCTCGTTGAGTAAAAAGTTTCGCAATATCACCATGATGGAGCACGAGAGTGAAATTAGCATAAAATATGCCACCGCTACATATACATTACATCATTCAATGTCGGTTTGCTTTTTTATATATATATATTAAAAAAAAACATTTAATTCAGTTGGAAAAACAGTCGCTTCAATTGTAAACTATTGTAAACGTCTGCTGTGTGCGACTGTGTCTTGTCATAAAGAGTCTCGGAGCCAAATGCAAGTTCACAAATGTTTATTAGAAGGAGGCAAGAGAGGGTCAGATGAAGCACAAAAGTCACTGTCCACAGAACAGAGACCACACGCGGCGTTCCACGAGGTAATCCACTCTGGTCGGTAGACCGGGAAGAAATCCTCATACAGCAGGAGACTGACGATAACGTCTGAACACTGGACAGAAGGGAAAACAACGCCCGACAGAAAAGGACGCTCACCGGAACCTGGAAGATACTGGATCTCGCCTAAAAACAAAGCGCACCAGTAATACCAGGAAAACAGAACACAGTTCACTCGAGGTCAAGTTCACGATATCCACAGGCGTGTGAACTCTGGGCTAAGACGAGCCTCCAGATGCCTGCGACCGAACCTGAGGAACTGGAGAGGAACAGCAAGATGAACCGACTGGACAAGGACAGCATGACAGACCAACCAAGACAATGAGCACGCGACGAGAGACAGGACAGAGTGCTATAAAAAGGGAACAGCTGATGAGACACGACAGGTGAACAATTACTGAAACGAGCGGGAGGAGCCAGTGAACCCGTGAGGAACCACCACCAACAGGTAAGACAACATACACACACACATGATCACCCAGGAGTCCTGACAGTATCCCCCCCCCCATGACCGGCACCGGACAGGCATGGAGGAGACTCACCCTGTCGCCGACGGAGATCCTCGATCAGGTCAGGATCCAGTATATCCCGGGCCGGAACCCAGGACCTCTCCTCCGGACCGTAACCCTCCCAGTCCACTAAATACTGAAAACCTCTGCCCCTGCGACGAGAATCTAGTAATCTCCTAACAGTATAGGCAGGAGCACCATCCACTAGACGAGGGGCGGGGGGTTTAGGGGCAGAGACAGGGGGATTGTTCTGGGCAAAAATCACAGGTTTAACCCTGGATACATGAAAAACTGGGTGAACCCGACCAAGAATAGGAGGTAACTTAAGCTTGACCGCTACCGGATTAATGACCTTAGATATACTGTATGGCCCAATGAAACGAGGAGCCAGCTTACGAGAAGGCTCACGGAGAGGCAGATCCTTGGTGGAAAGCCATACCCTTTGTCCACACACATAACGGGGTGGAGGTCGCCGGTGACGGTCAGCCGCAGCTTTGGTTCGTCTGGAGTTTTGTAACAAGAGTGATTTAGCTTTCTTCCAAGTGCGTCTGCACCTGCGCACGAAAGCTAAAGCAGACGGAACCGCTGCGTCGGGCTCCTGTGATGGGAAAAGGGGAGGTTGATATCCGACAGATAATTCGAACGGAGACAAATTAGTGGATGCGACGGGAAGAGAATTATGAGAATACTCAACCCAAGGAAGCTGTTGGCACCAAGAATTCGGATATTTAGACGACAGACAGCGAAGCGTTCGACCAAGATCCTGATTAGCCCGTTCGCATTGCCCATTGGTCTGCGGATGATAACCAGAAGACAGGCTGGCTGTAGCGCCGATCTGTCTACAAAACTCCTGCCAAAAACGAGAGATGAACTGAGGACCCCTATCTGAAACTACATCAGTCGGAATGCCGTGTAACCGAAAGACGTGATTAATCAAAACCTGAGCCATCTCCTTGGCAGAAGGACGTTTAGGCAGGGGAATAAAATGAACCGCTTTAGAAAAACGATCCACCACAGTCAATACGACAGTGTTACCATTCGACGCCGGTAAGCCGGTGACAAAATCAAGGGCTATATGAGACCAGGGGCGGGAGGGGACGGGCAAAGATTTAAGCAGACCAGCGGGAGGTTGATTAGATGCTTTATTACAAGCACAGACTGAACAGGCTAATACGAACTGTCTGACGTCCGAAGTCATAGAAGACCACCAAAAACGTTGACGGATGGCAGCCAACGTTCTCCGAATTCCTGGATGGCCGACAAACTTGGATTCGTGACCCCACCGGATGACATCGGAACGTAGACGCTCAGGAACCCATAGACGACCCGCCGGACACCCCTCCGGGGCCTCCCCCTCTCGGCCGGCCTCTCTCACCCGCTGTTCGATTCCCCACACGAGGGCACCGACCACCCTCCCCTCCGGGAGAATGGTCTCGGTCCGCTCCGAGCCGGAACCCTCGAACAGACGGGAGAGAGCGTCAGGTTTAGTGTTTTTAGACCCCGGCCGGTACGAGAGGGTGAAGTCAAAACGCTCGAAGAAAAGTGCCCAGCGAGCCTGTCTAGATGTTAATCTTCTGGCTGAACGGATATATTCCAGATTCTTATGATCCGTCCAGACCAGAAAGGGTTCCGAGGTTCCCTCCAACCAGTGACGCCACTCACCCAGAGCGAGTCTAACCGCCAGCAGCTCCCGATTACCTATGTCGTAATTTCGCTCCGCTGGGTTTAACCGATGAGAGAAAAAAGCGCACGGATGCACTTTCCCGTCAACAGAGGATCGCTGAGATAAAACGGCGCCAACCCCGACATCAGATGCATCCACCTCCACTATAAATTGTTTCGCCGCATCATCATCCAAGGTGGCGTATGTTTTGACACTACTCACCGGAAAGGCGAGACAGTGGGGAATGGCTGTATGGGGAGCCAGGGCTCCGTGCACGGCTTTGTTTGAGGCTTTTGAGACGGAGATGTTGAGTTTGTTTGATCGCTCGGTTCGTGGGGACATGGCAGCAGCCGAGCTAGTGAGACTACTGCAACGGACCTCTTCCGTCACGGATTACGCCATCACGTTCAAGACGCTAGCCATCACCTGCGGCTGGAATGACGCCGCATTACGGGCTCAGTTTCTCGAGGGTCTCAACCCTGAGATTCAGGATGAAATCGCTGCACGGGATCCGCCGACATCGCTAGAGACGGCGATCGACCTGGCGTTGAGGAATATGCCCCGCCTTACCGCAATACAAACACAAACCACAGGCCAGACGACGATGTCTTTCGGTGGCGGTCAGACGGAGCTTTCCCAGTTCTTTGGGCTCCTCCGTTTGGAGAGAAGATGCGGTGAATTCCTCCGGTTCAGAGACGGCGAGATGACGAAACGACCGGCGGATGTCACGTTGACGGTGGCGGGTCTCGATCCTCAACGCCAGGTCGATCGCCGTCTCTAGCGATGTCGGCGGATCCCGTGCAGCGATTTCATCCTGAATCTCAGGGTTGAGACCCTCGAGAAACTGAGCCCGTAATGCGGCGTCATTCCAGCCGCAGGTGATGGCTAGCGTCTTGAACGTGATGGCGTAATCCGTGACGGAAGAGGTCCGTTGCAGTAGTCTCACTAGCTCGGCTGCTGCCATGTCCCCACGAACCGAGCGATCAAACAAACTCAACATCTCCGTCTCAAAAGCCTCAAACGAAGCCGTGCACGGAGCCCTGGCTCCCCATACAGCCATTCCCCACTGTCTCGCCTTTCCGGTGAGTAGTGTCAAAACATACGCCACCTTGGATGATGAAGCGGCGAACCGCCGTGGTTGAAGTGCAAAGACAAGGGAACACTGCTGCAAGAAGGCCAGGCATGAGTTGGGATCGCCGTCGAAGGACGGAGGTGTCGCCGCGTGTGGCTCACGGTCTGCAGGTGCATTATCAACAGGTGCAGACGGAAAACGCTCATCGACCTGGGAACCAATCTGGTCTATCCGGGTGCTGAGCTCTGTGAATCTTTCAGACAGGACACGAAAATCTCTGGAAGCTTTACTCAACAGAGATGTATGCTGTTCAATGGCTTCCTGCTGATGAAGTGCGGCGTACACCGAATCCGAACCCTCCGAACTCGCTGACTCCATTGTTGGCGTGCTCATTCTGTCATAAAGAGTCTCGGAGCCAAATGCAAGTTCACAAATGTTTATTAGAAGGAGGCAAGAGAGGGTCAGATGAAGCACAAAAGTCACTGTCCACAGAACAGAGACCACACGCGGCGTTCCACGAGGTAATCCACTCTGGTCGGTAGACCGGGAAGAAATCCTCATACAGCAGGAGACTGACGATAACGTCTGAACACTGGACAGAAGGGAAAACAACGCCCGACAGAAAAGGACGCTCACCGGAACCTGGAAGATACTGGATCTCGCCTAAAAACAAAGCGCACCAGTAATACCAGGAAAACAGAACACAGTTCACTCGAGGTCAAGTTCACGATATCCACAGGCGTGTGAACTCTGGGCTAAGACGAGCCTCCAGATGCCTGCGACCGAACCTGAGGAACTGGAGAGGAACAGCAAGATGAACCGACTGGACAAGGACAGCATGACAGACCAACCAAGACAATGAGCACGCGACGAGAGACAGGACAGAGTGCTATAAAAAGGGAACAGCTGATGAGACACGACAGGTGAACAATTACTGAAACGAGCGGGAGGAGCCAGTGAACCCGTGAGGAACCACCACCAACAGGTAAGACAACATACACACACACATGATCACCCAGGAGTCCTGACATGTCTGAGCTGCAGGAATCACAGTTCACTGATCACGTGACGAGAGTAAGGTGAGGTGATTGAGAGAACCATGGCAGAAGATTCATGCACAACAGAGCCTGATAGAGTGTCTGATATATGTCTTATTATCTAGAATGCGTGCTCAGCACCGCCGCTCCACATACACAGAGTATGTGTGATCGTGAATCAAAAGCGAAAGTAAACGCAAGCTCCCTTATTAGCGCAAATTAGGCAACATACAATAGCCTGTCTCTAAATATCAAAGCTATCTTATGCAGTGCTTACAGTGCTTGTATATTGTTGTCTTTCAATGCATATGATAATTAATTCTCACAAAGTAGAACTGAAATGACATTCATTGAAGATTGAAGATGATTGGTTAAAGCATTTCAAAATGCACCTGCAGACTATTTTTCCAGTCATGAATTTTGTCATTGAGGATTTCTTAAAATCTGTGCAAAAATCTCGTCTCGTCTCGTTCTCGTGAACCCAATCTCGTGTCCCGTCTCGTGAGCTAAGTGTCTCGTCAAAAATATGAATCTCCACTGCACGCTCACGAGAGCACCACAACGCATGCATGTTGTGTTGACACGAGAGCAGATGTTGTTGCGTGAATGGGCATCGGAGATTAATATTTTGTAAGTTAAGTGGTAAATTATGTTTTGTTGTGCAAACAAAGCACTCGAGTCACTTCCTAAAATTGCGGTTAAACACCTGGAGTCACATGGATTACTTTAATGATGTCTTTAATACCATTCTGGGTCTTGCCAGTGGTAGTTGCATAGGCTGTCAATGGAGGGACAGAAAGCTCTCAGATTTCATTAAAAAGATCTTCATTTGTATTCCAAAGATGAACAAATGTCTTAAGGGTTTGGAATGACATGAGGGTCAGTAATTAATGACAGAATTTTCATTTTTGTGTGAACTAACCCTTTTTTGTAGAAACTGAGATACATTTTTATCAGGGTTCTTTGATGAATAGAACGTTTAACAGTCAAACGAACAGAATTTGAAATTGATATCTTTTGTAACAATGTAACAAAGTCTTTACTGTCACTTTTGATTCAAATGAATGCATGCTTGCTGAATAGAATTTTTTTTCTTACTGACTCCAGACGTTTGATGTTAGAGCTGAGAATGTGATGATGAGATGAGATGAGATGAAATAGAGGTCTTGCTATAAAATGAGAAAACTGAGATAATGTGGTGTTGTGACAAACATGAGAAATTATGACATGAAACAAAGCATATGCAAGTCAGTTTAAACGGGCTAATACATGTATAAAAGACAAGACAAGAGGCCAAGACACAAGGAGGAGCAAGAGAAACAGAGAACAAGAGGGTAAAGGGGTAACTGTTTCCAGTCTATCCATGATCCATGTTTGGCATATTTCCATGAGTATCTCATCTCATCTCTAAGTGTAAGTGAGATGTAAGAGTGCTGAAAGAATATGGATGAGAGTGGGGAGCAGTGCAGGAGAGATGAGGAGAGGAGCTGAGCTGAGCGTGTGTGGAGCAGATAGAGATGAAAGCTGCTCTCTGTTTGTCAGATGCAGCTCTAATTATGGCTCCTTTAATTAGTGTATCTCAGAGCTGACATTCCTGGAAACATGCCATTTTGTACAGCCCCTTTACCCTCTTACTCTCCATCTCTTTTTACCTTTCCTCTCATCTCCCTCGCTTCTCCTTGTGTCTTGACAGCTCGTACGGCAAGTAGCAAATCAAGGCAACTTCAGCTGTAGCCCTTAAGCTAGCGTCTTTGCTCAGATTTGGAGAGCGAGAGGATAGAGAGACCCAGAGAAAGAAATGCGGACTGTGAATAAGAAAAAGGAAACACGTCAAGAGTTCATATAGGCATCGGAATGGGCTGCATGCATCCGTGTGTTGTTGTTTCACAGTATACCGAACAGAATAAGATTGATGCTGCGAGGTGTTTGGCAGGAGGTGACGGGGTTGAGGCGGCAAAAGTGGAGCAGAGCGACATTGCGAGATGTCACGTTCTCCGGAGGAATTACCGCTCGACGAGGTGAAGACAAGTGTCAGCGCCACTGGGATTCAATCTCCCGCAGTATTTACTGTAGCTCCACTCAAGCACAAAGTCCACCTCTGAGCGAGCAGAGCACGGTGACACAATTTCACGCGTTTAGGTGGGGGTGGGGGTTCCAACTTGAATTCTGATTCTGTTCATGTCCGTGATTCTCATTTAGGGAATACTGCAAGATACTGCATAAATTAGCTAAGAGGATATAGGGCGGGTGCGCTTAGAAAGAGAGAAAGAGAAGGACTTTTCTTATCGCACCCCAGTGGCAGGACTCCGTTGAGCTCCTCAGGAAAGTCATTAGCCCCCAAAGACCCCTCATATTCATTATTTCTTTATCACGCACTGTTTACAATTCATCCTCGTGACAAGAAATGTTAAAAGCTCCTGCTAAGTGCCAAGTTGTGCGGTGACAGAAAGCATGCGCTGCATGCTCATGTTCTGTGTTAAATCTGGTATCTCAAATCTGTCCCTGCATGAGACAATTTCAACAACTCTGCTGTTTATAACTATTCGTTGTGTTAGTTGATTTGGCTACAGTGGCTAGTATCTGAATTTGTAGTGCACTAGGCGATATGTTTTTTAGTAGCCTACATAATAGTAGCCTATTCCATAATGATACTGATTGGAATTACCATGGTTCTGATCAAATTCAGTGGGTTTAAAACAATAATCATTATTTTTGTGGAGCAGCGTTCTGTTTTGGCATTGATGGTTCCATGAAGAACCTTAAGCACAATGTTCACAATGTTCTTAATAGTGGAAAAAGATTCTTTAGATTATTAAAATGTTCTTCACACTAAGAAAACATTACTAACTGTTCACCAAATGGTACTTCTGTGGCATCACTGCAAAAAAAAAAAAAACTTTTGGAACCTATTTTTAAGAGTGTACCAAAATTATGATATGATACCAATCCCAAATTAATACCAATAGCACATAACTAAAATAATAGGACAAGTAATTGAATAATAGATGACAGAACGTGGAACTTAAAATTCTTTGTTTTTATTCATTTAAACATGATGAGATGGAGATGTTTGCAACATTGATAAATTAAACAGTTATTACTGCCCTCAACTGCCTCATCAAACTAAAAAGTTTGCTGGTCACAAAATAAATTACACTCGTTTGATGTCTATTTGAGGGCATGAGCATCAAGACTAATTATGTTATCAATCACATTCATTAACCTGATGTTAGAAGGGCAATGTCACCCAAATCTTTATTTCACAATATGAGTAATGTTATTTCACGATAACAACATGTAGGCCCTATACAGTTTTTTTATTTTATTTTATTTTGGATATTAAAAATAAATACAAAGATGCAACTGACAAACAATAGGACAAATACAAATATAAAAAGATAATAAATAAAATAAACGTTAACTTCCGGTCTGTGTTTGTTTATCGGTCTGGCAAGGGAATAGTATGGCGCACTACTAAGTAGAAACACATTTTTGACATACTATTCTTGGATAACATGACATAAATATTAACGATCAAGCAGAGAGAATATGACACCAGCGCAAAAACAGTGTGCGACTCACCAAAAAGCCTTAAATGCTTCATAAATATCCAGTCATACGAGAGCAGCGTCTAATGTAATTTAGACTGTATGTCTAATGTAATTTACTTGTTATTTATTGAGCTTGTTATCAGAAATAATCTACTCTAGAGGTAACTTATTCTGGCTGTGTTTACACTTGGCATTAACATGTGGTGATCACCGTGATCAGTCAATCAGGGCACAACGTGTTTACATTTGTTCACATCAAGTGGTCGATCGCCATCTGGATAAATGATCGCATTTATGTTTCCTGCTAAATATTTAAATGTTCCTTTATCACGGAGTGCAAAACAACTTTCGCTTTGTCCTCTATTAATGGCAGTGCCCATAGAGCACAGAATTTTTTGTGATGCATTCATATACAATCAATCTCAAATAAGGTACTTTATCTACAAGTTAAGTTTCCCAACATTAATCTTATGTTATGAAACAAAGAAACATGTTATTCCGATGCATTGCATGATTGAAGCATTTATAGATACAGTACAGAAAACGGCATTACACGGTCCTTAAAGGGTTAGTTCACCTAAAATGTTTAATTCTGTCATTATTACTCTCCCTCATGTCATTCCAAACCTGTAAGACCTTCGTTCATCTTCAGAACACAACTTAAGATAGTTTTCTTCTTCTCTACGGTCTTACAGGTTGGGGTCGACATGAGGGTGAGTAATTAATGTAGGAATTTACATTTTTGGGTTAACTAACCCTTTAAGGGGGGTGTTTCCCCCACTCTATATTGCAGACAGAAATGGGACATTATTTATAATAAACATGCTGAAACAATAAAAACATGTAAATTAAGATAATGTTGCCCAATTAAAATGAAAGATGATTGCACATAAAGATAACAGCCTCTGTTGTTATTGATTCTTTACGGACGTCTACCGGAAGTTAAGTTTGGGCCACAAAAGCGTGCATGCGCAGTAACGTTTGTTTATGTTGTTGCCCTTGAAACCATCTATAGACTAAGAAATAGGCTACCACAGAATATGAATAATAAAATGTGAAATAAAGCACTGCATAGTATTTTAAATACGCATTGATATTTTATTAAAGCTACAAAAGTTGTTCAGTCAAGAGCACTGAGTGATTTTCTTTGTCTTTTGATGTTTGATTAACATTGACACAGATGGAAGCAGGTTTATTAGGCTGTTGTCACTTTAAGACCTAATGCACATATCTATGGGTGCGTTCACTTATCGTTTTGTCCGGTCCAAAAAACAAAAACAAAACATATAGTCCTGGTCTGCTTAGCGTTCACACTGGCATTTTTAACAGCGAATCTAAAGTTACCGAACCAAAGGCATAGGGATACGGTCACAACCTGATTGGTCGGCGGTATATTTCATGACGGAGCTTGCTTAACGAACATTCAAAACAATGCTGTGTGCTGGATTAAACGTGATCATTTTATGCGTGTACATATGGTTTTATGTCTACCAGCTGAGAACTCACGAAGAGCTCATAAGATGTTCAAAACCGACCAGGATTTCCTCTGTTGTATGCAGAAACGAAGATCTGTATATATTGATGAGGCACTTTACCTCCTCGTTGCTCCACGTTTTCCCTCTACTCATTTTGGATACACCGATCTTGTCGCGTCGTCAAATCAGCTGACTTGTAGCGTTGCATCTTCTGAAATCACATCCTGTTTTTGGTTCGTTTACATGTCTTTGGTCCGTGTTGCATTCATATATCAATCAAACCACACCAGAGTTAGTTTGGAAGCGGGCCGAGACCCATCTTTTTAGCGGTCTTGGTCCTCTTTTTTTGGTGCACACCAGGGTTCGGATGGCAGCGTTCACATATGTTCAAGTGAACCGCACAAACCGAGCAATCGCACAAGGCTTAGTTTTAATTGAACCAAACATGACAAGTGTGAACTCACCCTAATATAGCCTATTATAGCACATCTGATTTTCCTGTTTACATACACTTAAAGGTAGGGTAGGCAATGTTTTTCGTAAACACTTTTTGTTTAAACTCTCTTCATGTCGTCAATAATAGAAGTTGTCAATATTAAACAATTTACATATATGTAATGTTCATCAACCAAAAAAATTTCATCCAATCATTGCATTCGGTCCGTACCTGCCTGTCAACCTATGCCCACGCTTCAGGTATGTCAGACAGCGTGAGCACCAAAGTTCTTTTTTATTACACTTAACTATTTTTAACTACAAGCATGTGCCGTTTTCTTATTTATGCAATCATTAATTTAAATGATTCCCTTAAAACTGATTCATTTAGGAATAAAACAAATGACACGCTGCATACGAATATACTATATATTGGGATTGGTATCATGACATTTTAACCAGGTATACCGCTACAATTATTAAGACCATTGATTAAGAACACATTTGTACATAGTTAACCAAATCAAAATGTATTTTCATATTGAGTGACCGTTACAGTACAGCTTCAAATCTGTTAATAGTCAATTAAATATACACGTATATGTAAAATAATAAAACTAATAGACTAATGCGTTTTGATTATATTTTTTAGATACATACTGTGTGTTTTGTAAATGTTTATGCGTATTATATGATTTAAAATGTACTTTAAAATTGATATACCATGCTCGGGGAGTAGGGAGCAGTGAAGACTGCGAAATGGAACCTGCCAAATGGAACGCAGCTTAATTCTGCTGTGGTTTGTTTAGACCTATTTTACTTTGCTGAGCAAAAAACAGACATGTGTCCAGCAATAATGTGTCTAAAATGTAAGTTGCTCAATATTAACGCATTGTTTAACGAACTGTTATATATAAGGAATTGTACACTCACAACCAAATTCAAAATATCAGCACCACTGTGTTTGCCTGCAGCCTGTTGTATATACATATAGATTTACATCTACTCTACAGACGCAGATCATAGTACATTGGATGGAAGGGATATTTTAAGCAAAGAGGCTATGGGGCTTTTCAGTGAAACTGTGTCCTCATTGTTCAATGGCCATGACATAATTTCTCTGTCTCTTTGTCAAATGACCTTTGTCCAGGAAATGATCCAATAGAAGCCTACAGTGGGTTGAGGCAGTGTAGAAAGGGCAATGGATAGATCATATATGATGTCAAACATTGTATTTAATACAACATGAATGGATGCATCTTTTATACAAGGAAATATCTGGCACATCCTGCACTATAATCATGCATTGTGGGATAGAGCCAGTGACCCCGGGTGTGAACATATGACTTTCTTCCAAGACACCTACACAGTAGACAAGACACTACACAATGAGCAATTTTAGAGGCCAATTACAATTTCCTTTCTTGCCCTTGAATTCCTCACAGTACTTTTGTTCTATGTCTCAGTTGAAATTATATCATGTCAGTTGTCTTTGTTTGGGGCCACAAAATCAACTGCATTTGCCAAGAAAGAATATAGCTAACAGGCTAATGTTTGGTACTACAGGACACACTAATTCATCTCGGCCAGTAGCACTATGATAATAAGCTAAGGGAATGTGGGCTTACATGTTATATGTGTGTTTGTAAGAGTATGAGGGAGGAAAAACCTAGTGTACATAAATTAGCATGTAATTACTACACTGCCATATGGTTTTGCCGTAGGATATTGCTTTTTTTTTTTTGCTGAAATAAATATCTGATTGGTTATTGGACAGAGAGGATCTCATTCATAATTGTTTGTTCCACCTGGATGGCTGGCTTCTACACTCTAAAAATGCTGGGTTTAAATATGTCAAATATGGACAAACCTTACTTTGGGTTTAAAAATTTGGTCCCACTTTATATTAGGGGGCCTTAACTACTATGTACTTACCTCAAAAAATAAGTACAATGCACTTATTCTGTTCATATTGTATTGCAAAACATCTTTGCTGATATTGAGGTGGGATACGGGTAGGGTTAGGTATGAGTAAGTTTAAGGGTAGGTTAAGGTGTTAGAAAACTGTCAACAGTGTAATGATAAACGTAACTACAGAAATTAATTACAGACGTAATTACATGCAGGTATTTTTTAAAATGTAAGTACAATGTAAAAACATGCATGTACACAATACGTGCATTGTATCAAATGATAATTAAAATGTTATTACATAGTAGTTAAGGCCACCTAATATAAAGTGGGTCCAAAGATTTAATTGAAAAAAATTAACCAGTAGTCCACGTTTGACCCAAACATGCGTTTGAAACAACTGCATTTTTTAGAGTGTAAGATACTAGCCACTGTAGCCAAATTTGAAGGAACATGTTGATGCACATGATGCTTCTAGATTTTCTTTCAGCAAAGGTTTTGTAAATATTGTAAAACTACAGTGGTCAGTTATTTATAGCAATAGTTTGAGAAGCAGTTTTTGGGAGCAATATCAGCACCAGTCAGCACTGATTACAACATATGGTTTGTTTGTGTGCCAGAACTAAATTTAGAATGCCTTTGAAATTCCAATTTAATTTGTTTTATTTGAATTCAATTTGAAGGGGATGTAGAACTGGAATTTGAGTTTGAATGTAAGGAAGTGGAATTGCATTCAAGAGATATGTGTATTATAAATAGATAGATAGATAGATAGATAGATAGATAGATAGATAGATAGATAGATAGATAGATAGATAGATAGATAGATAGATAGATAGATAGATACAGTGAGGAAAATAAGTATTTGAACACCCTGCTATTTTGCAAGGTCTCCCACTTAGAAATCATGGAGGGGTCTGAAATTGTCATCATAGGTGCATGTCCACTGTGAGAGACATAATAAAATAAAAAAAAATCCAGAAATCACAATGTATGATTTTTTAACTATTTATTTGTATGATACAGCTGCAAATAAGTATTTGAACACCTGAGCAAATTAATGGTAATATTTGGTACAGTAGCCTTTGTTTGCAATTACAGAGGTCAAACATTTCCTGTAGTTTTTCACCAGGTTTGCACACACTGCATTTTGGCCCACTCCTCCACACAGATCTTCTCTAGGCCTCAGGTTTCTGGCCTGTCGCTGAGAAACACGGAGTTTGAGCTCCCTCCAAAGATTCTTTATTGGGTTTAGGTCTGGAGACTGGCTAGGCCACGCCAGAACCTTGATATGCTTCTTACAGAGCCACTCCTTGGTTATCCTGGCTGTGTGCTTCGGGTCATTGTCATGTTGGAAGACCCAGCCTCGACCCATCTTCAATGCTCTAACTGAGGGAAGGAGGTTGTTCCCCAAAATCTCGCAATACATGGCCCCGGTCATCCTCTCCTTAATACAGTGCAGTCGCCCTGTCCCATGTGCAGAAAAACACCCCCAAAGCATGATGCTACCACCCCCATGCTTCACAGTAGGGATGGTGTTCTTGGGATGTTACTCATCATTCTTCTTCCTACAAACACGTTTAGTGGAATTATGACCAAAAAGTTCTATTTTGGTCTCATCTGACCACATGACTTTCTCCCATGACTCCTCTGTATCATCCAAATGGTCATTGGCAAACTTAAGACGGGCCTTGACATGTGCTGGTTTAAGCAGGGGAACCTTCCGTGCCATGCATTATTTCAAACCATGACATCTTAGTGTATTACCAACAGTAACCTTGGAAACGGTGGTCCCAGCTCTTTTCAGGTCATTGACCAGCTCCTCCCGTGTAGTTCTGGGTTGATTTCTCACCTTTCTTAGGATCACTGAGACCCCACGAGGTGAGATCTTGCAAAATAGCAGGGTGTTCAAATACTTATTTTCCTCACTGTGGATAGATAGATAGATAGATAGATAGATAGATAGATAGATAGATAGATAGATAGATAGATAGATAGATAGATAGATAGATAGATAGATAGATAGATGATTGATTGATTGATTGATTGATTGATTGATTGATTGATTGATTGATTGATTGATTGATTGATTGATTGATTGATTGATTGATTGATTGATTGCACAATTCTGGTACATGTGTATATCTGCAAAACACTGAATAATGCAACAACTAATTATACTTACTTTAATTTAGACTCACAAAGCAAAGGCACATACACAAAGCACGCTGTAAACAATACATTCACTGCGCAGGTGCGTCCTCTGCTCATCTGCACAACAGTGTTTTTGAGATTCTCCTCACACACACGCGCTCTGACTCTAAAATCCCAACACACACACGGGCAACATAAAAGGGCACACGCACCGTAATTGAGAAACATGAAAGAGAGGATTGTGATCTGGCTCAGGAAGAAATGGAGGATTAATTAGACATTCTTCTCCAGCTATATATAGGTGGGTCTTTTTGAGCATTGTTGGCTAGTAGAGTAAGTATGAATTCCAATTAAGAGAAACTGATGAGACTGTAGCCTGCCCTAGAAACGATTCATCAGTATGAGCTCACATGGACCGGGTGGGTAATGATTCCCATGGCAGCTCAGGACATCCTGCAGGAGGAGTCGCCTGGGGTGGACAAAGGAGTAGGGAGAGGAGAGGAAAGGAGAGAAGAGGAAGGGAAAGAAGAAGAGTCCAAATAAGAAGAGAGTTTTATGCTGGTAGTGCTAATTTAAAGTCACCATCAAATAAAAATGGACTAATTCTTTTATATAGAATATTGCAGTGTTTTTTATAATGATTTATTCATGCACATCATTATATTTTTAAAACTCCTTTACCCTCGTAAGCTTTAATCAAAAACATAAACATCTCCTCTTCCTTCTCGACAACATCTCTTCTCTGATGACATGTGCACCGGCGCGAGGACTGAACAATAATTCATCCCCTTCAGCAACCTGTCACTCACATAAGATTGCAGAAAAAAATCCAATCAATTCCCGATGTACAAAAAGTACATCGATTTTTATTCTCATTCAAAAAGTTGTTTCTCTCGATTTTATGTCAAAATAGAGAACAAAAAACAATGGCACAGTTGTGAATCGGTGTGACCAACTTGAAACTGTTGCCAAATCTGCATGGAGAAATCTTTCGCCCTCACGCAAAATTCACAATCACTGGATTTCGTTTGAGAAAATTTTTGTTTGCAAACTCTAGATAGTAAATGCTGGTTGTCTGAAATAATATTTCTGTTTATGGTGGATGAGCAGTTAGAGAAACCTAGCATGCATAAAAAATATATTTTTTTAATACCAGTCTAAGCTGGCCTCTTGGATGGTTTGTCTTTCCCCACCATTGATGGAATTTTCTGGCAAACATTGTTTGAGAGGTGGTATTAACATTAAGTGACATGACATCTGATGCACAGAAGCCCATGACACATGTCACTATGCGTATTGGCACATCCGGTGGCACATCCGGTCTTCATTGGCATGTGCCAGTGGATAGTGGCATGTGTCACTGACATTATCGCGACACGCTGACACTGACACGACACCTGAATGACACTGAGTCGCGGAACATGTCGCTTTGTGTTGTGACACCTCCAGTAGTGACTGACAGATTAATCAAGCACCTACACTCACCTAAAGGATTATTAGGAACACCTGTTCAATTTCTCATTAATGCAATTATCTAATCAACCAATCACATGGCAGTTGCTTCAATGCATTTAGGGGTGTGGTCCTGGTCAAGACAATCTCCTGAACTCCAAACTGAATGTCAGAATGGGAAAGAAAGGTGATTTAAGCAATTTTGAGCGTGGCATAGTTGTTGGTGCCAGACGGGCCGAGTATTTCACAATCTGCTCAGTTACTGGGATTTTCACGCGGCAGTCCTGTGGGCGAAAATGCCTTGTTGATGCTAGAGGTTAGAGGAGAATGGGCCGACTAATTCAAGCTGATAGAAGAGCAACTTTGACTGAAATAACCACTCGTTACAACCGAGGTATGCAGCAAAGCATTTGTGAAGCCACAACACGCACAACCTTGAGGCGGATGGGCTACAACAGCAGAAGACCCCACCGGATATCACTCATATCCACTACAAATAGAAAAAAGAGGCAACAATTTGCACAAGCTCACCAAAATTGGACAGCTGAAGACTGGAAAAATGTTGCCTGGTCTGATGAGTCTCGATTTCTGTTGAGACATTCAGATGGTAGAGTCAGAATTTGGCGTAAACAGAATGAGAACATGGATCCATCATGCCTTGTGACCACTGTGCAGGCTGGTGGTGGTGGTGTAATGGTGTGGGGGATGTTTTCTTGGCACACATTAGGCCCCTTAGTGCCAATTGGGCATCGTTTAAATGCCACGGCCTACCTGAGCATTGTTTCTGAGCATGTCCATCCCTTTATGACCACCATGTACCCATCCTCTGATGGCTACTTCCAGCAGGATAATGCACCATGTCACAAAGCTCGAATCATTTCAAATTGGTTTCTTGAACATGACAATGCCTTCACTTTACTAAAATGGCCCCCACAGTCACCAGATCTCAACCCAATAGAGCATCTTTGGGATGTGGTGGAACGGGAGCTTTGTGCCCTGGATGTGCATCCCACAAATCTCCATCAACTGCAAGATGCTATCCTATCAATATGGGCCAACATTTCTAAAGAATGCTTTCAGCACCTTGTTGAATCAATGCCACGTAGAATTAAGGGTCAAACACTGTATTAGTATGGTGTTCCTAATAATCTTTTAGGTGAGTGTATACTGATGTAATTGTGACACAAAATACTAAATAAATAGCATCATTTTGTGATATTTTAAATATCAATTAAATGCATTAAAGTCAGTAATATTTTTTCATTTGTCACATCTGTATTTGATTGGCATGTGCCACTGAATGCTTTGTAATATGTCACAAACTGCCCATTCTAGGAAAGACACAAAATAAATCTATCATGTGTCACAACAAATAACGCATTAACAGTCGCATCCGTTACTGTAAACCTTTATTTTTGCATGATGCTGCATGGACACACGCCAGTAGGTGTCAGTATAAGTGTGTACTGGCCAGCGCAAGATTCTCATCTGTGGCTCGGTGTCATTCAGGTGTCGTGTCAGTGTCAGCGTGCCGCAATAATGTCAGTGACACATGCCACTATCCACTGGCACATGCCAATGAAGACCAGATGTGCCAGCAGATGTCATGTTACTTAATGTTAATGCTGCTACTGGAGAGTTTTCATTGTTATACAGTTGGGGGCACTATTACGTATCTTCTGAAAGAGTACATAATCTCTGAAAAAACTGGAAAAAAATAAGCAACATCAAGCGATTAAAAGCAACAAAAAGAAGCTATAAAAGCATTGCTTTTGCACATTTAAACAACATATAAAGCAAATCTACCTAACGTTAGGTATAGGACTGTGAAGCTTTGGGGGCAATTGATGGACGCAATCTACTCCATCTATGTTTTGATTATCATTCAGAATCCGATCTGGACGTAGTCTTTGACAAAAGGACTAGCTTTTTGTTCAAAATATTGCTTTTTTATTAAACTTATCCGCAACGCTTTCAAGCGTTGATAAAAAAGAATGCATGAAGCTAGAATGATTTTTGTTTGTTCGTTGAAAAGCAGAGGCTCTGTTCTTTCTTTTGATATAAAATATAAAAATATTCTGGGGTGCATGAACATTTTGTGAAAATGATCAAAAATGCTGTCAACTTTTTAAAAAATGCTGGTGGGGAAAGCGTTAAAGTACAGTTCAAGGAATAATGCAAGTATAAAAAAACTCAAATAGGAAGATAGTAGTATACTTAAAGGGGTGGTTGCATGCAATTTTCACTTTTTAAACTTTAGTTAGTGTGTAATGTTGCTGCTTGAGAATAAACAGTATCTGCAAAGTTACAGCGCTGAAAGTTCAATGCAAACAGAGATATTGTTTTTTAAAGTTATGGCAGTTTATTGCCTACAAAAACGGCCGGTTTATACTACAACAAGCTTCTTCCCGGGTTGGTAACATCCTAAACATTTGCTATTAACATAAACACTGCCCCCGTGAACACGCAACAAAGTGCGCGAGGCCACGTCACAGTCATTACGAAAGAGAGAGCTGTTGCAGAACTACAAACTACATTTGGCCATCTAACCAATCTAAGACCATTGCGTTTTTCGGAGGGATGGGCTTCACAGAAGCAGGAAGCAAAAGAGCCGTTCAAAGGACAGTGGAGACAGCGGTGTGGAATAAAGGTAAAATATAAGAAAAATATGGCTTTTAAAAAAAAAAAAAAAAAGAAGTATTAAGACATGTTATACTGCGCCCCATAAACACAACCAAGCCTAGAAAAAAATCATGGAACCACCCCTTTAAAGTGCAAACATAATATATAGGCTAAATAGTAAACTTATAAATACGATGTTAAGTTCACTTAAAGAAATATAGCAAGTTTAGGCCTACTTGCAGTATAAAACTACTAAACTAGTAGTTTACTGAGAGTATAGCCTACTTCAATAGTGTACAATATAGTGTACTTTCATAAATTTAAAAATGTGGTACAAGTATTTAACTAGTAAACTATCAGTTAGTAAACTGTAAGTTCACGTGTAGTTGCAGTACAAAAAAACAGCTGTAAACTAGTAGTGTACTCAGTTTACTGTTACACTTACCCCTGGTTTCACGGACAAGGCCTGTTTGAGCCGTTTTAACTGGAAAAACTTGGACGTCATATCTTAAAATATGTCAGTGCCATTGTTTTGTTTCAAGATGCACACCAGTAACGTTTTCTAAGGACCTTTTATAAAAGCTACTTAAATGCCCTAATTTAACTAAGGCCTAATCCTGGCTTAATCTAAGCCCTGTCTGTGAAACCAGGCCTTAAACTATACTTTTAAAGTATACACTAAAAAGTGGCCAATTTAGTCCCAAATAGTACTGAAATAGTACACTTACAACTAGTACATTGATATTAGTATACTTACTACATTAAGTATACTTAAAATATACTTGAACTTTACTTAAGTATACTTAATTAAATTAACTGGTTTTAGAAGATTGGTGAGAACCTCAAACTTCCAGCTGGTGTTGTAGTCAAGAAGTTGTACCAAATCAAATGAAATCATTAACAACAAAATTAATCTTTGTACTGCAGAGGTGGTACAGAAGATGCATCTGAAATGGTAAATTAAAAATGCATAAATAATTGTTGAGAATATTTTTTTTTATGTTTAAAAGCAATATCATGTTTGCAGTCATGCTGAAATATGTGAAAACACTCTTGCTCTTGTGATATTGCTTAATTATATCACATTATAATATACAAATCCAGATTTCTTACAAGTATACTTTTTTGCAACAAAATCTTAAATTCTGTGAGCATTTGCATTCATTTTGGTGACATTTTTGACACAATCCCTCATTAATTTCTGAACCGGCACAATAAATAAATCAAATTAGAAATAAGTTATTGATTGTATCTGAAGCAGTAAGTTTTAAATCCGATCACATTAATGATGTTAATAAATAAATCAGACAATGCACCGGCAATTTAGTGATATCCCAGCAGTTGTGGTCTTGAAACAAAATCCAGAGTGTAGTCGAGACCGAGACTTTCAAAAAATGGTTTTAAGACTGGTCTCAATACCAAGACCGGTCTCGAGTTCTACAACACTACTTCCAACACACTCAAATACGACAAGGGATTGGTATGCACGTCTTTTTCAGCAGGAAAATGCATTTGGTCTAGTCCTGGTTGTGGTAGACAGCAGTGATGAGAGGAAACGAGAACATCAAAGCGCATCAGTAACGCTGAGGTTAGTTTGCTTAATTACTACTGAGTGGAGAGCATGAGAAATGAGTCATTACACTGTGCAGTTTAAGAGACAATAATAACCTCTTCAGTATTCACCGTGATTACTGAAGCTCTCCCGATGAGAGTGAACCTGACTCTCCCTCTTTTCAAAACGGTGGCATTTGTTGCACTGTCCCTACCTCTTCAGTCTCACATCTCGCACAGATTGAACACCTCTCCACACCTCCAATGCATAGACACACACACATCTGCACATTGTGTGATACACACAAACAAACACAATCAAACTCCATCCAATCACTACTCTCTCTTTCTCCCAGTGGACAAGTCCTCCAGTGACATGTTCCATGCAGTTACAGGGCCTTGTGATCATGTGAATGTGTGCTCATGCAAGAGAGGGAGAGAGAGCGAGCGAGTATTGCAGGCCCATCCCGAAGGGAGCAGGTTCAGAGTGGGGTATGAGCGTGATGAATTAGTCTGCTACTGGATGGTAGGCAAGAGCAGTTCATCTTCTTCATCTGACCTTGAGCTTATGAGCAGTAATAAAGCATCGCCCGAGCACTCCTGGAATTGCTCCGCTCAATAGCACACACGCTGGCGGTTATCATTTTCCCTTTAATTCCCTCCATTATGATTGCAAAGGAAATCAATTAAAGCACCTCTGCAGTCGTTTTGTAAGTTTACAGTACAATTTGCTGTTTGTAGGACAGAAGTTTTTTTTTTTTTCAAATGATGCCTGCAAGTATAAAACGTCTCCAGTTTTGTTCACCGTAATTAGCTGCTATAGAGGCTAAAGGTTGAACGCTGTATTGAATTTATTGTGCTTGCTTGAAGTAACAGGCGCTAGTTTGTTTTGATTATAATCTTTAAGATGTGGGGGAACATAAGATGCTATTTTAATCTATTTATATGACTTTTTCAGGCCTATTGGAAGGACTGCACCATTGTTTAGCATTAGCACATCTCAAACAACCCTGCGAACTCACTGCTGAAAAAATAAATACATGATATATATATATATATATATATATATATATATATATATATATATACAGTGAGGAAAATAAGTATTTGAACACCCTGCTATTTTGAAAGTTCTCCCACTTGGAAATCATGGAGGGGTCTGAAATTGTCATCGTAGGTGCATGTCCACTGTGAGAGAAAAAAAATCCAGAAATCACGATATATGATTTTTTAACTATTTATTTGTATGATACAGCTGCAAATAAGTATTTGAACACCTGTCTATCAGCTAGAATTCTGACCCTCAAAGACCTGTTAGTCTGCCTTTAAAATGTCCACCTCCACTCCATTTATTATCCTAAATTAGATGCACCTGTTTGAGGTCGTTAGCTGCATAAAGACACCTGTCCACCCCATACAATCAGTAAGAATCCAACTACTAACATGGCCAAGACCAAAGAGCTGTCCAAAGACACCAGAGACAAAATTGTACACCTCCACAAGGCTGGAAAGGGCTACGGGGAAATTGCCAAGCAGCTTGGTGAAAAAAGGTCCACTGTTGGAGCAATCATTAGAAAATGGAAGAAGCTAAACATGACTGTCAATCTCCCTCGGACTGGGGCTCCATGCAAGATCTCATCTCGTGGGGTCTCAATGATCCTAAGAAAGGTGAGAAAACAGCCCAGAACTACAATGTCCTGAAAAGAGCTGGGACCACCGTTTCCAAGGTTACTGTTGGTAATACACTAAGACGTCATGGTTTGAAATCATGCATGGCACGGAAGGTTCCCCTGCTTAAACCAGCACATGTCAAGGCCCGTCTTAAGTTTGCCAATGATCATTTGGATGATCCAGAGGAGTCATGGGAGAAAGTCATGTGGTCAGATGAGACCAAAATAGAACTTTTTGGTCATAATTCCACTAAACGTGTTTGGAGGAAGAAGAATGATGAGTACCATCCCAAGAACACCATCCCTACTGTGAAGCATGGGGGTGGTAGCATCATGCTTTGGGGGTGTTTTTCTGCACATGGGACAGGGCGACTGCACTGTATTAGGACAGGATGACCGGGGCCATGTATTGCGAGATTTTGGGGAACAACCTCCTTCCCTCAGTTAGCGCATTGAAGATGGGTCGAGGCTGGGTCTTCCAACATGACAATGACCCGAAGCACACAGCCAGGATAACCAAGGAGTGGCTCTGTAAGAAGCATATCAAGGTTCTGGCGTGGCCTAGCCAGTCTCCAGACCTAAACCCAATAGAGAATCTTTGGAGGGAGCTCAAACTCCGTGTTTCTCAGCGACAGGCCAGAAACCTGACTGATCTAGAGAAGATCTGTGTGGAGGAGTGGGCCAAAATCCCTCCTGCAGTGTGTGAAACCTGGTGAAAAACTACAGGAAACGTTTGACCTCTAATTGCAAACAAAGGCTACTGTACCAAATATTAACATTTATTTGCTCAGGTGTTCAAATACTTATTTGCAGCTGTATCATACAAATAAATAGTTAAAAATCATACATTGTGATTTCTGGATTTTTTTTTTTTTATTATGTCTCTCACAGTGGACATGCACCTACGATGACAATTTCAGACCCCTCCATGATTTCGAAGTGGGAGACCTTGCAAAATAGCAGGGTGTTCAAATACTTATTTTCCTCACTGTATTTAAATTTTTTTTTTTGTACTATATTTTATCATATGTAATCAATTAAATAATAGAATAATGAATAGAATATTAATATGTTGGTGTTATTGTATTTAATCAATAAGAATGCTATCACATTTATTTAACTAATTTGACATGCGTTTCATTCTGTTCTGTATGATTTCCAGTGCCATATTTGACTCGTTTTGAAGAATTACGTTACTTCATCTAAGCCTACAGTTTAAAATGTTTCAAATTCATTATTTACTTATTATTTACATAACTTCATGTAGTGATTTGTTTGTTTCTAAAGCTGTGTACTTTATAAATACTGTCAACATGTACTTATTGTATATGTCAACATATATATCCAAGCATACAAAAATGCAAAAGTATTGGGACACCCCTCCAAATCACTGAATTTATTTGTTTCATTTACTTCTATGGCCACAGGTGTATAAAGTCAAGCACCTAGACATGCAGACGCTACAAACATTTGTGAAAGAATGGGTCGCTCTCAGGAGCTCAGTGAATTCAAGCGTGGTACCGTGATAGGTTGCCACCTGTGCAATAAGTCAATTTGTGAAATTTCCTCATTACTAAATATTCTACGGTCAACTATTAGAGGTATAATAACAAAGTGGAAGCAATTGGGAACAACAGCAACTCAGCCACGAAGTGGTGGGCCACGTAAAATCACATTGCGGGGTCAGCGCAAGCTGAGGCTCACAGTGCACAGAAGTTGCCAAATTTCTGCAGATTCAATAGCTACAGACCTTCAAAGTTTGTGTGGCCTTTAGATTAGCTGAAGAACAGTGTGTAGAGAGCTTCATGGAATGTGTTTCCATGGGCTAGCAGCTGCATCCAAGCCTTACACCACCAAGTGCGATACAAAGCATCGGATGCAGTGGTGTAAAGCACGCCGCCACTGGACTCTAGAGCAGTGGAGACGTGTTCTCTGGAGTGAAGAATCCCACTTCTCTGTCTGGCATTCCGATGGACGTGTCTGGGTTTGGCGGTTGCCAGGAGAATGGTACTTGCCTGACTGTATTGTGTCAAATGTTAAGATTGGTGGAGGGGGGATTGTGGTGTGGGGTTGTTTTTCAGGGGTTGGGCTTGGCCCCTTATACCCCTTTTCCACCAGAATGAACCGGGTGCTAGTTCAGAGCCAGTGCTAGTCCCATTTCATAGTTGGTTCAACTGAGGAGCCTTCTAAGAACCGTTTGCTTTTCCACATGCTGAGAGCCACAACAGAGCCATGTCATACGTCACTGTATACGTCTCATCTTTCTCAGCAACGCTAGCGAGGCAGCGGGAAACACAAACACACCAGGCTTGTTCGAGATGCATTGGCGCTGCGCAGACCGATCCATGATATAAAAAAACTGCATGAGTGAATCAAAAGCATAAGGAGTCATATGCTCTCGCTGGACTCGTTGTCATACGGCGATCGGTCTGCACAGCATCTCTGCGAACAAGCCTTCCATCAACAATGCAAACGTTGCGCTACTATTGATTCACATGCCTTTACGATCCTACATTGGCATCAAAAAAACAGCGATTCCAACGCATTCATGCAGTTCGCCGTAATTTGTATAGACGGAGATTACAATCGAGCAGCAGCTGTTAGCTCCATTAGCTGCTATTTCATAAATGCCGGATCTCAAGTTTGTGTTCGTCTTGACCCCGCCCCCAGCGCCTGACGTAATCGGTTCTTACTTCTAGCCCAGCAATGTTTTGGTTCTACTTAAGAACCACTTTTCCTGGCTCGGAGCTGGGGCTTTGGGTGTGGAAACACAAAGAACCGATTTGAAACTAGGCTCTGGCTCCAAACTAGCACCAGCACTGCCTTGATGGAAAAGGGGTATTAGTTCCAGTGAAATGAACTCTTAATGCTTCAGCATACCAAGACATTTTGGACAATTTGATGCTCCAAACTTTGTTGGAACAGTTCGGGGATGACCCCTTCTTTAATGACATGGGATGTCATTAAAATGCATGTGCATGTTGAAAGCAGATAGGGCTGTCAAAGTATCTGAAAAGCTAAATTTGAAATTCTTTCATAAATATTAGCAAAATTCGAATTATATTCAAATTCTAAAGGCAATATTTAAATGTTAAAGGGAAAAAGTACTGTATTGTCTCCTATGGCCACAAGAGGGCGCAAGCGAGTGCAACAAGCAAATGTAAACCAAATCAAGCGTCGCATATTTTATTTAAATTAACTGACATTCACTTTTTACAGTGCATTAACATTTTTTAAAGAATTGTTATTAAATAAAATATAATTTCATTAATGAGCATGTAAGGAAAATTAGGTAACAAACGTGCATAAAACTGCAAGTGCATCAGTAACCTGAGAAAACATATTGTTGGTGAAAAACACCAAACAGTTAACTTGACCTGCAGCGAGTGCTGAGTGTTTTGCTGTTGCTGAGGTATGATCAAGTATGTCTTTGCCAGCTGCTCAATATGTAGATACATATATACCACATGATTTTTGCCACCAACTGAGAGGATTTTCGTCAGCAGGCAGCGTATCTTCTCTTTCATTTATATCCATCTCATACTCCAAAGCCCTGATTGCCTTCTTATGCACTGCTCTGTGTCTGACTGAATACGCCGTTGAACAGGTTGCCCATTTTTTACACCTTTTTACAGCCGCACTGCTGTACTGGATAAACAAACCGCGTCAGTTCTGTCATCATCATGTCTCGCGTGCCTCTACCAAAAATTTGAATGCAGTCTTTGCATTCGAATGTGCATTTTTTTTGTAAATTCGACAATTTTTTTTTTGACAGCCCTAAAAGCAGATGTCCCAAAACTTTTGGCAATATAGTGTATGTTTGTTCAGGCTGCTGTGGAAGTAAATTAAAAGCAAATGACAAATCAGACCCAGCTTTTTTTGACCCATGATCAGATCTACTCCTTCAGTTCCACTGAACAGGAAACTAAATTGTTTATTGTAATTGTAAACGGCTGCCAAATACCTCTTATAAGGGCCAGATTTACTAAGAGCTTGGGTCAGCGCAAACCCTCTTTTGGCATTAAAAAACTACTTTCAGGATTGACTGAAGACTCGCACCGAAAAACTAGCCCTGAAAAGGCGTAGACAGTTATTTTTGCGGCTGACCTCATTTGCGACTGACCACTGTTTGACCTGTCAAACAGACACCAGGTGGTCAGAATGGGCAGTAACATCTCCTCATCACTGACTCTCAACACTGGAGCCCCTCAGGGCTGCGTTCTCAGCCCACTCCTGTACTCTTTGTACACACATGACTGTGTGGCAACCCACAGCTCCAACACCATCATCAAGTTTGCTGACGATACGACGGTGGTAGGTCTTATCACCGACAATGATGAAACGGCCTACAGAGAGGAGGTGCACACTCTGACACGGTGGTGTCAGGAGCACAACCTCTCCCTCAACGTCAGCAAGACCAAGGAGCTGGTGGTCGACTTCAGGAGGAATGAGAGAGAACACCGCCCCATCACCATCGATGGAGCACCGGTGGAGAGAGTCAGCAGCTTCAAGTTCCTCGGTGTCCACATCACAGAGGAACTCTCATGGTCCGTCCACTCCGAGGCCGTTGTGAAGAAGGCTCATCAGCGCCTTTTCTTCCTGCGACGGCTGAGGAGGTTTGGAATGAACCGCCACATCCTCACACGTTTCTACACCTGCACCATAGAGAGTCTGCTGACTGGCTGCATCACCACCTGGTACGGCAACAGTACCGCCCGCAGCCGCAAGGCCCTGCAAAGGGTAGTGCGCACGGCCAGCTGCATCATCGGAGGTGAGCTTCCCTCCCTCCAGGACATTTACGCCAGGCGGTGTGTGAAGAGAGCTCAGAGGATCTTCAGAGACTCTAGCCACCCGAACCATGGGCTGCCCTCACTGCTGCCATCAGGCAGGCGGTACCGCAGCATCAGAACACGCACCAGCCGACTCCAGAACAGCTTCTTCCCACAAGCAATCAGACTACTTAACTCCTGATCCATCAGGATCATAACACACACTGGACAGAATATCACTCCGCACAACCCACTGTAGATACACACACATTATATACACATTTATTTATCATACAGCATCTATTGCACTTTGGATTTCAATTTTTCAATCTGTGAATAATATTTTATACTATACATTGTATATTATTATTACTATTATAGCGTAATGTATATTGTTTAGTGTATGTTTAGTGTATATTGTTTAAAGTATATGTATATTGTAAGTATGTGTATATTGTTTAAAGCTGTGAGAACTAAACTCACATTGTGTAAATTATTTATTGTTTATTGTAGTGTATACTGTGCTGTGAGTAATTGTGTGCGCATCAGATGTGTAATCTGATGTTGCTTTAAATGTTGTACATGTCATGTCGTGACTGCTATGTTGCTCGGAACTGCACCTAAGAATTTCACCTACTGTTGCACTTGTGCATATGTAGAGTGACAAATAAAGTGATTTGATTTTGATTTGATTTGATTTGATTGAATTTGTAGGAGTTTTCCTTTCAGACGCAAAATGTATGGTAGAAGATTATGTAAATGAATCATGGTGATTTACTAAGGTTTGCGCTAATCAATTTCCTGGCCAAAAAAACCAGGTGCTAATTTGCGCTGCTCTTGGTATTGGATTGAGTCGGTCATTTTGGAAATGATGTCTATATCTGTGTCTGGCTGTGTCTGTGTCCTCGTCATTAGATCAAGCACAGAACTTTCCACTCCCATCAGCGCTCTCATGCTAATTTGCCCTGTGTAGTAAATCTGGCCTATAGTGTCTGTTAATGGATTAAGAGCTGGGTTTGTTGCTCCATACAGAATTGTTCCCTTATGTCGGATGATTGCTTCATCTGTTTTCCTGAATAAAAGAATCAATGAGGCCTTGTGAAGAATATTCGTCTGATGGAATGGCCAGGCAAAACAGCACAGTGTTTGTTTGTGTCGGTTGTCTTTGTGAGCACCTGATGACACACTTTCTGAACATAGCTGAACGCCTCTACGGGGAGCCATGTGGCCCCGTTCAACAAACGGCCTGTCAAATCCAGCCATGTAACAGCTCAGATTAACTAGCTCTCCTTTCGTTTTTGTTGTCTTCGTAGATTCTGTGAAGTGGAACACTCCAGAATAAAACTGCTAGCGAGGCATCTTCTGTGCTTTCGGCCTGAACGTTCTTAGAAACAACAGAGATGAGACATCTCAAACGTGTATTTTAGGTTATTATGCCCCTATATCTCCCACAAACCCCTGGTTGTGGCACAGGAATAGATTAAGGTACTAAAAACAACAGCATTAGAATCCTTGTGCCTGTGTCCGTGATGACAAAGTGCGTGTTTGTGTATGCAAAGCCTCAATGTCTGCCTGGGTGAGACCTTGACAGAGCAGACAGACAAACACACATCACGTCCAAGACTGGCACAAGACTGCCAAAGGTTTAGCAACAGTGCCCTGAGACACACACGTATGCACGCACATATCCAAATACACACACACATACACACAGGGAGAGGCAAAATGTCAGCAATGCTCTCGGGAGAAAGTGACATGAGACAGTGTGTCACAGTATCTACAGATGTCGTCACGCCATTTCTGGGTTTGTGACTGTAAATGTGTGTGCGAGTGATTTTTGCATCTGTGTGTGCATCACGGTGGGCTTTTTGCGTCAATGTGTTTCTGTGCATTTGAATGTGTGCATGAGTGATTTGTGCATCTATGCGTGTGTCACAATGGGCTGTCTGTGGGATTGCGCATGTAAATCTGCAAGTGTTTTACATTGCATCTATGTGAGTGCGTGTGTGTGTGTGTGCTGGTGTTCGAGTGTGGTTTATAAGGTAAGTTCAGCAGTTTAAGTAATGACACCGGGTCAGTAGCTGCAGTCCAAGAGATGTTAGAAGGTCCAGTGTGAGAGCAGGCTTGAATATTGATGTGAGGTGAGAGAGAAAGATAGAAAGAGAGAAAGAGAGAGAAAGAACAATGTACAATTTCCTGTCTTCTTTTTTTTCTTCTTCAAAAATGTGGTTTAAATTGCTAACCAGAATCGTAATCATATTCCTGGGTTATCGTGTTCCCATGTTTCACACTGTTCATATTTGACACTGCTGTGTAATTTTGGTAGTCAGGTTTTGAGATTTTACACTGTCCTGCTGAAAAATCCAGCATAAACCAGCATAATTTCCATGCTGGTCTAGGCTGGTTAGTGCTGATATAGTGCTGGTCCGTACTGGTTTATGCTGGTATAGTGTTGCTAATTGCTATAGTGCTGGTCCAGGCTGGTTTATGCTGGTATAGTACTGGTCCAGACAGGTTTATGCTGGTATAGTGCAGGTCCAGGCTGGTTAGTGCTGGTATAGTACTGGTCCAGGCTGGTATAGTGCTGGTATAGTACTGGTCCAGACAGGTTTATGATGGTATAGTGCAGGTCCAGGCTGGTTAGTGCTGGTATAGTACTGGTCCAGGCTGGTATAGTGCTGGTATAGTACTGGTCCAGACAGGTTTATGATGGTATAGTGCTGGTATATTACTGGTCCAGACAGGTTTATGCTGGTATAGTGCAGGTCCAGGCTGGTTAGTGCCGGTCCAGGCAGGTTTATGCTGGTATAGTGCTGGTATAGTGCTGGTATAGTACTGGTCCAGACAGGTTTATGCTGGTGTAGTGCAGGTCCAGGCTGGTTAGTGCTGGTATAGTATTGGTCCAGGCTGGTATAGTGCTGGTATAGTGCTGGTCCAGACAGGTTTATGCTTGTATAGTGCTGGTCCAGGCTGGTTAGTGCCGGTCCAGGCAGGTTTATGCTGGTATAGTGCTGGTATAGTGCTGGTAATAGTACTGGTCCAGACAGGTTTATGCTGGTATAGTGCAGGTCCAGGCTGGTTAGTGCTGGTATAGTACTGGTCCAGGCTGGTTAGTTCTGGCATGGTGCTGGTCCAGGCTGGTTTATGATAGTATAGTGCTGGTCCAGGCTGGTTTATGCTGGTATAGTGCTGGTTTATGCTGGTATAGTGTTCGTCCAGGTTGGGTAATGCTGGTCTAGGCAGGTTTATGCTGGTATAGTGCAGGTCCAGGCTGGTTAGTGCTGGTATAGTACTGGTCCAGGCTGGTTAGTGCTGGTATGGTGCTGGTTTCTGCTGGTATAGTGCTGGTCCAGGCTGGTTTCTGATGGTATAGTGCTGGTCCAGGCTGGTTTCTGCTGGTATGGTGCTGGTCCAGACAGGTTTATGCTGGTATAGTGCTGGTCCAGGCTAGTTAGTGCTGGTATGGTGCTGGTCCAGGCTGGTTTATGCTGGTATAGTGCTGGTCCAGGCTGGTTTATGCTGGTATAGTGCTGGTATAGTGCTGGTCCAGACTGGTTTCTGATGGTATAGTGCTGGTCCAGGCTGGTTTCTGCTGGTATAGTGCTGGTCCAGGCTAGTTTCTGTTGGTATAGTGCTGGTCCAGGCTGGTTTCTGGTGGTATAGTGCTGGTCCAGGCTGGTTTCTGTTGGTATAGTGCTGGTCCAGGCTGGTTTCTGTTGGTATAGTGCTGGTCCAGGCTGGTTTCTGTTGGTATAGTGCTGGTCCAGACTGGTTTCTGTTGGTATAGTGCTGGTCCAGGCTGGTTTCTGCTGGTATAGTGCTGGTCTAGCTGGTGGACCAGCACATTCATGCTGTTCTCAAGCAAAACGGAGCTGGTTCACCAGCATGGTCTTGCGGGTTGAGTGTGAGTTGACCAGCTGTCTATATTTAACACATTAATGATGTAAAGGAAAAACAATATAATGTTTAACATATGATTAATTGAATTATATGATTATAACTTTGTCATTTCTTTGCTCCCTCTGCTGAAAGTAGAACTGAAAATTAATTATTTTAGCTTTGATTACATTATTAATCAAAGTCAGTGGTAAACTGGTAAAACATTTAAAAACTCCAATGGTCTCCTGTTTCAAAAGATCTGTACACAAATCAGTTAAAAAGGTGTACATTGCATAACAAAAACATTTAGAGATATGAATCCCAAGAAAAATGTCTAATAAAAGCATAATCATAAGCAGTTTGTTCAATAACAGGGGTTATAAGAAGAGCTCTTTCAATGGGACAGTTAATAACAACTTCAGAATTGAGAGTTCAAAATGTAAATTTGCAGTTTTTAAAGACTTTCATAGTAATTTGTTAAGTCATATGTTAAAATCCAGCTGTCAGTCACTGATTCCAAAAAGTGCATATAGTAAAAGGTATGTCACTGCAGTCAGGAGCATGGAATATTTTAGAAAATAGTGATAGCATGCACTTTCAACAATTGCTGAAAGGGAATTAATTCAACCAAAGTCAATGGCCAAGTGCCCAACTAAAGGGAACACTAATCACTGTAATGGTGAATTCAAACAGACTTCAACGACTTTTGTACATGAACCATAAAGAATATGGTAATGCTGTTTTTGGAGTTGTTTAATCATCCTCTGGTGAGATATTATTTGCAGTAGATTTCATCTAAGTCTATGTGGCTGTAAGTCAGTTGTAGTTGTTGTGTTTCTGCTCATATCTTCTCTTTTGTTCTGTTCTTGTTATTCCTCTTATCTTCAGAGATTTTGTTTGTTAACCTCAGGTGTCTAATGCTCATTACTTGTATTGTGAATCTCTTTATTTCACTGACAGAAACATTGCATCAGTGTTACTTTTACTCTCTATTGATTGGGACCATATGAAAACTGAGCAGTGTTTGTTTGACACTGGGGATTTTACTGTGTAAACATGTAAGCAGCAACATGTGCTTTTCTGTATTAAATAATGTATTAAAAATTATTTGCAAAATTGTCTGTGTCTTTAACTATGAACACACACTAAGAAGCGTGTAATGTAACGCATACACCCGTTTTGCTGTGGTCTTGTGGGATCATACCAGCACCCAAAAGACAACATATGCTGGTCCACCAGCATCCCAAGCTGGTCTCAGCATGCAAAACATACCTTATGTTGGTGACCATTAATGCTGGATGGATTTTTCAGCAGGGCATGTACATTTGTAAACCCTTGTTTAATGTGTGTTTGGATATTTACAAGGTTAATAACATTGATTGGATAAGTGCAATGTGCAATAAGCACAATAAGTCTTTTGAAGCATACTGCATCTTCACACATTTACTACATTTGCTCACACTGTTTGTCAGATTATTGTTTCCTTAAGATGCTTAAACCAAAGCGACTGTCTTATGTAGTTGAATATTTCAGATGCTTTTGTTTGCTTGATTTGACTGTGCAGATAGATGGCTACTTTTCTTTTTCAGGCCATGCATTGACCTATACTTCTGGCCTTAATGTATACTTCTAAGGAGAGGTCACAATCAAAATCTGGCATCCTTCTCTCTCTGCTTTAGCTTAATCGTTGGAGAACAATACTGATACAGTCTCCACTCTGAACCACTTTATCAATTGCCTTGCGGTGCACTTTCCCTCTGAGCAAAAGCACTCCGTCTCACTCCTGTACTGTTAATGTAATGTATTCTAGCCGTAGAGTAGCTTTAATTTAATTTATTCAGAGTGATCCCGGCAGATGAGGGCTAGCTGGTGTTTTACAGGGAAGAGAAAGGGGTGGCGTACGGCACAGAGGATTTTTGAAGGTGTGGAAGATTTTGGCTGATGTCACCAAAGACTACAGGCTGAAAGTCGGTTAAAGAAGTGGTTTGGTTTCTTTAACCCGTACCCTTGTGAAATCATTCTTTCTCTCGCTCTCTCTGTCTGGTCTCTCTCCTTGGCTAAGAGTGTGCCTTTAAAATATTCATCTTATAAATATTTCACTCATATCTAATAAAAGCTTCTCTCTTCATTAACGAGGTGACTGGGGGAGCCATTGATCAAGTTTTCTGTTTCATGGCATGAATATTCCCTCAGCCTCCTCCTCTCGCCCTTTCTGGCTCCCTTTCTCCGCCTGAGCGCATGACGCTTAATGTTGTGATGGTGGCAACCTCTCAGCGCTCTGCGTCTGATTCAACTTCTGCCCAATTATAGCATGAGCGTTCCTCTAAGAGCCCACTCACTGCCTTTATTCTTAAAAGCATGAAGTTAAAGTTCAGTCGCACTTGATTTAAAAAGGAAAAAAAAAAAAAAACACTGAATGAGATGCAAAAAATATCAATTTACTGGCTAAATGTAACTTTTGGATGTATGGATGGGTGGATGGGCTGAAGGTTTGTTAAAGGAGTGAGAAGAAATGGAAAAAACACTGAATGAGATGGGGGAAAAATCAACTTCCTGGTTTAATGTAACTATGGGATGGATGGGCTGAAAGTCTGTTAAAGGAGTGAGAAGATATAAAAAACACTGAATTAGATGGGGAAAAATCAACTTCCAGGCTTAATGTAACTTTCGGATGGATGGATGGATGAATAGATGGATGGATTCAGCAGCTATTACTCCAGTCTTCAGTGTCACATGATTCTTCAGAAATATTCTAATATGTCTTTTTGAAACAATAAGAAACATTTCTTATTGTCAATGTTGAAAACAACTGTGCTGCTTAATATTTGGAAATAGATGATAGCCTTTATTTGAAAAATAAATATTTTGTAACATTATAAATGTATTTACTCACACTTTTAATTAATGCATCCATGCTGGATTGCACTTGAGATAAAGGGGAGCAAAAAAAACACTAAATGAGATGCAGAAAAACTACCAATTTCCTGGCTAAATATCACTTCCTGTTCCAGTCTGCTACCTCTGAGGCTTTATGTTGCAGGTGGCACAGGATGTTCCTCAGCCATTGGATGTGTGTTGGTGTGTGTCCTCCCTGTTTCTCTCCCGTGCGTTGCATACACTTCAATAGCTTAACAGGTCTGTTTGGGCTTTTGGGCCGGAGACAAATTGTTCCCAGACTGATGCACTAATGCCCACGTCTCCTGTTTGTTCTCCCGAAAATGAAGGTTCAGATAAAGATATGAATGAGAGGAGGGTCACAGAGCACCTCTGATGCATAAGCCTGCTGCTCATATATTGAGCTCTTATTTAATCTGACATTGTAAGATCGATACCACCCTCCACGTGAATACCGTTCACACACACAGTCTCGCTATTTGTTCTGTTTCGCATCCTGGAAGGGCTCATAAAGTGCCTGTCTAGGCACTTTTATTATGACGTTAATTGGCCGACTCTCCAGTGAGTCCCGTGATGGAGAGAGTAACTCCGTCAGCACTTCGCCGAGCGTGTATAGTATGCTTGGTGGTTTCTCTCAGGTCCTGTAGGTCAGACTGAACAGGGGGATCTGTATAATCTAGCTCTTAGGATTTAATTGCTGTGGATTGGATTAGAGTGCAATGCTTCAGCTCGGCGAGACAAGCTGTGATCCGTGTTAATGGGGTGGAGGAGATGAGATCAAGAAAGTTCACGCTGCTAGATCTTATGATACAGCTCTGAGTGTGCATTTGTGCATGTATGTGCCTCATTGTTAGGAAACAGTGCCATTTTAATTCTTGTGACTTGCTACTGATATAATTAGGACAAATCCAGGACACTGAATGTTATTGCATTTTTTGACAGACTTTTTTTTAAAAGTTTTGTAGACTTTTTACATTTTAAAGCATATTTTGAAAATTTTTGGTTGCTTTTTGTGATACATCTTTTAACACAAAAGCACTATAAAAGTTTCATAAAGTATAGTCCACAATGCACTTCTGAAGCCATACAACAGATATGTGAAACAAAAAGATTTACTGATAATCTTCCCCTCCAGTGCCCTGTTGTGAGACTAACTTTGCGAAAAAGATCAACTGATTTATTTAAAATATCTGACCTGAAAAATAATGATTTGTTAATCAATCAAATGTCATAGCTTCTGTAATGAATGAGTGACTATTTTTCAGGTATTTATTAATTTTTTTTTGATTATTATCAGTGTTGGGAGTAACGCGTTACAAAAGTAATGCATTGCAGTAACATATTACTTTTTGCTGTAACGCAGTAGTGTAAGGCATTACTAATCAATTTTCAGTAATATTTTACTCGGTACATGTTCAGTAACGCTTGCGTTACAAGACACGTTTAGCCCGAAATTTAAGTGTAAAAACAAAACAAACAAAAAAAACACCAAGACCGTGAGACATTAAAGCTGCACTATGTAACTTTTCCGTCCGCTAGAGGTTGTCTATTCAAAACAAAAGCATAGTTTGATACGCCTCATTTTAGCACAGAATCTTAGGACATGTGGTCTTCACCTCACAGCCGGTGAAAAAGATTGGGATAGGACTCAGGCAGAAATCATGTTCATGGATGCGATTATTAACGTTACTGTAGTATGAAGCAGAGCAGGATCGAGTGTTGTGGAACTGAGCAAGGCCGCAGGAGCAATTGTTAATAAGAAGAGCGGAACACACTGACTGTTATTATGGCATAGTCGCCGGAGGGACTTTTATTATGCCACAGTCGCTGGCGCCACTTCCACTTTCCCGGTCATGAGTATGAGGTAACGCAGCTCTGTTTATCATATTAGATACATCTGAGTGTGTTGAACATGATGTTATGACGTTACTCTGTGCGTTCGCTCGGCAGCTGCTATGACACTTGTGGCACACTGCAGTGAGAGTAAAGCGTTTCTGCAAAATAACACAGAGGGTATCGCAGATATGACGTAATTGACAGGCGACTTCCTCACACGTCCCGGTTCCTTGGTTAAAATAGCAATTTCTCACAATTTACAAATAGTTGGAAACATTTGGGATATTGTAAGTACTCAACTGAACAAAATATATAACACTGCCCTATAGGGCTGTGCTCAGAATATCGATACAACGATACATCGTCATGGACAGCAGCTGCCGTATCGATACTGTGTGCTTTTGAATGTAACCAACGAGCAGCAAGCAGTGATAAGCAGTGATAAGCGAGCAGCGGTGAAATACATTCAAAATGGAGAAGAGGTTTTCAGTTAATGAATAAACGGAAAATTGCAGCGCGCCTCACATCCATTAGATAGCAATACTCTTTGTGCTTTGTTGCTTTTGATATAAAACAAAGTTTCAGATTTAAAATGACGTCCATTTTATTACGAAATTCAAAAACATAAATACTGTTTTGGCACTGTGGTGTGAGATCGCTTTGGCGCCGCTAAGCTCTAGAGAAACGGCCGCGCGCAGCGCATGTGAACGGATCTTCTCTTCCGCCTTAATACTTAATACCAGTTACAGCGCGAAATAAACATGAATGAACATCTGAACGTGTTAAAAGATAGAGTACAACTTACCGAAATCCGTATCATGTCACATGGAATAGCTCAATCAGTGTTTCAAACGTAGAAAGGCTTCAGTAGAACAGCTTGGAAACAATGTCATGTAACGTCACATTTACCTCAGAAAAAAAACATATCCAGTGTCCATATTCGTTGGTCAGCTAGACAAATTGATTCTAGAGAGCAGCATTTTGCTAAATATATGCACCATATTCCATATTCATTATCATTTTTAATGTTCTTCAATATTTAATGCATGTTTGAATTAATCTGGCAAGTTTTTATGACAGCCACCATTTAAATGTTTACATTTAAAAAAACCGAATTGGAGTAGAAATGTGATTATGTAATTTGTAAAGTTAGTATTATAACTTTATTATTATAAAAAAAAATCATTGTGTAAATTGTGAATCATTCTTAAAAATGTAAGTGTTTGTACAAATCCGTTCATTTTTACCTTTAGTATTATAGTACAACTGACTCCCATAGTTTACAGCATTAGTTAAGAGATTTGTTTTCCCAAATTTGTTATAGATTTTAGATTTATCGCAAGATTTGTTTTACATTCAAAAATTTGCCATGTATTGTACCTGATATACATCCAAAATAATCAATATTGGACAGAGCCTTTCCAAAGTTTTTTTTTGTGACAATTGATTTATTTCATTTAACTCATTGTTTTTTTTAATGACAAAAACTAAATATTTTTTCAGTTATCACAACTGTTATAACACTGGTTACATTAATAAACAGATATTACTGTTACTAAATTCAAAATAAATGTAATTCAAAATGTATCCAAATTGTGATGCGTATCGTATTGTGACTTCAGTATCGTGATGCGTATCGTATTGTGACATTTTTGGTGATACACAGCCCTACTGGCCTAGTGGTTTTGGGATATTTAACTGAAATTTTTTTTTTCTTTAAATGCAAGTAAGTTATTACCTGTTCGTGGTCAGTCAATAGCCGCGTGTGTTGTCCAAGTTTGTAAAAGACTAAATGACAGCTGGTCAGTAGAAAAGCGGCTAAAGAAGGCTTAAAGGCTCTGTCGTTTCAAAGAATAGCACAACGGCGAGCGCATCGAGTATGAACACCTCCGCAAACGGATGAGGCGCACACGCAGTCAGCAGAGGCTTGCGCTGCGGAGCCAAATGATAGTATAAACAAGGGTTAATGGATGAAGATGGCAGAAGAAGACGTGATGGACGTATGCGCATTACTTTGAGTTTGTCAGAGATAAGGACAAGAAGAACGTAATAGTCAAATGCAAATGCAGTCAAAAACAACCTCTGTCTAAAAACGAAAGAACCATCAACGTTGCAAAGTAGCACTAGCAATTAAAAAAAAACATCTCTTGCACTTTGTGCATGACGGTTTTGTGTTGTGAACCTCTTGAATTCAAAGAGAATAAAATAATGACAACAATAAGAAAAGAACACATGTGCATCTTGTCATGGCATTAGAGTTTACATACAGTTCTGTTGTGTCTAATATGAATAGACCTAAGCTATTCCCAGATATTCAGATAATCACTTGACCTCTACCATACTTTTAACAGATTTGGATTGTTTGTGATGCATCCTTTCTTGCATTGTCTTGAGCCTTCGCTTTGCCAATTATACCGTATGCTACATTGTTAGTAGCCTGGATAGCCCACAGTCATTATGCTACATCATATCGCTTTCTACTGGATGTAAAATGCTCTGTAGTAACCTACATTGTGTCATTTTAGAATGTTAAGTTCTACTTCTGTAGTTATTTTGGTGAAAGTAACTCAAAAGTAAAAAAAAAAAAAAGTAATTTATTCCGGTGATGATAAAGCTGAATTTGAAGCATCATTACTCTAGACTTCAGTGTCACATGATCCATAATAAATAAATTCAAGAAATATTCTTTTTCAGGATTGTTTATTGAATTTAAAATTTCTTAATTTCTGTCACTTTTGACAGAAAGTGACAGAAAAAAATTCTTTTTTTCTGTCACTTTTGATCAATTTAATTGCTGAATAAAAAATCTGGCTCCAAACTTTTGAATGGTATTCATATGGACCACTTTTATATATATTCACTTTCTTGATTCCTCAAAAATTCACCTTTTTATTCCACAGAGGACAGAAAGCAATTCAGGGTTTTAAAGGAAGCATGTCCTGCTTTTACACAGTTAGATGCGTTCTTGGGTCAACATATTTTGTTGACCCCAGAACAACATTCCTGACCGTATACATTACCATATCCCTACCTAACCTAACCTAACCCAACCCAACCCAACCCTTAAGTTATCCCTAAAATCAATGGGAAATTACACTGATTTAGAAGCACCTAACCCTGGTTGTACGCCTAAACTTGTCCCTCCTCAAATCTGATTGGTTGATTGGAATGTTGTTCCAGGATCAACAATGATGTTGATCCAGGAACATGTTGCACTTGGTAAAATCAGGTTATGCGTAAAGAAATGGGTGGTGACTAAATGGTGACAGAATTTTCATTTTTCACTAAACCGTTTCATTATAAAACAGATGGAACAAAAGCTTAAAATTCCAGCTATTATTAATGAATTATTTAATGAACAGTGCAGTCTTTTATCATATTGCTCTTACCGCTGTTTAATTAAGGTGTTTAAGCAGGGACAGTCAAACCATTAGGTGACATAGATGACCACCTATAGGACACCATCTCTTAGGGGTCAAAATAGGACAGGGCTGGCTTTAGGTTTAAGGCACTAAAAAATCACTAGCGTACAAACCTCTTTCTTGCTTCATTAAATACATTTTTGTTTAAAACATTATTTTACTAATGTATTTCTCATTAGAATATCAGCCAGCTTGCATTCATGATTGGATTCGTAACAATTACATTTGAATGGTTTATATGAAACCTAATTGTATAAACACTCATTAAGCACTGCAGATGTACATGGCAGGACTTTTGCTCCATCAGCCAATCAATGGAGCTCTGCTGATTCCAGCGCATCACTTCCTCCTGACATCCCTCTCTCTCCGTTACTGGATGCCAGACGCTCCCAATTGTCAATCATTGTCTCCTATTCTCGTTTGCACTCGCCCTTGCCACTCTTTAGTCAGTGAGAGTAAATTGTTTTGTGTGTGTGTGTGTGTGTGGTAGCTAGCTGCTAAAGAAAAACATTCAGTTTTGCCAAAGTTAAATTAGCATATTAGTATTCTGCATGGAGAGGCACTTTCCATTCCTCTGTTGATGGCTCTTACACATGCGGCTCCACCATAAGCAGAAAGTCCATGACATGCTGGCCACATAATAACAGCTTGGTGGTGGGGGACACGTGACATGACGTTGAGGTGTGTGTGTGTGTGTGTATGTGTGTGTGTGTTGAGGTTCATACTGCTTGTCCCTTCTTGGATTCTGCATGGAGGATTTGTATTTTTAGATGTCTAAACTCCATTACATCATTTAAATGTAAAAAAAGTAGAGAAAATATCTCAAGGGAACATATTTTCTGGATTTTCCTTGCTCTTTTGGAATTTTTATTTTATTTTTTAGAAATGTTTTAAAGCTCTGTCCTATTTCACCCAGACTAGTTCATGGAAACAATAAGGTTAGAAAAAGTGGGTCAATTCAAAATCATTATGGTTATGATGCCATAGTCATGAGGACATTAGCATGTGACCCCCCACATTTACAGTGCACATTTAGTGTTTAGTAGATCAAATCAGTGATACTATCTGATTCCCTGATCCTTATTATTTGTTTTTCAGTTTTAAAGGATTAGTTCACTTCAAAATGAAAATTTCCTGATATTTTACTCACCCCCATCTCATCCAAGGTGTTTGTGTCTTTCTTTCTTCAGTCGAAAATAAAGGAAATCATTCGGAAATCATTCCAGTATTTTTCTCCATATCATTGACTCCCTATGATGGGAGGTCCAAATCAATGCCGTTTCAAAGCATTTTGAAGGGCTTCAGAGGCTTTGCACGATCCCAAATGAGGAATAGGGGCTTATCTAGCTAAAGAATTGGACATTTAAAAAAACTTTTTAACCTAAGTTGCTCATCATGCGCTGCTCTGCAGCTTGCCACGGATTGCATAATCACGTCGAAAAGGTCATGCTAGATGTAGATGAAGTACCGCCCCAAGCGAACGTGCGAGGACTAATACAAACGGCCTTTACCAAAAATCTTCCATTTTAAAATCGACCGACATCGTTGTCCGACATTATCCAATCATAACAGTGGGCATTTACTGACAAGCCTTATAGGAGAAGCCCTTTAAAAAATGATAATTTAAGACATATACAGTATATGTGTGTTTATATACCGATATATATAGTATATACCGATCAGGCATTACATTATGAAGTGAATAACATAATCTCAACAATTATCTCTTCATCAAAGCACCTGTTAGTAGGTGGCATATATTAGGCAGCAAGTGAATATTTTGTCCTCAAAGTTGATGTGTTAGAAGCAGAGTCATGGGCGGCCAAGGCTCATTGATATACGTGGGGAGTGAAGGCTGGCCCGTGTGGTCCGATCAAACAGACGAGCGACTGTAGCTCAAATTGCTCAAGAAGTTATGCTGGTTCTGAAAGGATGCATCGCTGTTTGTTGCATATGGGGCTGCATAGCCGCTGACCCCTGTCCACCGCCGAAAGGGCACGTGAACATCAGAACTTGACCACGGAGCAATGGAAGAAGGTGGCCTGGTCTGATGGATCACGGTTTTTTTTACGTCACGTGGATGGCCGGGTGCGTGTGTGTCGCTTACCTGGGGAACACATGGCATCAGGATGCACTATGGGAAGAAGGCAAGCTGGCGGAGGCAGTGTGATGCTTTGGGCAATGTTCTGCTGGGAAACCTTGGGTCCTGCATCCATGTGGATATTACTTTGACACGTACCACCTACTACCTAAGCATTGTTGCAGACCATGTACACCCTTTCATGGAAACAGTATTCCCTGGTGGCTGTGTCCTCTTTCTGCAGGATAATGTGCCCTGCCACAAAGCAAAAATGGTTTAGGAATGGTTTGAGGAGCACGAGTTTGAGGTGTTGACTTGGCCTCCAAATTCCCCAGGTCTCAATCCAATCGAGCATCTGTGGGATGTGCTGAACAAACAAGTCCGATCCATCCCACCTCGCAACTTACAGGACTTAAAGGATCTGCTGCTAACATCTCGGTGCCAGATACCACAGCACACCTTCAGGGGTCTAGTGGAGTCCATGCCTCGACGGGTCAGGGCTGTTTTGGCAGAAAAAGGGGGACAAACACAATATTAGGAATGTTATGCATGATTGCAAACAACTCTATTAACATTATCCGTGAACCTCAAGGAACATATTTTTTAAAATCCATGTAAACGACACAACTGTTTTCAGCACTGATAATAATAATAAGAAATGTTTATTGAGCATCAAATCAGCATATTAGAATTAGATTTCTGAAGGATCATGTGACACTGAAGAGTGGAGTAATGATGCTGAAAATTTAGACATGAAGAATAAATAGCATTTTAAAGTATACTGTTATTTTCAATTGTAATAATATTTTTTAACAGTATTTTTGATCAAATATATGCAGCCTTGGTGAGCATAAGAGACATCTTCCAAAAGCATAGAAGAAATCTTAACAAATTCTACAAAAGTGCAGAATATGATGCCTTTGAACCATAACCTCAATGACTAATGTTGAAACACATTTACAGTCTGTATGTGGTCAGTGTGCGTGTGTGTGTTTCCAAGGCTGTCTGGATTTCTCCTCATGTCTGTGCGTTAACATGTCAGACGAGCCTAAGTCTCTCACATGCTGAATCTTGAGAGATTCTTAATATCAGTAAACCATCTGGCATGCTAAACCTTGCTGAGGAGAAGAGAAAAGACGAGAGAACAGGAGACAAAAGGAGATGCGATGAGATGAGCAGAGAAACAAAAAGGAAGAGGAGCAGAGAGAAGATGAGATAAGGTAAAGGGGGAGGAGATTAGATGATGTGAGGTGAATGAGAAAAGTAAAGGCAAGAAGAGATGAGACAAAAGGAGATGCGATAGGTTGAGGAGAGAGTAGAGGAGAGGTGAAAGGGATATCAGTATGCCACGGCATCTCTGACTGACCGACTGTGTGTCCAATTTCAAATTCAAATGCAGGAGATCATCCACAGCTAAATTCACCCTCCCTCACACTCTCCTTTCTTTTTACCCCTCTCACTCTCTTTCTGTCATCACGCTCAATTCACGTTTTCAATTTTGGAGTGCTTTGAAGGTTGGCCAGCAAAGTCATCTCCTGAGATTGGACTGTAGCGCTTACCTTTCTCTTTCGGTGTTTTTCACTTCACTGCCATCACACCTCCCACACTCACTCGCTCTCTCTCGCTCACTCGCTCGCTCATTCATTCTCTCCCTTCATTCTCTCCCTTCACCCCATTGTCACCTCTTGAAAAACCTGTTTTTTTGGACATTTGATATAAATCCAGTGAGACCCTCATAATCCCACGTCTACTACTGCTACTTACTCTCAGATTCCCAGCTTCTCCTTGCTCTTTCTCTTTCCCTCTCCTGGACTTGCTTAGGGCTGAAATGTAACAAAACACTGGTATAGTCAGGTGAAAACTAACCTACTTGGAAACAAGCTTTCTTTCTTTCTTTCTTTCTTTCGAGAGGTCTTGAGGAGAAACTCATTAGAATCCCTAGTAGTAAAAAAACCCTATACCAAAATGTATTTAAAATACATTTATTTCATACTAAGTATACTACTGCATTATCCTCAGGGTAGCTTTCAGGGATGAGAATGCCTTGTTTTAAATGTATTTATTATTGAAATGATCTCATCGTTTGGAATTGTATTTTTTTAATGAAATGTTTATTCCTTATACGAACTAACCCAGCAAGCAATTTTGCATTTAAAAGACGTCTAATAACCGCTCAAACACTGCCCTGACGTCCAGGCTAAAACAGGGCAAAGTTTGGGCTGATTCTCATTCCCGAAAGCTCCCCACATTTAGATTGTGAAGACCTGAATACATCATACACACACTTTGTTTGAGGAGGGTTGGCATCAACACATCAACAGACCAGCAGATCGCTGTGCAGTTCTTCGGCTTTGTTTTCAAAAAAATGGAAAGAACAAACATACACTCTCTTTGGAGGATAATGCAGTTTTAAAGCCGTAAGCACACTCATTCCTCCTGCTTTGGCATGAATTGTAAAGTGTGCTGCAATATGTGCTGTTGTTGAGTCCAACAAAATATGATTTTTTTTTCCCAAATAAATATTTCAATAGAAGCCTGACAAATTGGAGAATAATGACAGCAGATTTCTGATGTCATATTCATCCATGTCTTTTATTTTAAATGTTTTTGGTTTGCCATGTTTGTGTATTCAGCTTCTACAATGATTTATAATGATCCCGGAAAGAGAAAATAGGCAAACAGAAGAGAGTCACCACGGCAATGCACAGACAATATAGAAAATAAATTTAATGAAGGAAATGAAGGGGAAAATGAAAGGGACATGGTTTAAAAAATAGATCACAGCAATCTTCCCCCTAAGACCTTTTGGTTTTGTTGTTTTCTGTGTGGGACTTGCATCCCTTGCAGCACATGTAATTGTGTTTTTGCTTTACTGTCACCAGGGATGGTATGGAAAATGAGACATTACAAGTATAACACTACCCAGTGTACTGCAGAATATTCACACCAGCCCAGTGCAGTTTCTCCAGAGCCGACCTTAGGAAAATTGAATCATTTCAGTGCTTTGAGAACTATACCGTTTACTGAAGTGTGTGCTGTGCTATGAGTCTTTATGTGTTTGTGAGAATAAGACAAACCTCTGTAGTTGTACCCCAAGGTTTGGAGGCATTATATCGGCCTGTTTGCTGCCCTAGTGGCTTACACACATGCACACATGCTGAGCTAATCAACCCGAGAGGATCTTCAGAAAGGAAAATTTGAGTCATCTAATTCCAAATCCTCACTGGCACTGATCTCTTCTACAGTATGTGTGGGAAAAAGAGGAGAGGAGAGAAGTAGTTTGGGAACAAGCCAATGGTAATTTATTTTTATCTAAGCTTTATAAACACACATACATAGCCATACTCAAGGACCTGGGTAAAACTGGTTGGCTGAGTGGGATTGTAACTGCATTGACCACACCAGTGCTGGCACACTTCCTCTATCAATCCCAGAATCCCATCTAACAGACCAACAGTCCGAGTGTTGTACTGCTAGTTAACGTGAACACTGGCCAGGGAAGTGCATGTGTGTTCAAATCTCTATCTCAGTCACCATAACAACCAATTCATTTTAATGGAATATTGCAGTATTTATTATAAATGATTTATCTGTGCACATAAAATTATAATTTTTTTAAATTAATGTGGCATAATCTTTCATGATAACCACAATGAGCCCTGAATATCAGCGGAGACCCTAATAAAGACGAGCCATAAAGACAGCCCTCTGCACAGAACCTCAGCGAAGATCACGAGAACCTGACAAGTCCTCCACACAGACCCCTATGACCAGCTTCATCTCCCTCCCGCCAAATGCCGGTGTTCTGTCGATTTGTCCTACCTTGTCAGATTTTGCTACCTCTCCCATTAAAACAGTAGGTAGCACAATTTGAAAGCAAAAAATGCTGCCTGTCAGATTGTGCTACCAGCATCATATTCATCTGATTTGAGGCTTTATTAATATCCATACCTACCCCTACCCTGAACCTACCCTTAAAACTTTGTAAATATTTTAAATAAATAAATATTAAATATGGATGTAAAATGCTACCTATCAGATTGTGCTACCAGAATCATATTAATGTGATTTGCTTTATTAATATTCATTAATATCCATTCCTACCCCTAAACCTACCCAAAATGTAAATATAAAAAATATAAAATATTGATGTGGGCATGCGCAGTAAGCCCTGGTAGGACAATCTGACGGGTAGGATGAAATGTCAGGACACCGGCATGATTTTTTCAGATTTTCAAGCTTGAACTGGATGGATTTTGAATGATAACATTCAACAGTCTGACTTGTGATGCAGCCTGGAATCATAATCACACTATGTTCGTTCATTTGGCCAGAGGAGAACTGGCCCCCCAACTGAGCCTGGTTTCTCTAAAACACAATGTCCCCCTCCAATTCTGTCACCTTATCTATTTTGGGTTCCTTGCCACTGTCACCCCTGACTTGCTTAGTTCAGCAATTATGTTCAGCAATATTGATATGACTACACTGACACTATTGGATGAGAACTGCTTTATAGCTGAATCGAATTAATTCCTTAATTGAGGAACTGAATGTCAAGAGCATGCCAAACCAACAGGTGGCAATATAACCCTAACCGTAAAGCTATGTTGGCCAATTTTTTTTAGTTCCGGTTCGGACGCAACAAGCCAAAATCTCCAGTTTCACTGTCCACACAACACCACTGCAACCAGAGTTTCTAAAAATGTTCACCCTGGCAGGAGTTTTCAAAACATTTAGGTTTCAGTGTCCGGACACTGCATTTGCGTGTGGACGAATGGCCAAACCACATAGAAAAAGCGGTGGTTTTGAAAATACCCGCGTTCGCGTGGACAGTGCCTAACACTCCGGTCCTGAAACTGCAGCCTCCGGTTTTGCAGGATTGTGCTACTCTTCATATGACAATGTAGTTAAAGAATCACATTATGCATTTTGTCAGTAGTAAATATTAATGAATGAAATGACTAAATGTTTTTTTGTTTTGTATTGTTGTTTAATACTCTAATACTCATTGGATTGCATGTGAAATGGAGTTGGTGGTCCAGTGGGTTAAACCATGGAACTGATACGCAGAAGGTTGCTGGTTTGATCCCAGAGGTCACCACCAGTGTGTCCTTGAGCAAGGCACTTTACTCCATGTTTCTCCAGGGGGATTGTCCCTGTAATAAGGCCACTGTAAGTCGCTTTGGATAAAAGGGTCTGCCAAATGCATAAATGTAAATGTGAAATGGCTGTAGCACACCTTTTGCAAATGTACCTTTTTACCTTGTTATTAAAAACACATTTTTCAAGTCAAGTCAATTTAACTCCATTGATTAACTCAACTGATTGTTACAACATTGCAATTGCAATGATGTCATGTGAATCTTTTAGGAGTTTGGGCACACTTTAGTTTAGGGTCCAGTTCTCACTGTTAACTAACTATCAGCTATGACTTTTTATGACTTGCATATGCCTCAATGACCTCCTAATTACTGCTTATTAATAGTTGGTAAGGTAGTTGTTAAGTTTAGGTATTGGGTGGTTTAAGGGATGTAGAATATGGTCATGCAGAATAAGTATAAATATGTGCTTTATAAGTACTAATAAACAGCCAATATGCTAGTAATATGCATACTAATAAGCAACTAGTTAATAGTGAGTATTGGATCCCATAAAGTGTTACCAGTAGTTCTATGGTTAAACCAAAAAAAAAAAAAAAAAAAAAAAAAAAAAAAACATACTGGAAGCCTAGAGGGCTTCACCTTTTCTCTGTTTACAGGTCAACTTCTAGATTGTACCATTATGAACTTCCAAAAAAAACACATAGCCATTGCCAGATAATAGATTCTTGACCCAGAAGGTGCTTCAAAGAACTATTTAAAAAAAAAACATATTATTTTAACACTGAACTTCCTGTCTCTTTTTAACAAATGTATTTCTCTTGTCCACTTTAACATAATCACTTCCTCCTCGCTCTCTTTTCATTCTCTATTACTCACCTACCTATCCTCCCTTATTCACTCCATTTGTCAGACACTCCTTTTTCTCCTTTAATCTTTCTCACACACATACATCCCCCACAGTTCTCAGGTTGCTCGTAACTAAATCTCAGGGTGCTTTACTTCCTTTCTTCCAGTATCCCAGAGTTCCCCTCCCCCTCTCAGCGTCTCTGCGTGAGTGTGTGTTTGTCAGCAGGTGCTCCCGAAACTTCTGGCTTTCACGGTGGCTCTGGCTGTTGAAAAGCTCATACTGTATGCATTAGGGATAATGATGTGATGCAGAATGAGATAATCATGTCTATGTGTGTGTGAGAGAGAAGGATCTTGCCCCCAAGAGTTTACTCTTCACAATAGCTGTAGTGTAAGCTTGGCAGAAAAGAGCAGTGAGTCAGAGGCTTTGAACCGGTGTGTGTGTGTGTGTGTGTGTGCGCGCTCATATGAAGTCCATCCGGAGGAAGCCAGCCCGCACTGTTTTAGTTCAGCCCTTAGAGTACAGCCTAAGAATAACATGAATTGAAATGTTCGTTCTTTTCTAAACTCCTCTCTGTGGTAAATTACAGAATAGCTCTTTAATCAGAGTGGATATTAAAGTAAAGATATTCTAAGCTGATGTGAAGGGGTTTGTTAAAACTATGTTGCTTTGTTTTCAACTAATTTTAGTTTTGGGCAACATTTTGTGTGAATGATTTTTTTATTATTAAGTAAAAGGAGGACAGGACTTTTTATTAAAAAAAATTTATACAGTATAATATCTATAATCTTAGATATAGTTTTCCAGCATTTACTACAAAGTAAAGTAAAAAAAATAAAATAATAAACAAGCCTCAACTATATAATCCCTGTTATGCAACTGTTAACTAAATTAGTCTCAAGTAAATTAGCTGATGAGGAGGGTTGTAACATTATTAGACAACTTTTGTTTTAATTTTGTACAGTATAGTACATGCATTTATTTTATTGATAAAATTGATTTTTGATATTCTTGTTATATAAACCTCAATCAAACTCGAAGCTCCACCCCCTTTTCTTTTTTTAATCCATTTCAAACAATGTAATCCAAAAATATAAAAATTGTCAATAAGCAGCATACAAGTTAGGAAAGTTATTGAAAAATATAAAACATAAGTTAATAATAATAAAAAAAAAATGATATTGAGTGCTTAGTCAAATGGCTTATCTGTTGCATTTATGCAATTTATAAATGGGGAAGTAAATTGCATTACTGTAAAAAATGTTGGGGTCAGTATGATTTTTTTTTTTAATTATTAAATATATATTTATTTTTTCATGATTGACGGCTGAGATTGACAGCTTCTCTGAGTGAAGTTGTCACTGAGGCACTAACAGACTTTTTCCGGGATTGTTGTCCTTTTCTTTTTTACGGTCTATGACTCAACCTCAGAAAATTATGATCGTGTATGATAACGATTTAATCTCTGTATCGAATTTTAAAGTGGTTAAACAGTGTTACACCAACTTAGCCCATGTTACAACCGCATCTTCAGTCCTCCCCTATAGGATTTGCCATTCGGAACATATTTGATGTTCACTGAGATCAAACATGTTCTGTATGGCTATGACTGTGTCCAATGACACAGCATTTTCACTCTAAGTGAGGACAGAAAAATTAGTCTACACTTGATGCTGGAAGCAAGGTTATTCAACAGTGTATTTTTAATGGTAAATCTGCATTTTTCCTTAGCAAATCGTCACATATATTGACCTAGAGTAAAGATCAATAAAGTCCATCTACATTGATCTAGGGAGCTCGCTAGTAATAATCTCTGCAGAATGGTATTGGAATCCTATAATATCACAGTGTCTGGAATATCTAACCTAATTTTCTCTGTGGGTCATGTGTTTTTGATAGTGTGGCATGACTTCCTTGACTTGTTGAACACTTGCTCTTCTGTTGATTTTCTGTTTTCTTTCAGAAATATTCTTATGTTTGTTTGTATTAGCTTTGGGTTCACATATCGCATCTGTTGTGAATGATTATCTCTAGCTGTGTTCCCCTCACTCTATCTCTCATTAGGTTCGTTTAAAGCATAGACTCTAGTTCATTATAAACTGCTTTAGCAGATATTCTCATTTCCAGCCCTGTGAGAGGAGGTGTTGTTTCCTGAAGAAGACTAACACCATAAAGAACTGTGTTGTGTTAAGTCAGATAAGTCCCTTAAAGTCACCATGAAATCAAAATGGACAATTCTTGTGATTTTAAATTATTTAAACACGTAAATGTGTATTTTGGATGTTTGTTTTTTCTTTTCACTTGTCTTAAAGAACACGTAATGGAAGCAATTTAGCCCAAAATCTCAAACTCTACCAGGGCATGTCAAAACAATGGTTTTGGCTGTAGTGTCTTGCTTTAAATTACATGAATGTCATTACATTTAGATAACAGAATTTCAAACAAAGTGCCAATTGTCAAGCAAAATTCTTCTCAAAAAGACATTTCTCTTAATTTATTTGCAGAAGCTTCTTGGTTAGAATATTTCTATCTAATGCAATGAAATTCATACATTTTAAGTGTGTCCAATAGCACAAAATACATTTTGGGGCCAATGAATATCAAAATCCAGACCTGAAGCCAAGACCAAAATAATTTGAATTCAGAATATGAATAGACAACTGTAAGTGGACATTTAAAATTACGGACAATTCAAATTATGACTGTAATTTGAACGTTTATACTTGGACAGTCCTTATTCATAAAACGTTCCAAAAGACGTATGCAGTCATATTCAGTAAAGCCAAGGAAACTAAACTATAGTGTTTTGTAATTATAGTGGTTTAGCAATCTTTAGGAGTCCCTAGAAGCCTGAGCTCTTTTGGGGCCCTTTAGAAGTTTTGACATTCTCTTACATTTGTGCTTTTTTCAAACACATTAATGGCAAAAGTGTAATTACACTGTATTCAGCACAAACTGGGCTACCATAATATGTGAGCAACATGTACAGTGAGGAAAATAAGTTTTTGAACACCCTGCTATTTCTCCCACTTAGAAATCATGGAGGGGTGTGAAATTGTCATCGTAGTTGCATGTCCACTGTGAGAGACTCTAAAATCAAAAAATAAATCCAGAAATCACAACGTATGATATTTTAACTATTTATTTGTATGATACAGCTGCAAATAAGTATTTGAACACCTGAGAAAATCAATGTTAATATTTGGTACAGTAGCCTTTGTTTGTAATTAGAGAGGTCAAACGTTTCCTGTAGTTTTTCACCAGGTTTGTACGAATTGTACAGAGGTCATCCCTCCACACTGCAGGAGGGATTATGGCCCACTCCTCCACACAGATCTTCTCTAGATCAGTCAGGTTTCTGGCCTGTCGCTGAGAAACACAGAGTTTGAGCTCCCTCCAAAGATTCTCTATTGGGTTTAGGTCTGGAGACTGGCTAGGCCACGCCAGAACCTTGATATGCTTCTTACAGAGCCACTCCTTGGTTATCCTGGCTGTGTGCTTCGGGTCATTGTCATGTTGGAAGACCCAGCCTCGACCCATCTTCAATGCTTTAACTGAGGGAAGTTAAAGCATTGTCAAATCTCAAATCTCGCAATACATGGTCCCGGTCATCCTCTCCTTAATACAGTGCAGTCGCCCTGTCCCATGTGCAGAAAAACACCCCCAAAGCATGATGCTACCACCCCCATGCTTCACAGTAGGGATGGTGTTCTTGGGATGGTACTCATCATTCTTCTTCCTCCAAACACGTTTAGTGGAATTATGACCAAAAACGTTCTATTTTGGTCTCATCTGACCACATGACTTTCTCCCATGACTCCTCTGGATCATCCAAATGGTCATTGGCAAACTTAAGACGGGCCTTGACATGTGCTGGTTTAAGCAGGGGAACCTTCTGTGCCATGCATGATTTCAAACCATGACGTCTTAGTGTATTACCAACAGTAACCTTGCAAACCTCTTTTCAGGTCATTGACCAGCTCCTCCCGTGTAGTTCTGGGCTGATTTCTCACCTTTCTTAGGATCATTGAGACCCCACGAGGTGAGATCTTGCATGGAGCCCCAATCCGAGGGAGATTGACAGTCATGTTTAGCTTCTTCCATTTTCTAATGATTGCTCCAACAGTGGACCTTTTTTCACCAAGCTGCTTGGCAATTTCCCCGTAGCCCTTTCCAGCCTTGTGGAGGTGTACAATTTTGTCTCTGGTGTCTTTGGACAGCTCTTTGGTCTTGGCCATGTTAGTAGTTGGATTCTTACTGATTGTATGGGGTGGACAGGTGTCTTTATGCAGCTAACGACCTCAAACAGGTGCATCTAATTTAGGATAATAAATGGAGTGGAGGTGGACATTTTAAAGGCAGACTAACAGGTCTTTGAGGGTCAGAATTCTAGCTGATAGACAGGTGTTCAAATACTTATTTGCAGCTGTATCATACAAATAAATAGTTAAAAAATCATATATTGTGATTTCTGGATTTTTTTTCTCTCTCACAGTGGACATGCACCTACGATGATAATTTCAGACCCCTCCATGATTTCCAAGTGGGAGAACTTGCAAAATAGCAGGGTGTTCAAATACTTATCTTCCTCACTGTATGTACATGCTTGTATTTTTGAGAGAAAAATGTTTATGCATGGTTTTAAAAAAAAAAAGAAAAAAAAAGTGTTTTAAAATGAAGGCCTCAAAACAGACAATAGATATGTGTCCACAAGACTTTTGACTAATGGGTGTATTTGCCTAGAGTTTTTGCTTTAAACTGATGTGAGAATCATTGAGCCTACACATTCACATAAAACAATACACTGATTTAAAATTTGTAAGACAGTTTTTCTTCCAAAGCCCGTATGCGAGGAGGCGTGATAGCAAATGAATAATGCTGGAATCACACCTGAGAGGACAAAAGAACATAATAGCCTGCATAATGACCTGCATATTGAATCAGGTATGTTTTGATATATATATATATATATATATATATATATATATATATATATATATATATATATATATATATATATATATATATATATTATACATATCTAGTAAATGCATCTTGATTTAAGAATGTTTAAATATTTAGACTAGAAACAAGACAGAAATTACTAAGAGCATTTTTTCTAAATTTTTTTGTACTATTTTTTGTTTTTGAAAGTAGTCTCATGCTAAAAAATTAAATAATAAATAATTAAAATTAAGATACAATTTATACAAAACAAAATTCACTGTATGAAAGCAATTCACTTTCTACAAAACAAAAAAATTACTTTCTACAAAACAAAACTCGATATTAACACGATAAAACAAACTTTGATATTAAATTTAAAAAATAACATTGGGCTATAATATCCATCCATCCATCCATCTTCTTCCGCTTTATCCGGGGCCGGGTTGCGGGGGCAGCAGTCTAAGCAGAGATGCCCAGACTTCCCTCTCCCTAGACACTTCCTCTAGCTCTTCCGGGGGGACACCGAGGCGTTCCCAGGCCAGCCGGGAGACATAGTCCCTCCAGCGTGTCCTTGGTCTTCCCCGGGGCCTCCTCCCGGTTGGACATGCCCGAAACACCTTCCCGGGAAGGCGTTCAGGAGGCATCCGGAACAGATGCCCGAGCCACCTTAGCTGTCCCCTCTCGATGTGGCGGAGCAGCGGCTCTACTCCGAGTTCCTCCCGAGTGACTGAGCTTCTCACCCTATCTCTAAGGGAGCGCCCAGCCACCCTGCGGAGAAAGCTAATTTCGGCCGCCTGTATCCGGGATCTTGTCCTTTCGGTCATGACCCAAAGCTCATGACCATAGGTGAGAGTAGGAACGTAGATTGACCGGTAAATCGAGAGCTTCGCCTTACGGCTTAGCTCTTTCTTCACCACGACAGACCGGTACATCGACCGCATTACTGCAGAAGCTGAACCGATCCGTCTGTCAATCTCCCGTTCCATCCTCCCCTCACTCGTGAACAAGACCCCTAGATACTTAAACTCCTCCACTTGAGACAGGAACTCTCCACCAACCTGAAGTGGGCAAGCCACCCTTTTCCGACTGAGGACCATGGCCTCGGATTTGGAGGTGCTGATCCCCATCCCAGCCGCTTCACACTCGGCTGCAAACCATCCCAGTGCATGCTGAAGGTGCTGGTTAGAAGGGGCCAACACGACAACGTCATCCGCAAAGAGCAGAGACGACACCGTGTGGTCCCCAAACCTGACACCCTCCGGCCCTTGGCTGCGCCTAGAAATTCTGTCCATAAAAATTATGAACAGAACCGCTGACAAAGGGCAGCCCTGCCGGAGTCCAACATGCACCGGGAACAAGTATGACTTACTGCCAGCAATGCGGACCAAACTCCTGCTTCGGTCATACAGGGACCGGACAGCCCTCAGCAAAGGACCCCGGACCCCATATTCCCAGAGCATCCTCCACAGGACGCCGCGAGGGACACAGTCGAATGCCTTCTCCAAATCCACAAAACAAATGTGGACTGGTTGGACAAACTCCCATGAACCCTCCAGCACCCTGGAAAGGGTATAGAGCTGGTCCAGTGTTCCACGACCGGGACGAAAACCACACTGTTCCTCCTGAATCCGAGGTTCCACTATCGGCCGAATTCTCCTCTCCAGTACCCTGGCATAGACTTTCCCGGGGAGGCTGAGAAGTGTGATCCCCCTATAGTTGGAACACACCCTCCGGTCCCCCTTCTTAAAAAGAGGGACCACCACCCCGGTCTGCCATCCCAGAGGTACTGTCCCCGACCGCCACGCGATGCTGCAGAGGCGTGTCAGCCAAGACAGCCCCACAACGTCCAGAGACTTGAGGTACTCAGGGCGGATCTCATCCGACCCCGGTGCCTTGCCACCGAGGAGTTTCTTGACCACCTCGGTGACTTCAGCTTGGGTGATGGATGAGTCCCCCTATGAGCCCCCAGCCTCTGCTTCCTCAATGGAAGACGTGACGGTGGGATTGAGGAGATCCTCGAAGTATTCCTTCCACCGTCCGACAACATCCCCAGTTGAGGTCAACAGCCGACCATCGCCACTGTAAACAGCGTTGGTAGGGCACTGCTTCCCCCTCCTGAGGCGCCGGACGGTTTGCCAGAATCTCTTCGAGTGTAATGTAAAAACATGTATGTGCATTGTATCAAGTGATTCATTTAAATGCTAGTACATATTAGTTAAGGCCACCTTATATAAAGGGGGTCCCACATGCTCAGGGACTTCATGAGCTCTAAGTGTGTGTGTGTGTGTGTGTGTGTGTGTGTGTGTGTGTGTGTGTGTGTGTGTGTGTGTGTGTGTGTGTGTGTGTGTGCGCGCGCAAAGCAAGAACTTGTGGAAGGAGTTCATAGAGAGTGGCACGCCTCCTTAAATTAGTTTGTTGCAGTAATTATCTCTTTCCTCATTCAGTGGGCATTTAATGGGGTCGAAGTTCCAACCCTTCCGGATGTCTTGTCTGATCCCACTGTGATGGTCAGTGATAGTTTAATGGTGTCGTGAAAAAATTTAGGAGCCAAATAGTTTTTTTTAAATAAAGTTGACATTTAATAGAATTGTGTGTAAAAATGTGTTTTTAGTAAAAGGTATATTGTTATTTTTGTAATAAGTTTATATAACTATGATAATTTAAGTTATATATGTTTTATTTATAATTGTATTTAGTATAAATTACTGATCACTGATGATCCTGATGCCATATATATATATATATATATATATATATATATATATATATATATATATATATATATATATATATATATATATATATATATATATATATATATATATATATGTGTGTTTTTCTGCTTGTCTCTTGACTACAGTCCCACACAAAGTTTCCCTATAGTCAATTCAACATTAAATTTAGATCTCACACATGCCCATAATAAACGTTGTCCATACATATATAATATATGTTTTTAGAAGACATTATTTATATGAATATTTTACCTATTTAGCCTATAACAAAACATTGTTAATTGTGATATGTACCTTTATTTACATGTTGTCATATTAAGAAACAGTCAGTGAACAGATGAGAGATGTCTCTGACATGAATCACAATAATGGTTAAAGGCACAATATGTATGATTTTTGGATGTGTTGCATTTATTTTATTAATATTGCATTTATCCCACTGTATATAGGTATGGGAAGCTTTTCAATTTGGGTAGGCCAAATCCAGGCGGAAATGGTCCCAGTGTAATTTAGTGTAAATAAGTTACTTTGTGTAAAACAAATGCCAAAGTGAGGTATATGAGGTCAGAGCTCCTCCACAGACTCCTCCAAGTATATACTTGATTATGTCATTCCGGACCCTGTACAGGGTCTGCAGAGTTTAAGAGGTTAAAAGAAGAATTGTTAAAAAAAAATATATATCAATCTGCATATAAAAATTTTTTTGCTCGCCACTTTGAAGGCATATTGAGTATAAAGGCTCTAACGAAGCACAGACAAAAGATGTGAACTGGAAGCGATGTAACCAGTTTTACAGAATACAGAAGTTTGTTGAGCATAACCCCCATTGTTGTTGTTTTTTTTGTAAGCCTTCATTTTATGGCTGCTTATTGCTTCCATAGTGGAAATGGTGGTTCCATGTGAAAGAACTTTAATTTAGTACATAGATGCTTCTACATTATTTTTTCCTGAAATATGAATTATTTTGTGGGGTAATTTGTGGGTCTATGTAAACACACACTATTTTCAGTCAGGTGGGGCTTCTACAGTATGTAGTATTGTGAAATGGAAACCTCAATATAATTGGCTTGTAACACAGTGAGCAGGCTTCCTAATGGTGTCCCATATTCCAGTGGCTTCAGTTTCACTGAGCTGTCTTTCATCTGACACACACACACACACACACACACACACACACATTCATGCACAGCATTGTCAAAAACCTCTGTGCCTCTTTTTGGTGTTCTTCTCTTTGGGCAGGTTGTGTCACCTGGGGATTCCTGACTGTGCTTTTCCCCATTGTTTCTCTGTCCTCTCTCGTGAGAAATATTTTCTCAATCATTCTTTTATAACCATGATGGAGAAGACTGAACAGAAAAACAGTGGAAAACAGAGGGTTTTAGAAAAAGAAAGGACAAGACAAACAGAGGGATGTCATGGATATCATTATATATATATATATATATATATATATATATATATATATATATATATATATATATATATATATATATATATATATATATATATATATATATATATATATAAAATGAGGTCAAAGGTCAAATGATTTTAACTTTGAACCCATTCGCTGTTGACCTTGTCAAGTGTAGTCAGTGATATTGTAAGTCCCTTGAAACTGGTCCAATCTGCCGGTTCGCCAATACACGGGGAAGGTCTCACGTGTTCTGTCCTTACTCATGCAAAGTATTGGTTGGTTAAATTTGTAATATGTTAATCATATATTTACTCGTTTATTTCATCTGACTCCATAAATGAAAGGTTTTAATAATATCTGTGCCTCACTAAAAGTGAGCGAATGTTTGACTATTCCTTTTAATCATTAAGTGAACAAAGTCAAAATCAGTTAGAATAGTCAAATGTAACAATTTATTATGTCAGGTAAATGTATTATGCCAATTTCATAATCAATTCAAAGATAATCGATACAAAACATCAAATGCTCAGGAATACAGAGAAGACGCAAACCCAACTTTAAGAAATACATGAGGCTTGAGAGATTTCTTTCTCTCAGCCTCACGGGCCGACCTCAAGTACAGAAAAGGCCCCGAACTCTCTGCTGCATCTCATTAAATAGTCAGACCTCTTTCACATGGAAACATGTGCTAACAAAAGAAATTTACATGCAGTGGTCGCACCTTCATGGGGGTGGGTAACCATTTGCTTCCTTTCTAAGTCAGTTATCCATAAACTCTTAAAACCTTATTACCTTTAATTTTATCTATCTGGATATGAGATATCTGTACCACTCACTTTGAGACATTTCAAATGACACCAAAAACATAACAGTCAATGATAAACATTCACATTAAACCATATTCTTGTGTGAGTTCTTAGTAGTTTGCGGAAGTGAGGTCGTATGGGGGACCTTTTGTCTCAGACCAGGCCTCAACCAGTATTTTCAGTCTTACAATATCAATTCAAAACAAGAAATAGGCTGCATTTGTCTGCATTGATTGGACTAGTAGAACACAATGTCAAAAACATACCATGACGTTCAGAAAATAATGATGCATGCCAGAAGGCCATACATACATTTCCTTCCGTGTTTATTTTCCTTTTACTATTTTAATGATTTACTGTGTACATTTCCTGCTTTCTTGCTACTTTAGCAACCTCTGTGATGTTCTCTGCAACATGTTTCATATGATGTTCAAAGTAAAGCATGATGCGACCGTTGAGAGGTTGTGTTGAGTCATGTGAAGTCTTCTGATTCTCAGCTTCTCCTGAGAATAAGACTGAAATAATGTCTCTTCTCGAGTAAAAAAAAAAATGCGTAGTGCTTTTTATAATAAACTTTGTTCCAAAGAAGCTTTACAAAAATGAAGAAGATAAAAGGAAAATAAAATAATGCCTTTGTTTCAATCCCCTAGTGAACAAGCCAGAAAAAGATTCTACAATACATTAGCGGTATCATTGTCATGATTCCGGTATTGTTTTTCCGGAACTTCCTGTTTTACGCCATGTTTTGTAGTCCTTTGTAGTTTTTCTTGTTGATTAGTTCTTTGATTGTTCCCTGAAAAACTACAAAGGACTATGGCGTAAAACAGAAAGTCCCCACAAGATCAGAGGAAAACAAGACCGGAATCATGACAATCATAAACTATACAGTACCTGTCGAAAGCATTATGATATTTTTAATTAAAGGGTACATAACACACATAGTTTCTGCCAATCTAATGTTAATCTTGAGTACCTAAAGTGTAGTATTGCACCCTTCATATCTTCGAAGAGTTTTTATCGTATTTATAAAAGACATATTAGAATGATATCTGAAGGATCATATGACGCTGAAGACTGGAGTAATGATGCTGAAAATTCAGCTTTGCATCATAGGAATAAAACATTACATTTTAAAATATATTTAAATAGAAAAAACATATTTATTTTGTAATGATATTTCACAATATTACTGTTTTTTCTGTGAGTTTGATTAAATAAATGCAGCTGGTGAGCATAAGAGACTTATTTCAAAAACATTTTTATGTTTCCAAACTTTTACTGTATACTTCAAATAGTTCAAATGATCTGGAAGATGCTTCTCCCCATTCATCTTAGTTCTGTATTAACAATTGTCTCCTTCTGTTTCTCTATTTCCTTCAGTAAATTTAGGCGAACCATCTGAGACTATTTTTAAAGTGCCACATAATGCTTTTTTCACATATTACCTTTCATGTAGTGTATAATATAGCTCTTTGTGAATGTGAAAGGTCTGTGAAGTTTCAAAGATTAAAGTATATGACAAATGGAGTTATTGTCTCCCAAAAGAAAGAACAAGTTTTGAACTGCCAACCGAGTCGTCAGCAATTTCAGTCTTGCATCCTGCACAAATTTGCATAATGCCCACCTATGGTCTTCATTAGCTGTCTGCAAACAGCATCTACTGGTGGTTTTTGCAAAAACAAATCCAATTTGCAAAGGATGAGGAATTGATACAGTTCAGTCAGGTCCACTTAAGTCAAAAACACCATTGACAAACTTTTAGTCAACTTTTTTATTGGCATATTTTGCTAAATTTACATTTGGCGAAATGGTTCTGTTCTAAATTCACCATCCTTTTCATGAGCTCCATGAAAAGCCAAGACAGGGAACAGCAGCAGCTTCTTGGGACAACCTCACATTTTTTTAAACTGGGAGGGCAGCGTAAATCCCCCATTGAGAACAGAGCATGCATCAATGACATAGAATGACAACAGAATGACATTGATTAAGTTAAACACAGTGTAAGGAGGAGCTGGGGTGGAGGTGGGTTTCAAAGCAGCGTGCAGTGGAAGCAGCCAAGCAGGCAGACTAAACTGAAGTTACGCTTAAGTAAGGCGTCCAGTTTGAGAGTTGCCAATTAAGTGCATAGGAATCAGATCAGCTGATATGGGCGGAGTTGTAATTTTTCCAATCAGCTGATAGCGGAGCTTGACTACGTGGCCTGCCTGAACTAACGCAGAATGCTTGATTAAAACTGTCGCCATCGCTACTGTTAGTATCACTGTGTATCAAGTGCTGAGGAAGTCGCTGGAGCTGAAATTCAAATATGGTAATGACCTTTTCGTTTTTGACCTAATCACATTAGACCTGACCAATCAGAGCAGAGTAGGCTATCGGAAAGGAGGGGTTTAAAGTGACAATCCTTTATCAAACCATTTCAGACACTGTGCGAAAAGAGGGGATTCTGCCCTTTATATTGTGAGAAAATTAAAGTGTTTTTGACCTTTAGTTACCTCTAAAACAAATTAGGGACCTTTGCTCACTTGTCATTCCAAACCCAACTATTTTTGGAGGAATCTTTACACAAATCTTAAAGATTTCATGCAACAACAATTCATAGTGACCTAACAACATCTGTGAAGCTCTAAAATATACCGAAGGCATAATAAAAGTAGTCCATATGATTTGTGCCCTTTACCAAGTCTTAGCTAATGCAACAGACGGAGCAGGTTTTAGTAGTTATTATTTACTGAATGCCATCATTCATCTCTAAAATCTCATTCTTCATTACAAATAAAAATCACATTGCATCAGAAGACACTGAATATTGTGCATACGTATATATTTTATGATGCTTTTCCCATTTGAAGCTTGACAGATGTGGTCACTACCTATGTTATGGAAAGAATATTTTTTTCTTTCTTGAAAATACCAGCAGCCTGGCATAAGTAAATCATGACAGACGTTTGAGGAACTATCACTTCATCCAGTCTCCTGAGCTATGAAGTAGCATTAATGATTTCCTCTGAAAGTCAAGAGATAGAGCACTGTCCTTTTTCCAGTTCATGCTCTCTTCTCCCTCTTTTCTTTTCTTCTCTTGTATTTATTTGTCTTGTCTGTCTCTGATTTTTGGACTTTCTTCTTATCCCTCCATCACTTTCTAACTTAGCCAGCCATCTCCAGTTTGTCTCTAATCCCTGATTGCTTTAACTTGCAGGATCAGTCACACTGCGTGAGCCGTTAGCTCTCCTTTTATCCCGCTAATTTTCTCCCTCCATCACAAAACGATTGCTGTGTCAAATTCAGGACTCAAAGTCATTTTAATAATGTGATTAGCAGCTAGCGATCCTCCTTTACTCTTCCCCCTCGTCCCTCTTTCTCCTTCTCTATTTTCTTCCCTTTATCCCTATAGCAAAGGCAAAAAGTTCTTAATTTGACGCTAATAAAGAGGCTTTTTTAATGAGCTTAGGCAGTCGCGTTTGCTCCTTTCTTCTCGGCTTTGATCTTGCATGCTGTGTGTAAACTAATTTACTGTTTAGTGCCGTTATGCCTGTGTCAGCATACGCTCACTCTGTATGTGTGTGTTTGTGTCTTTGTGTGCATCGTATAGTGATGTTGTGGTCTATAGTAGTTGTGTAGAGTTAGAGAACATTTATTGCATAGAAACTTCTGGATTTTCTCTTTTCTCTTTGATGGAGCTGTTGGTCCGGTAGTCATGCGGACTGGTAGGCTTGTTCCAGCCCAGTAATAGGAAAGCAAAACATTAGCAGTTGGACTTTTTCCTCAGGCGATGTGCTGCTTTTTCCACTGTGTGAAAACTGTCCATCATTAAATCCAGCAACCTCCACCCTTCTGCCCTAGTGTGGTCCTTCACACATGTCTACATATATTTATATGTGTGTATATGTGTGCTGTGTGTATATTGTGGGTCTGTGGAGGGGGGAAGTTGACAAAGTGTACAGCTGGCACCATTTCCTCTCTTCGACCCTGACGAGAACTTAAAATAAGACAAAGCAGGAAACGACTGCGGAAACAATCCATCCTACAAATGGAGGGAGAGAGAGAGGTTCCAGTCTGTTTTATATCTTTTATTCACCTCACACTCTCTGACTGAACATTTTAAGAAAAAGTAGAGAGAGAGAGAGAGAGAGAGAGAGAGACTTGTGTGTGTTTTGGAGGGCTATGAAGGATGAAAGTGCCTTTATTCTGGGGCAAGGGCAATTGATTCAAATGTAGATTAGATGAATACATTTTCAAAGGTTTTTTTCCCCAGCAATACCTGCTAACCTGCCCCTCTCTCTTTCCCTCTAAATATTTCTCTCCACCTCTTCCTCTCTCACTCTCACTTTATCTCATGGGCACCAATTTGAAAGTTAAGAGTCTGCTGAATAATCCTACCATTTCTACCAATTGTAGTTGTGAATGTAATATACAGGGGGGTCCAATAGTGAAATACTTCTATTTCACATTTTTGACTTCAATACAGTTTTGTATTCTAATATTTCAAATCTAATTTATATTTGAGATGGCAAAGCTGAATTTTCAGCATCATTACTCCAGTCTTCAGTGTCACATGATCCTTCAGAAATCATTCTAATATACTGATTTGCTTTTCACGTCTGAATATTATTATTATCAGTGTTGAAAACAGCTGTGCTGCTAAATATGTTTGTGGAAATCATTATATCAGGATTCTTTGATGAAAAGAAAGTTATAAAGAACAGCATTTGTTTGAAATAGAAATATTTTCTAACATAATATATATGCACTATACTTTACATGCACATGAACTTGAATGACATCCCATTCTTAATCCGTAGGGTTTAATGTGGAGTTGGCCCACCCTTTGCAGCTATAACAGCTTCAACTCTTCTGGGAAGGCTTTCCTCAAGGTTTAGGAGTTTGTTTATTCAGTTTTTTGATCATTCTTCTAGAAGTGCATTTGTGAGGTCATGCACTGATGTTGGATGAGAAGGCCTGGCTCACAGTCTCTGCTCTGTTCCCCATTGCTACCATTTCGTTATAATACCACTAATAGTTGACCGTGGAATATTTAGTAGTGAGGAAATTTTACTAATGGACTTTTTGCACAGGGGGCAACCTATCACGGTACCACGCTGGAATTCACTGAGCTCCTGAGAGCGACCCATTCTTTCACAAATGTTTGTAGAAGCGTCTGCATGCCTAGGTGCTTGATTTTGTACACCTGTGGCCATGGAAGGGATTGGAACACCTGAATTTAATGATTTGAAGGGGTGTCTCCATACTTTTGGCAATATAGTAATATATATACATGACACCAAACTTTTGAACAGTGGTGTAGATGATTAGTCAAAATGCCCATAAATTATGTATTACCCATAAATACGGGTATTTTCATTTACCAAGTTGACATAGTCATGTGACCTACGTGATGACTCTTCCCCCCATGGCCTCATAGGATACAAGGGCTGAATCCGAAATCCCCACTAAACCCTCATTCACTATTCCCTACGTTAGTCCACTAATATAGTTCACTTGAATGAGTGAATGAAAACGAGTGCGTAAAGTCGGACAGCCGTTGATTGTACATTGGCTGTACACTCGTTATTGCAGTGCAATGTGGGATTGAATGAGTGCACTCAATAACGCCCACTATGGTTTCGGACACGTCTACAAATGACTGTCCCTTCAAATAGTGCCCTATTTAAGGGTATAGGGGGCGATTTCGGATTCAGCCAAGGTGTCCATCGGATACATGCTCCTGAATCTCTATGGAAGTAGTATGTAATCCGGTTATTTTTTTTTTCATTTTGTTTTATGAATAGTGTGTTTATATTTACATAATGACAAAATGTTTTATTGGTAACAGTTTAAAATAAGGTTTAATTTAACATTAATTAATGTATTATTAACTAACATGAACTAACCATGAACAATACACTTGTTACTGTATTTGCTCATCTTTGTTAACATTAGTTAATAAAAAATACAGCTGTTCATTGTTTGTTCATGTTACTTCACAGTGCATTTACTAATGTTAACAAATACAACTTGATTTTAATAATGTATTAGTATATGTTTAAATTAACATGAACAAAGATTAATAAATGCTATAGAATTGCAGTTTATTATTAGTTAATGTTAACTAATGAAAGTGTTTCCATTTTATTTTAAACTTCAATACAAAACCTATGCCCTTGCTCTCTCTCTTTCTGGATGGATGGATTGATCTCCATCAGTACTAATCTATGAGAGCTGATGAGGCTGGTGTGCTGTCCAATCATAGGCATGGTGATCTCAGACATGGGCGTTTTGGCACAGCAGTTAAAACGGGCTTTAAACCAGTCAACCATAACATGATCCCACACAGCTGTGGGATATATCTCTCTCCGCTCTCTCTTTCTCAGTTCCCTTCATACTCTCTTGACATAGAGACACACACACACACACACAGTCAATCACAAGACTTCTTTCCCGTGCTCTCTCTTGATGCGATCTGTTATGAGCTGATATCCATTAGCATTAGAATGTGGCATGCTACGATAATCACTTTTTCTGGATGACGGTGTATGACACTGACCTAATTCTACCCTGTATGGGAGTAACGACTTCCCGTGTTTGTTGTCTTGCTGGTTGATGGACAGAAGACAAAAAATATGCACACATTTTTAAATCCTACAAGAGTCATCCATCTTGACACTTCCTCATGCTCTTTTTTGTTGTTGTCCAGTAACAATTATCTCATTCAGTATACTCTTCCTCCTGAACTCTTGCCAGAGCGGAAAATGGGACTTTCCGCCGGACTTCTTTCTTCCGTTCATTCCCATCTCATACTGATGTATCATATTGATCTACTATCAATATTTCATGGAACTGCAAGGTTTCTGGTCTGAGCACAAAGCGATTCCACATTGAGCAGAACCATTTGAACAGCACTCTAATGGAAAGTAATGTTTGTGTGGAGTGTTAGCCAAATGGTGAGCAATATGTGTATACTTGTTTGTAAATTGTGTTTGTTTGTGTTAAACCAATAAGCTGTGAGTGGATATCTATACAAAATGACTGTGGTGATGGTGATACCATGGTATTTTGATACACTATATCATGGTACTGATCTGATACTGATATTTAAAAATTCAGAGCTTGAACTGTAACACTTTATTTTAGGGTCCAATTCTCACTATTAACTTGCTTACTAGCTTGCATATTACTAGTATATTGGCTGTTTATTAGTACCTATAAAGCATGCCTTATTCTGCATGACCTTATTCAATCCTACCCAATACCTAAACTTAAACGCTACAAAAACTACAACCAGTAAATTAGGACTTTATTGCGGCAATTATCGTCGTTAATAGTGAATATGTGTTCCCCATACTAAAATGTTACCTATATTTGTTGTATATTATATAAACACACAACTAGTCATGTGTTGTACATTGCAAATCTGTATGTTGAGTTGACTGTGCAGACTGCAGAGGTGAGCTGGCTCTCTTTCGAGTGCTCTTTGAACAAAAGCAAAACGACAGGAACATGGGCAGGGCCAGAGCAAGAACTGACCTGTGTGTGTGTATGAGTGTGTGTTAATGCCAGTCAAACAGAACACCATCTCTGTGGCTCTTACTGACCTGTTCTATATAGTGCAAAGCGCTTCTGAGACATCCTCCCCTCCTTCACCTCCCCTCTCTCTCCGTCAAATTTCTTCTTCCGGTCTTTGTGTAAGCTTTTGCTCTCTTCCAGGAATTCTCTGTGAGGAAGCATGGTCTTCCTGGTCCGATAACACCTCAGTTGCCCTCTCAGCTCTCTGTGGGTCAGAGGGAAAAAAACGTTTTATGTTTATTTAAACACACATCCACATCCACTCCTCGTCTTAAACTGTCCAGTATACTGATGCTTCCTCCAGTTTACACGTCTGAATGTTTTGTTCCATCGTCTATTGTACAGTATTTTATTATTAGTTCCAACCTTTTTAATCAGCAGACCAAAGCAGCACAACTGATTTAAATATAGCCTGATTATATCATGAGCGGATGCTCTGAATTATTCTGAAGCATATTTCTTTAGGGCTATGGATCAATTAAAAATGTTAATCAAATTAATTACATGATAGGCTGATTAATTAATCAAATTAATTTGATGGAAATATTTTTTTATATATATATGGAATGCATGCACGAGTCAGATACATTAAAGGGATAGTTCACCCAAAAATGAACCCAAAAAAGTGCATCCTTTCATCATTAACGTACTCCACATGGCTCCAGGGAGTTAATAAAGGCTTTCTGAAGCGAAGTGATGCGTTTGTGTAAGAGAAGTGAAGGGAGAATGAGATATGATATAGAAAGTGCATATTACCCGTTACTCCATGGCTCCAATATCAATATTTTGAATAAAATCCTATTTTTTTTAACAAAGTGCAAAACCATTTTAATAGACAGAATCTTGAGCATTACAGTCAAATTGTACATTTAAAAGCCCCAATTTGATGATTTCAAATGGTTTTCCAAAGCACTTACTATCTTGACACTAAAAACATGTCGTAGAGTTGTTCCTCTCCTTTGAGTGGATTCCAGATGTTAGCACCACTTTGTGTATGGCCTCGTTTTGATAAAATGCCATGATATGCCCCCTGACACAATTTCCCTAATTTCAGCAGCAGCAGAAATGAGCCTCGGGATATGAATGCTGGCTTGTTTTCGGAGTAAATTTACAAAGGCCAACTAATCCTGATTGGGTTATTGGAGGCTTTTGAATTGCTCACAAATAACCATGGAACCTGAGATGAACCTAATAAACGAGGTGAAGATTTCAAGCTTGAACCGCTGCTCTTTGCAGAATGAGGTCAAAGAAATGCATTCTACATCAGTGAAATATGGCTTCCCAAATATATTGTTAGTTGTGAAAAGGTTAGGAAGTACGGTGGCAATTGACATACAGCCATGTACCCGTTCCTAATATTAAAATAAGTAATAATGGCCTTTTCAACTTGTCCAAATGAAAAACCCTTGTGGCAAATTACATTGAATGTAGCTCAATTGATCTCATATTTCTTGTACTTTTCTTTTGGACCCTTTATAATTGCTTCATTGTTCTTATATAATTACAGTTTTAAAAAGGTTCATGAGACATATAATGATTATTAATAACGTAATCCAAGTTTTATGGCATTAGCATTTAATCTGACACACCCCCGGAGGCCAGCAAGTTCTAAGTGTACTAGCATATGCAATAAGTAGTACTGTAGAATAATTTCTTAAAATACTAAAAGGACTGGTTATTGCATTTTACAGGCCAGTGGTTCCCGACCCTGGTCCTGGAGTACCCCCAGCACTGCACATTTTAGGCTATGTTCACACTGTCAATCCAAATCTGATTATTTGTGTATCAGATCGGATCTGATCTAAATCTGTTCACATTGTGTACTGCAACTGTTCAGAATCAATTTGTGTGTCCCATAGGCATATGTCAAAAACAACAACAACCACCGCAACTTGGAGAAGTTTGCAATACAGATGTAGTCTTATTTACAACATGACAATGTGTAGCCGCCACACTGGACTACTGCGTCTTCTGGGCCAGCGGCAGAAACGTAGGAGGCTGGTATGCGCGGCTTCATTCCGTGCTGTCGTCTCTGCCGGTTTCAAAACATGTCTCCATTATATTGTCATATTCTGTTCATCCGTTTTCTGAAGCGACTTTCAGCATGTTTCCTATAACAACGGCTGACGATTATGTTTTACGTTGTGGCATGAGAAAGTGACCTAAACCACATGAAATCTGATTAGAGCAGTTAGAAACAGATTTCCAGAAATGCGATTTGATTTGAATAGGATTTGAAACCACATATGAATGTAGCTTGAAAATGTTTGCCATTCACACTTGTTAGATCAAATTTCAATCAGATATGCATCCAAATGGGATTTGGACTGACAGTCTGAACGTGGCTTTAGATGTTTCCCCCAATCAAACACACCTGATTCAACTCATCAGCTCTCATTAGTAAAGACTGCAAGACCTCAGATAGGTGTGTCTCATAATGCCTGCCCTGCTACAGACGATTGTGATTCCAGCAATCCTATAAGATCATTACCAATCACACTGTATGACATGGATCTAATAAACTTGGGTACGACTTTGACATGTATGTAGAATGTACGATGATGACACCTATTGAATCATAGGCTACGAGGCAAGTTAGTATAGAAGAATAAGATGTGCTAGTGGTAAAAAAATAGAGTGATATTTTGTTTTTTTTTGCGCTGAAAAAAGAGGAAGCAAAAATGGAGAATATGGACGCCATCATGGCTTGGGAAAAGAGGCCAATTTGGCATGCAAATTTTGCAAATATGGTAACCCATACTGAGAATTTGTCCTCTGCATTTAACCCACCCAAGTTAGTGCACACACATTAAGAGGCCTATCATACGCCACACATTTCATTCATCTCCCTCTTGCTGGTGTACCTTTGTATTGTGTGACATAGTCCAGTAAGGCTTAAAGGCTCTGTCGTTTCAAAGAATAGCACAACAGCGAGCGCGTCGAGTATGAACACCTCCGCAAACGGATGAGGCGCACACGCAGTCAGCAGAGGCTCACGCTGCGGAACCAAACGAAAGTAATCAAGGCTTAATGGATGAAGATGGCAGAAGAAGACTGTACATTCGCGAGATGGACGTATGCTCATTACTTCGAGTTTATCAGAGATAAGGACAGAGAAGAACGTAATCGACAAATGCAGTCAAAAACAACCTTTGTCTAAAACCAAAAGAACCATCGCCGTGGCAAAGTAGCACTAGCAATTAAAAAAAAACATCTCTTGCACTTTGTGCATGACGGTTTTGTGTTGTGAACCTCTTGAATTCAAAGAGAATAAAATAATGACAACAATAAGAAAAGAACACATGTGCATCTTGTCATGGCATTAGAGTTTACATACAGTTCTGTTGTGTCTAATATGAATAGACCTAAGCTATTCCCAGATATTCAGATAATCACTTGACCTCTACCATACTTTTAACAGATTTGGATTGTTTGTGATGCATCCTTTCTTGCATTGTCTTGAGCCTTCGCTTTGCCAATTATACCGTATGCTACATTGTTAGTAGCCTGGATAGCCCACAGTCATTATGCTACATCATATCGCTTTCTACTGGATGTAAAATGCTCTGTAGTAACCTACATTGTGTCATTTTAGAATGTTAAGTTCTACTTCTGTAGTTATTTTGGTGAAAGTAACAATGTAACGCATTACAATTCTGAGACCGTAATATTGTAATGTAAATAATTATTTTTAAATAACAGTAACAAGTAATCTATAATGTATTACAGTTTGGAAGTAACTTGCACAACACTGCTTATTACACACACTACGTCCCTACGTGCAGTTTGAATATTAAAAATAAAAGGATTCCTCTCTGGAGAAGCGTTCAGTCATTCCGCTTGCAAATTTTGCCATATAAATAGTGAATCCACCATAGTGCAAGCGCAAGTGGTATTTAAAGAGAATGGGAGATGAGAATGGGAGTTGGTTTATTGCACGTTTATTGCATGAATGAGCGAATGTATTAACGTTTTATTAATGTTACAGTGGTATGAAGCAGGACGTGCCGAGAGCCTTTGGAAGCGAATGAGAGTGAGACCTGCGTGAAACACCAGCCTCTGAGCTTTTATTATGCTTATGCTGCAGTTGGCTACTTCCGGTTAAATATTTGCAAAACCCACAGACAGATGTAAAGCGTGACTAATAGTAATAATTTATGAAAAAATATGAAATATGAAGATACAATGTTTCTGCCTGTCACCTACAATATTGTTTTAGCGGTTTGTCCACAGTAATTATCCTGAATCTCTGCACCATAGATCTTTGTCATGACTTTAATGGTCATGGTGTCATTAAACATTAATTTAAAGCCGTATAATTAATGAGTATATGTTGTTAAGGACATAAATGATATCTTTTTTTGGCCCATGTTGAGAACAAGAGGGAGTGCCCTAAGGAAGGATATCCTGGGTTCGAAGGTCATGATGTGAGCGCAGGAATTCCTCTTTCCTCTCTTCACTCTGAGACTGGGCAGCCAGCCCAGCCATAAGTACTGCTGACTTTGTAAAGTCTCACACTAGGCCTATTCATACACACACACCTTGTACTCACTGTATTTCTAATAAAAATACTAAAACATGTATCCTCTCCGTGCCACCCACTATGTTTATAAATGTCTTTCATTTTCCTTCAGATATTCCCTGTACTTTATTTTATGGTGTTCTGTAAAACATGAAAACAAGAAATGAAAGATTAGATGTTCCAGTTTAGATTCTCAATGCAACTTTCAAAATAAATAAAGAAATAAATAAAAGTACAAAGTAATTGAGTTGCACAATTATTGTTGCTAAAAACAGTTCTGAGATGCAGTTATATATAGCTCAGGAACAAATTAGTCCACTACAAAATAAGCAGTTTCTCTGGATTTACAATTTATATGTTTGTGTTTGAATAAAATTAACATTTTTGTTGTATTCTATATAAACTACTAAATATTTCTTTCAATTGTGTTATTTATAACATTTCATTAGCAGAAAATGACAACTGGTCAAAATAACAAACCTCAAATAATGCTAAGAAAATAATACTAATATTTTAACTTAAAAAGAGGTTGGTAATCAATATTTGGTGGAATAACCCAGATTTCCAAGCTTTCGTGCATTTTTGCATGCTCTCTACCCAGTCTTTCAAATTGCTGTTGGATGACTTTATGCCACTTCTGGCACAACAATTCAAGCAGCTTGGCTTTGTTTGATGACTTGTGACCTTCCATCTTCCTCTTGATCACGCTCCAGATGTTTTCATTAGGGTTTGGAGAGTGGGTTGGCCATGACAGGGTCTTGATCTGGTGGTCCTCCATCCACACGTTTATTGGCCTGTGGGAAAAAAAACAATCCTTCAAGGTGGGGATCATTGTCAGCACAGAAGGAAGCAAGTTTTCTTCCAGGATAACCTTGTACGTGTACTTTCACAAAGATGGATCTGCCCAATGGGGTTACGGGTTTTCTTGTGGTGCCCTATGCGCAGCAGTGATGCGCGTGGTGGGAGTGGCGGCGCTGCACCCAGGCTACATGGTATTATCAGGCGTCATAATGCATTAATCGCTGCGTTCTCTGGTTCAACACCCCGCCCACAGCCATCAAGGTAAAACCTAAGTAATTCAAAAACCTAAGTCACACTTCTAAGCGTAACAGCGACATTACCCGTGAAACACGGCTAGAGCAGGTCGGGAACCTATGGCTCGCCAGGTCTCTCACACTTCACCAACAAATTATCGATAAAAAAATTAGACACATACATCAACAGAGATCTGCTCTCTGCAGAAAAAAGCAGCCAATTTCAATTACCCTGTTGTACAGCCTACCAAAGGTAACAACAAGTTTATGATAATAATATTCAAGTTGTCCCAGCCACGTGTGTTCAGTGCTGTTCGCGAGTGTCACGAGTCGCAACAGCAATCAACTAACCACTTACATTTCTGTGGTAACAGCTCCGGCACTGGGATTCAAGCAGATGCAGCTTGTTTAAGGTAACCGAAAACCATTTTTAGAACAGCAGCGAAAATGTAAAAGTACGCTATATAATCTTTAATATATGCCTATCCTTTTATTGAAACTGGTGCTTTGCTGTGCAAAGAGACATTTTGAAACATTTCACCCGCTGGTACTTTGGCTTGTGCCGCAGAGACCCTTGTGATAAATAAATGTGTCGAATTTATGATAATCCGCGCAGATTTCAGTTGGCGAAAATAAATAATAAAAGCATGATAAGTCACGAAAGACAACTGAATTACTGACAGGTTGCTGTGCGCATGCTCCGAACGCAATACGGACAATAGTAGCCTTTGTCTTCAGTTGTGCGCCTAAACGGCCAAATAAACACAGAAATATCAAAATGCCAAGTCGAGTATTCACATAAACATAGTAGATGTAAACATGTTGTGCATTCACACACACGAAGAGGATTTATGCTCATCAGTTGAAACCTCACAGTGAAAGCCCTACACAATTAATTCCGTATTGCAACTTATTTATTGTTTGCTGCATATTTGTTTGTTTTTAGTTATGGACCTAATAATTACTACTGTTGAAATTTTATTTAATTTTTTTTTGTTTTGTTATATTTTTAATATTTTTTCACTATGGCTCTTTTAGAAAAATGCATTTACCAAAAATGAAAAAAGGGCTCTTTGGTCAAAAAAAGTTCCCGACCCCTGCGCTAGAGCGATCGAGCAGCTACCATTGAAGTCCTCTGTTCACAGTCTTGAACTGTTAACTTTTTTTGTTTGTTGCCGTTTTCAGAAAATGACTATAGTAAAAACTCAGTTTTAGGGGGGTATTGTCAAATAATCTACTGCCCTCTGACATGGTTTTGATAACTATTTATTATACATTTTTTGGCCTTCAAACTTCTTAAAAATGCACATGTAGATCAGAAAAATAAAAATTATCTCAGGGGAGCATTCCGCCGAACCCCCCTAACTACCACAAATTTTGGACCTCACTGATTTTTAAACCCTGCCTACGGCCCTAAGTGAATTGTAAAGTATTTATTTTTGTTTGAATAACTACTCAACCCTACCTTACACATTAATCCTGGAAAAAGAGCTCCTTTTTGTGTAGAAACACATTAAGTCATTTTACGGCGCAATTTTGAATGATCATTCCTTAAATAAGGGCTCCCCCTCCCTAAAAAAGCCAATTTAACCTGTAGAAACCCCAGATCATCACCAATCCTCCACCAAATGTCACAGTGGTGCGAGAGTCGAGACACTATGTTGCAGGTCTCTGTCTAACCATTAGAAGACTGGGTGTTGAGCAAAGCAGAAAAGTGGACTCATCAGAGAAGATCAGAATCCTGCAGATCCATCTTTGTGAAGGACACATGAATCAAGTCACGTCCAAGGTTATCCTGGAAGAAAACTTGCTTCCTATGCATGGTGAAAATTATGTTCATGTCTTATCTCACCTTGGCCACAGAGTAAACCAGGACTACTTAAAACTACTGCATTATGCCCCTGTGAGAGATTGTACTCAACCTTAGATAAATTGACATTCATACAGCTAGCTCAGACAGATGGATTCCAGCACATCCATTTGGCAGCTTTTCTGTTTGCTGTAAAACATCAAGGCTGACAAACCGCACTTAGGTGATTTTGCAGAACTGTTTTCCATCAGGTGTGCTTGATGTCCCCAACAGCTGGTTCACCTTTTACATGACCCTACACAGCATCAGAGCTGTCACATAGCACTCCTTCAGTTTAGCATGAGTACACACAAACACTTTCGGTCAGCCTTCTCAGTCAAAGATTTTTTGGGGGGGAAGACTTAAAAGGATAGTTCATCAGGATAAATCCTTTATTTGTGTTCCGAAAATGAACAAAAGTCTTATGTGTTTGGAACAACATCAGGGTGAGTATTTAATGACGGAATTTTCGTTTTTTTGGGAGAACTATCCCTTTAAAGGTTGTGTTTTGAATTTGTGCAAAAACAGCCTGGCTGATGAAACTGAATGATGCAAAGTATGCCTTTCTGTCAAGTTACCCTGAAGATTTACTCTTGATTATTTATTCATTCAGTTCTGTCTGGTAAAAGCTCTGGTTAAAAGAAGTTTTAGTGCAGGAAAGACTAAAGATTTGTGCAACATCAGAGCCAATCAGAGACTGAGAGATAGAAGTAGATGAGAGCTTATGAATATAAGAAATGAGTTTTATCAGTTTAGAATCATAAACAAACAACTGCATTTTTAAGTGGGACTCATCAAATTCTTCTGCATAAAATTTGTACCAGGCATAGCAGCAAACCCTCAGAGGCTAATGATGATTCTAATGCAATGTTTGTTCTAGGATTGAAATCATCAGCTTTCACCACTGGGCCTTGAATATTTGTACATATTGCATATACATGTACATGCATATATGCTTCTGACAGTGGTCCCTCAATGCACCTTATGAGAAAATGTGTTTTGACGCCTTTAGTCACCCGAGGATATACTGTATACAGGTCCTTCTCAATAAATTAGCATATTGTGATAAAGTTTATTATTTTCCATAATGTAATGATAAAAATTAAACTTTCATATATTTTAGATTCATTGCACACCAACTGAAATATTTCAGGTCTTTTATTGTTTTAATACTGATGATTTTGGCATACAGCTCATGAAAACCCAAACTTCCTGTCTCAATAAATTAGCATATCATGAAAAGGTTCTCTAAATGAGCTATTAACCTAATCATTTTAATCAAAATTACACCTGCAAAAGATTCCTGAGGCTTTTAAAAACTCCCAGCCTGGTTCATTACTCAAAACCGCAATCATGGGTAGGACTGCCGACCTGACTGCTGTCCAGAAGGCCATCATTGACACCCTCAAGCAAGAGGGTAAGACACAGAAAGAAATTTCTGAACGAATAGGCTGTTCCCAGAGTGCTGTATCAAGGCACCTCAGTGGGAAGTCTGTGGGAAGGAAAAAGTGTGGCAAAAAACGCTGCACAACGAGAAGAGGTGACCGGACCCTGAGGAAGATTGTGGAGAAGGACCGATTCCAGACCTTGGGGGACCTGCGGAAGCAGTGGACTGAGTCTGGAGTAGAAACATCCAGAGCCACCGTGCACAGGTGTGTGAAGGAAATGGGCTACAGGTGCCGCATTCCCCAGGTCAAGCCACTTTTGACCCAGAAACAGCGGCAGAAGCGCCTGACCTGGGCTACAGAGAAGCAGCACTGGACTGTTGCTCAGTGGTCCAAAGTACTTTTTTCGGATGAAAGCAAATTTTGCATGTCATTCGGAAATCAAGGTGTCAGAGTCTGGAGGAAGACTGGGGAGAAGGAAATGCCAAAATGCCTGAAGTCCAGTGTCAAGTACCCACAGTCAGTGATGGTCTGGGGTGCCATGTCAGCTGCTGGTGTTGGTCCACTGTGTTTTATCAAGGGCAGGGTTAATGCAGCTAGCTATCAGGAGATTTTGGAGCACTTCATGCTTCCATCTGCTGAAAAGCTTTATGGAGATGATTTCATTTTTCAGCACGACCTGGCACCTGCTCACAGTGCCAAAACCACTGGTAAATGGTTTACTGACCATGGTATTACTGTGCTCAATTGGCCTGCCAACTCTCCTGACCTAAACCCCATAGAGAATCTGTGGGATATTGTGAAGAGAAAGTTGAGAGACGCAAGACCCAACACTCTGGATGAGCTTAAGGCCGCTATCGAAGCATCCTGGGCCTCCATAACACCTCAGCAGTGCCACAGGCTGATTGCCTCCATGCCACGCCGCATTGAAGCAGTCATTTCTGCAAAAGGATTCCCGACCAAGTATTGAGTGCATAACTGAACATAATTATTTGAAGGTTGACTTTTTTTGTATTAAAAACACTTTTCTTTTATTGGTCGGATAAAATATGCTAATTTATTGAGATAGGAACTGTATGCCAAAATCATCAGTATTAAAACAATAAAAGACCTGAAATATTTCAGTTGGTGTGCAATGGATCTAAAATATATGAAAGTTAAATTTTTATCATTACATTATGGAAAATAATGAACTTTATCACAATATGCTAATTTATTGAGAAGGACCTGTATATGCATACATACACAAAGTGTTAAATTACTTTTAAATGTAATGTATTACATTATTGCGTTACTCTCTTAAAAAAAGTAACTGATTGCGTTATATACAGTATATGAAACAAAATGAAAATCCCCCGGCTTAAAGAGATAGTAAAAAATTACATTCTGTCATTAATTACTCACCCTCATGTCGTTCCAAACCCGTAAGTAAGCGGTCTATGGAATTCGCGCAGCGCAACTCCTCCCCACCTTGTGGGTATATAAGGATCTGCGGCGTGTGCAATCTTGCATTATGTTACCTGCTGAGGAGCCGTGGCTGAGTGCCCCGGCATGCCAGCGGTACAGCAGTTGTGGCACGGGGACGTAACATCTCTGTTGCCTCCTTCAGGGAACGAGGGTTAAATACGTAACTGAGACATTCCCTTTTAGTCAGACGGAATGGGGGTCCCAATCTAATCTCGCCACAGCGGCTGTCTTCCAGTGTCCTGCGCTGACCTGAGCTCCCTGCCATGAGATTAGCTTTCCTGTAGCTCAAACAGTAGAGCGTGGCGCAAGCAACGCCAAGGTCATGGGTTCGATTCCCAGGGAAAGCAAGAACGGACAAAATGTAAAATGTGTACCTTGAATGCAATGTAAGTCGCTTTGGATAAAAGCGTCTGCCAAATGTAAATATCCAATGTCCATTAGCATGAACGAAGGGCTCGGCTCAACGCCAAATACCAAGGTACACTGGATGAACCAATCCAGGGGATGAACACATTCGAAAATGCATTTGGCTGTCAAAATCTTGAATGGAAGCCTATGAAGGGTCCAGTTCAAGATGCGCAGGTCCAGGATTGGTCGTAACCCACCGCTCTTCTTGGGTACAATGAAGTAGGGGCTGTAGAAGCCGGACTTCATCTCGGCTGGAGGGACGGTCTTGATCAGGGTTGGCAGATGGGTTCAAGTGAAAATGCTTTTAAACGGATTTTATTCAGTACTGAGCAATTCCATCTAATTAAAGATTGATATTTAGGTGTGGTAGTTTTTGTGCTTCTTTAGCTAATCAACATTTGCTTCTTTAAAAAAAAAAAAAGTTTGATTCATTTCAGAGTTTTAGTGAGTAAGCTGTTCTGAGCGGTTGTTAGCGCATTGCTAGGGTGCTCTGAGCATTTTCTAGATTGTTGTGTGTAGCTCAAAAGTCAAAAGTGCCCACCCACAAGTCACTGTAATATTTAATCAGGCATTTAATATATATATGTGTGTGTGTGTGTGTGTGTGTGTGTGTGTGTGTGTGTGTGTGTGTGTGGTCCTTGTAAATCCTACATTATAGAGACAAAATGTCCCCACAAAGATGGCAATATCTAAAATACTTGTCCTTAGGGACATTTTTTGGTCACTATGAGGAAAACAGCTTATAAATCATACTAAGTGAAGTTTTTTGAAAATGTAGAAATGCAGAAAGTTTTCTGTGATGGTAGGGTAAGGGTTGGGGGATAGAATATATAGTTTGTACAGTATAAAAACCATTACGCCTATGGAAAGTCCCCGTAAACCACATTTTCACGTGTGTGTGTGTGTGTGTTTGCAAAAATTACAGTTACACTGTATATACACTCTAAAAAAATGGTGCTATATGGCACTAAAAGTGGTTGTTGGCTTGTAATCATAGGGGAACCACTTTTGGTGCTATATAGCACCTTATCTTAATAGGTTCTGTATATGGTAGCGTGATATAAAGCACCTCAGTCATCCCAAAGAACCGGTGAAGAACCACTGAAGCACCAAGATTTGGTGCTATACAGCACTTAAAATGGTTCCCCTATGATTACGAGCCAAAGAACGACTTTTAGTGTCATATAGCACCATTTTTTTAGAGTGTACTGCCTATGTAGAGCATAGCTTATGAGGTTGCATTTTGGTTGGGATTCTGCCTTAGAAGGTAACTGCCTATGTAGACAGTAGACCATGTGTCAGCTCAGGTTTTGGAACACAAACTGTAGCACACAGCCAAGAATTGGTGACAGCAGGGTCCATAATTAACACTTGCCAAATGCCAAATTTGAGTTTGAATTGACTTTGACAAATAAAAGTGGCCAGAAACTTTAAAAGGAACTGATGTTATATTAATAGTTTAATCTATTGTAAGAATGCCAATCTGATAGTTGATGTAAGTGAAGTGAGTGTTTTAAAAAACCTCAAACATCTACTAAGAAAACATCTGTCTAGCTGTTTTTACTTCAAAATTTTATCTAGAATGTTTTATTTTCTCCATGTGGCAACACAAGGTACATTTTGTTTTGCATTAAGCCTCCACGATGCAAAAATAAGGAACATAATCACAATGTGCTTCATTCCATTTTTGTGTCAGGTGTAATTTTACCAAGACTGAGAGATGACACAATAACCTTTGCTGTTTGCCATTAATATACAGGAGAAAATGTTAAATAAAATATATAACAATTTTTCAAAATACAGTCAGTATCAGTGTCAGCACTTTTGATGAATTGCTACACTATCTTTTTTATTTTGGCAGTTCACCTGAATGCCAGCATTTGTGAGATTTAGTCAAAACTTAGACAAAATTTAGTTTTGAGGTTAATTGATCTAAGTCTTTGGAAAATAGCGATCTATGACATTGTATTATGTTGAATATCAAAGTGCTGTGTGTCTATTTGTTAATAAAGGATTTGTGGACAGGATTTGTCGAGTAAAAGTTAGTTTATTTTGAAATAAAAAGATCAAATTAGACCCATGGAGAGGAACCCTTGCAATCTTAAATTTTGTATTCATAGTGTTGCTATTATGACATACATTAAATTAAAATATGGGCAATTAAATAAGCAAAGAATATTCATATGTTTGTATATAAGTCATGGGATAATTTTACCTTTCAGATGAGTCTCTTTTACTGGGATTATGTTTTGTTGGTCATTGGTTATTCAAGTATTATTCAAATATATATATAGTAAATAATAAGAATTACATATATCAAGAACCAATGATATTAATTATATCAATTAATTTATACATTTTCTTCTGTTAGTCTTCTTACCCCAGAAGGGGCCAAATGTTTCTATGTATTTCCTATAATAAAACATTGGCTTATGTATCATCATCCAGTGCATGCTAATCTTATAATAGCGAAATATGTTACAGTTTAAAAATAAATCCACATTGATCTTAAGGGGGCATCTTCCCCCATATTACCCTATTTATGACCTGTGCATTTTTTTCCTCTGGCAGGTGTGTTAAAGTTAATTTTGGAGCCTGCCTGGATCAAAGTGAGCAGTCTCTGTGAGTATCTTATATTCACCGGCTGTGCTGTCTCTGCAGGTGGGCTCAGATCTGTACTCCAAAGTACACCTGTGTGCAGTTAGAGTCACCTGTCCAAACGCCACCTTTGCCGACCTGCTGCGACTCCATGCATTTGGGACGTCATCTTTTTATACCAAAGGCTATATCTGTTTTATTCATGCAAAAACCATCAAAGACAAAGAAGTCTCTGAAACAATGATGTACATCTCTCTCATGCTCTCTTTCACTCTCTTCTCTCCATCTGTCAGACACATTCACAGAGACATTCATGAATGGTATAACTCAAGGCCATTTCGAGTATTCCTCAATTATTTATCAAGCATAGAAATGCAACTTGATTGAAGTTCCTTTGAAGTATGGACATCATTTTTCACACTGAAGGGCTGTATAAAATGATCGCCCGACTGCTCTACAGAGCGCTCGCCCCTCAGGAGCCATGAGTTCGATTTAAATCTTTTTAAATTTTTTATCACTTTCTCTGTTCGTGGTAAATTAGGCCTGTGTAATGCCATAATAGAGGAAAAGAGGCAGATTATTAAGAATGATAATCCATCAACCCCTTTTAGTTTATTACTACCTGGTTACATAAAGTGCATATTAAAATCCTCCTAATGAATCCCAAAAGTCATTATACGTGATTTATTGTTGTGCCAAGTAGCAGGCATTTTTGTAGTGCAATTGTTGAAGCCAATTGCAAATATGTGTATTATTTATCAGTGGCTCTCTGCGCTGTTCTCGTTGTAGCAGACACACTAATGTGAACCAACAGAATCGGCGTGAAGAAAATCTCTGTCTCTGTTATGGCCAGACAGCATTCTCATTCCACCGCAATGAACTCTTTCCTCTGAGGACACAAACAGAGACAACAAACCCCAAACTTTTCTCACACGCACACACATCGACATCACTGAGCTAGATTAATGACCAGCCTGATGTGATCTCAGAACCCATTACCGAATTTTCAGTGTTGTTATACATTTATTTTGTTAGCCAGAATGATTTGAGCAAAGCTCAACCTCGTGTCTCAATGAGCCCCACGAGAGCCGGAATGGGATTTTTCCTCCTAAACTCCCTCAAACAGTGCTGCCCTTTTCGCAGCTGAATTGAGGCAAATTTTGATCTTTGCCGCATTGGCGTTTTTGGCACGACAGTACAGGATGTTTATTTTTTTCCCTTACTACTTCGCCTGGTCACCTGTTCTTGAAACCATTTCGTACATGGTGATTTAGCACCAAATAAGTGCTAGTCAGGAAACTAGATTTTCCTGAATTGTGAAAATTACTGCCACAGAGTTAGGGTGTTATTAGTGGTGTTGGACAATAGAATTGCTGCAAATAGTGAGGCTTTTTAGTTTAACCATTTTCCAGTAGCAATGTGGTAACGTTGATAGTTTTAAAATTATAGCTTTTCAGTCGATACATGGGGTAGAGCTGACAAACTGTACAACATTATATATATATATATATATATATATATTGACTATATATATATCAGCAATCAAGTAGGGTGTCCTATATTTTGTGTCAGCTGTTTATCAATCAAATTACCTTTTAGTTATTTTATTTTTTGTTGTTGTGGAGGTTCAATTCTTTAACAGTTAATGCATAAGATATAATTTACTGACTTTGAACAACAATGTCAATGTTATGCTTTACTTAAAGTTTAAAAGGTTTCTTGTGCTCACCAAAGCTGCATTTATTTGATCAAAACTGCAGTAAAACCAGTAATATTTTGAAATATTTTTACAGTTGAAAATAAGTTTGATGGCTGGATTTTCAGCATCATTACTCCAGTCTTCAGTGTCAATTATTCAGTCAATCATTTGATATGCCGATTTGGTGTTCAAGAAACAGTTATTATTGTCAATGTTTAAAACAGTTGTGCTGCTTAATATTTTTGTGGAATATTTTTTTAGGATTATTTGATGAATAGAAAGGTCAAAAGAACAGCATTTATCTGAAATACAAATCTATTGTAACATTATAAATGTCTTTGTAACTTGTGATCAATGTAATGCATCCTTGCTGAATAGTGTGTGGATGTTTTTTTTTTTTTTTTTTTTTTTTTTGTAAGTATTGTTCATTGTAATCTCATGTTAACTATTGCATTAATTAATCTTAAATTATCACAACTTTATTGAAAAGTATACCAGTATTTAATCAAACTACATGCTGGCTGTTTTTAGTATTTCATATTTATAAAAAAATATATATACTTTTCCTTGTTCTGTAGCTTAATTAACTTCAAAAAGCTTTCAGCTTTACTTTTCTGTAGATTTGAAATCTTAGCCTGCTAAATGTTTTTCAGTAGCTGGTTATTGGTGGTTTCCAGAACATTTCTGTGAGGTTGGTAAGGGGTTCTGGCTGGTTTATTTCCTGTCCATGTCAAATCCTATGCGATTTTTTTTTTCTTTTTCTGCCAATTGTGTTGTCTGTCATTCTTATTACTTAAGGCTGGAATACAACTTTTAAAATCTGAACAGATTTTCAAACACTAGTTAAGACATCATACACATGCTGACTTTGTAAATGGTCACAAGAAAAACTGGGCATCATAAACGACTGAGGATAGCACGCTTCCAGACTTTCAATTTGTACCGAACACAACAAACTCACAGAAACATGCACCTCGTTGCTAGGAAATGCATGACATGAAAACAATGTGTTCTAAAATCAGCTAAACAGTGTTTTACTGAGTCATACATTACACAATATTTTTGTGAAATCTATCAACCCTGACTACCCAATGTGTGACTGACTGGCTACGTTCAGACTGCAGGTAAATGTGGTCCAAATCCAATTTTTTCTGTTTTTCTCATGATAGTGTGAACTGCACAAACCACATGGAATCGGATCATTTCAATTCCGATTTGTGCCACTTCCATATGTGGTACTAAATTCGATACAGGTCAGATGTTTTGCAATGCAACCACAGTCTAAACAGTCATATCGGACTTCATGCAACTTTTATGTCACTCTAGAGCAGGGGTGTCCAAACTCGGTCCTGGAGGGCCACTGTCCTGCAGAGTTTAGCTCCAACTTGACTCAACACACCTGCCTGGTAGTTTCTAGTACGCATGTACATCTTGATTAGCTTGATCACATATGTTTGATTAGGGTGGGACTGGAGCTAAACTTTGCAGGACAGTGGCCCTCCAGGAACAGGATTGGACACCCCTGCTCTAGAGCAATATTCGTCACAATTCTGCGCTCATTGGAGTCACTTTTTTATTTTACAAACCTGATGTTATCAAGACAGTTGTGAAAGGTAGAACTCAAGTATAAGTATTACAGCGACAGCTCTATATACAAGCAAAACATGAGGTCTTGTATCATAAATGTTTAAAAACTATGCTTTTTTTGCATCCTCTTTGTTTTTTTATATTGCCTGCGCTTAAATTTGATTGTGTCAGCGGCAGATCACACTATAAATAAACGCATAATCGCTTACTTTAATGTCCTCCATGTTCCCTTTCAGTCGGTCACTACGACATACGTCGGTAATAACCGACGAATTGGGATCACTTCAGAGAGCCCCTATCAGCTTCGAGAACTTAAGAACAGGCCAATGAACAATTGGCGTGCGAGATTTGCATCTCGCGCTCCGCCCCGCGCCGCGGGTATAAACAGGAAGCGAGAGCATCGCACTGACGTCATTCACTTCGGAGCCTAACCGGCGTTTGAAGTTTGCAGACTGCTTCCTGACTATTTCAGCGAAGATTACTACAAGAACAGAGAAGAGGATCGTGTGTGTTGGTGTGACGGCGCTTTCCAGCGGGACCGCGAACTCAAAGCTGCGAGGAACAACTGCTGTTATCACAGCAAAAACAGCTTGTTGGTATCGGTGGGCGTTCCTTTTGAGTGCAAACACAGGCTGCACTATCTCCTGTGTGTTGCCGCGGTTTCCCTGGGTGCTTCAGCACTCTCTTAAAAGAGCGATTTCCTCACAAAAAGAGCAACACGGGTGTGACACTGCGTCTTTTTCAAGATGTCATTCCACCCGTGCGTTTCTGGATGCGGTCGTTCCCTCTCGCCCGCTGACGGCCACACTCACTGCATCACGTGCCTGGGCTTACAGCACGCTGAGGCAGCGTTTGTGAATAGCTCGTGTTCTCACTGCGGGAACATGACTATTGCGGTGCTTAGGTCGAGACTCACCTACCTCCGGGAAGGCGGAGTCCCCCTCCCCATACCTCGATCTAGAGCTATCCCTAACCAGGATAGACCTACTTCGACGGATGGCCGGGGTGATCTGAGGATTACGTTCAGGCCAAACCCGCCTAGTGTCCAAGCTACGCAGGTCCCTGAACCCTCTCAAGCACCGCTGCCGGTGGCGCCACCGGAAGAGATCGCTGGTCCCGCCCACGGGCGCCCAGTCATCTCTTTCGGAGCGCCCGCGGACGAGCAGATGTCGATCGCAGCATCGGAGGGGGAGTTCCAGTCCTCAGAGGATGAGGATTCGGCTGTACTGCCTCCCTCTGGGAGAGTGGCAACGGCTGAGTCGGACCCTGAGTTGACGGCTATGCTTTCCCGGGCCGCCGAAAAGGTCGGGCTTGTGTGGAACCCTCCACCACGTCCCGAACCTTCTAGGTTGGATGATTGGTTCCTGGGGGGGGGTCGCGCTGGTTCTCAGCGTCCCGCCCCAGTGCCATTCTTCCCGGAGGTGCATGAGGAGCTTTCCAGGTCGTGGACGACACCCTTCAGTGCCAGAAACAGACCTGGAGGCTCCTCCCTCCTCACTACCCTTGACGGTGGACAGGCCAAGGGTTACGAGAGGATCCCGCCAGTCGAACGCGCCGTCGCGATGCAGCTGCGTCCGGCGACCGCCTCCGAGTGGCGTGGTGATCCTCGTCTCCCGTCCAAAGCCTGTAGGTTTTCGTCCAGTCTAACTGCGAAGGCCTACAGGTCCTGCGGACAGGCCGCGTCTGCCTTGCATGCCATGGCGTTGCTTCAGGTGCACCAAGCCCAAGCACTCATGGACATGCACGAGGGTAGGTCTGACCCAGAGCTCCTCCGGGAGCTCCGGGCGGCGACGGACCTCGCCCTCCGGGCGACGAAAGTTACCGCCCGTTCCGTGGGTCAGGCGATGTCCACCTTAGTGGTCCAGGAACGGCATCTCTGGCTCAACCTGGCCGACATGAGGGAGACTGACAAGAACCGGTTCCTGGACTCCCCCATATCGTCGGCCGGGTTGTTCGGCGACGCGGTCGAGAATTTCGCCCAGCAATTCTCGGCCGCCCAGAAGCAGACGGAGGCCATCAAGCATATCCTGCACCGGCGGCCCGCTGCTGCCTCCACCCAGCCGCCGGCTGCAGCGCCTCCGCCTGCCCGTCGCCGAGGACGTCCTCCTGCGGCCGCCCCCGCTCCCGCCCCAGCCCAGCAGCAGCCTTCCACCGGTCGTGGGCGTGGAGCCGGTCGCGGGAAGAACGTCCAGCCCGCTCAGGCCGCTGCCAAGCCAGGTGGCAAGCGCCGTCGGAAGAGACCCTGAGACGGGCCGCCCAGAGATGGAGGAAACTGCTCTTCGGGAGATGGCTGCAGCACCACTCCTTCCCCCGGTGGAGGGCCGGGGGAACCCCATTTTATTTTCTGTTCCGCCACTGGCCCCAGTGCCAGTGGCACCCAAATTTTCAATAAAAGAGCAGTTTCTAACATCTCTGGGTGCCAAGAGAGCGCGTCTGACGGTATGCGACGCTACCATGCCTCGTACCCCTCAGACACCTCTCTCCTCGCCAACAGGGGGCGTCGGTTGTGCGGACGCACACAAAGTGCCTCCCCACGCTCGCCCGTCCCCTCAGCGGATGCAGGTCGTGTGTCAGACCCAGACCCCTGCACGGACCACTCTCATGTCGTCCTGGGGCCCCTGCGTTCCGCTGCGCTGCCCCGCTCCGGGTACGTCCGTGGTGCCGATGGTCCCGCTTGCTCGGTCTCTGGGGGCCTGGCTAGCGCTCCCCGACCCGTCTCGCTGGATCATCCGCACCATCAGACTCGGCTATGCGATTCAGTTCGCCCGGCGTCCCCCGAAGTTCAGGGGTGTCCACTTCACTTCTATACCGAAGGAGGGCGCCCCCGTGCTTCAGGCGGAGATCGCTGTCCTATTGGCGAAGGACGCGATAGAGCCGGTCCCTCCAGCCGATATGAAGTCCGGGTTCTACAGCCCGTACTTCATTGTACCCAAGAAAGGTGGCGGGTTACGACCGATCCTGGACCTGCGTTACCTGAACCGCTCCCTCCACAGGATGCCGTTCCGAATGTTAACCCAGAAACGCATCTTCAGATGCATCCGTCCCCAGGATTGGTTTGCAGCGATCGACCTGAAGGACGCGTACTTTCATGTCTCGATTCTCCCTCGACACAGACCGTTTCTACGCTTTGCTTTCGACGGACGGGCATACCAGTACAAAGTCCTACCCTTCGGGTTGTCCCTGTCGCCCCGTGTCTTCACGAAAGTCGCGGAGGCGGCCATTGCTCCCATGAGAGAGCGTGGTGTTCGCATCCTCAACTATCTCGACGACTGGCTGATTCTTGCCCAGTCGCGGGAGCAGTTGTGCGAACACAGGGACATGGTGCTCCGGCACCTCAGCCAGTTGGGTCTTCGGGTCAACTGGGAGAAGAGCAAACTCTGTCCCGTACAGAGGATCTCTTTTCTCGGGATGGAGATCGACTCGGTCGCCATGACTGCGCGCCTCACAGAGGAGCGCGTCCAGTCGGTGCTGAGCTGCTTGAGTACGCTCAAACGCAGTACAGCGGTTCCACTGAAACATTTTCAGAGGCTCCTGGGGCATATGGCAGCAGCAGCCGCAGTAACGCCGCTAGGGCTGCTCCATATGAGACCGCTTCAGCACTGGCTACACGACCGAGTCCCGAGATGGGCGTGGCACAGCGGGTCCCTCCGTGTCCAAGTGACGCCGAGATGCCGCCAAGCCCTCACCCCGTGGTCGGACCCTTCGTTTCTACGGGCAGGAGTGCCTCTAGAACAAGTGTCCAGGCATCATGTTGTCTCCACGGATGCCTCACCCACGGGGTGGGGTGCCACGTACAACGGGCTTGCAGTATCGGGTCTGTGGACGGGGCCCCAACTGCAATGGCATATCAATTGCCTAGAGTTGCTGGCAGTTCGTCTTGCTCTCAGCCGCCTCAAGGGGTCGCTCAAAGACAAGCACGTTCTGGTCCGGACGGACAGCACGACGGCCGTTGCGTACATCAACAAACAAGGTGGTCTACGCTCCCGCCGTTTGTCCCAACTCGCCCGCCATCTCCTCCTGTGGAGTCAGAAGCATCTGAGGTCCCTTCGTGCTATCCACATTCCGGGCCTGCTCAACCGTGCGGCCGACGAGCTGTCACGGTTGCCAGTGCTTCCCGGAGAGTGGCGACTCCACCCCCAGGCGGTCCAGCTGATATGGAGTCGCTTTGGGGCCGCACAGATCGATCTGTTTGCCGCCCACGACACGACCCACTGCCAGTTGTTCTATTCCCTGTCCGAGGGGACCCTCGGCACGGATGCACTGGCACACAGCTGGCCCCGGGCTCTGCGCAAATATGCGTTTCCCCCAGTGAGCCTTCTTGCACAGACACTGTGCAAGGTCAGGGAGGACGAGGAGCAACTCCTCTTGGTAGCTCCGTACTGGCCCAACAGGACGTGGTTCCCGGAACTAGTGCTCCTCGCGACAGCACCTCCTTGGCCCATTCCTCTGAGGCAGGACCTTCTGTCTCAGAGACGGGGCACCCTATGGCACCCGCGTCCAGACCTCTGGAAACTCCATGTCTGGTCCCTGGACGGGACGCGGAGGTTCTAGGTGACCTACCGCAAGCGGTAGTCGACACCATCGCTTCCGCCAGAGCCCCCTCTACGAGACGGCTTTATGCGTTGAAGTGGAACCTGTTCGTCGACTGGTGCTCTTCTCGCCGAGAAGACCCCCGGAAATGTTCGATCGGATCTGTGCTATCTTTTCTTCAAGACGGGTTGGAGAGAAGGCTGTCTCCCTCCACCCTCAAGGTATATGTTGCCGCCATCGCCGCAAGCCATGACCTCGTTAATGGTGAGTCCTTAGGCAAGCATGATCTGATCGTCAGGTTCCTAAGGGGAGCGAGGAGACTAAATCCTCCTCGCCCTTCTTCTATACCCTCTTGGGACTTGCCTCTGGTGCTGACCGCACTTCAGAGGGCGCCCTTCGAGCCTTTACAGTCAGTAGAGCTTAAGATCTTGTCTCTAAAGACAATACTCCTGATTGCATTGGCCTCAGTTAAGAGGGTAGGGGACCTGCAGGCATTTTCGGTCGACGAATCGTGCCTGGAATTCGGGCCGGGTGATTCTCAGGTAACCCTGAGACCCCGGCCTGGATATGTGCCCAAGGTTCCCACTACTCCCTTCCGGGACCAAGTGGTGAGCCTGCAAGCGCTGCCTTCGGAGGAGGCAGACCCAGCCCTAGCTTTGCTCTGTCCCGTCCGTGCTCTCCGGACTTACGTGGACAGAACGCAAAGCTTCAGGACCTCAGAGCAGCTCTTCGTCTGTTATGGAGGACAGCAGAGGGGAAAGGCTGTCTCCAAGCAGAGGATGGCCCACTGGATAGTGGATGCCATCGTCTTGGCGTATGAATCCCAAGACGTGCCCTGCCCGCTCGGGGTTAGAGCTCACTCCACCAGGGGTGTAGCCTCTTCCTGGGCGCTGGCTCGTGGCGCCTCGCTGACAGACATTTGTAGAGCTGCGGGCTGGGCGACACCTAACACGTTCGCTAGGTTTTATAGCCTGCGTGTAGAGCCGGTGGCTTCTCGTGTGCTCGCTTCCCATAGTCAGCTTCACTGAAGTGCCCGTTCTAGTGTCGGCTTGCTGCGCCATTCCCTTCCCCCGGAACGGATACGTGCGCTTATTTCTCCAGTCGAGTTCCCCAGGTTTGGCGAACCCTGTTGAGTCCTCCGCACCCCTCGGCAGTCGGATGTTGCGGAGCGTCCGACGCCAGGTCTGGCACTCGTATGCATTGGTGGAACTTGTGTCAGGCTGGGTTCCGTATGTCGTGACCCCTACGGCGGTCCCATACGTGTATCTCCACGGTTCAGCTCCCTACGGCGAGCTCGTGTCTTTCCCTTGGCAGAGTTCTCTGCCGTCTCAGTACGGTGTCGTCCCCCGCCTGCATTAGGCCGGGGCCTCCCCTGGGACTTCCGTATGTTGTGCTGCCCACGGCCAGCCCATACGTATTCTTTCCACATGGTAACTCCCTCCGGGCATGATGTGGCTCCCGCAGCGTCCTTCGGGCACGCTTTCCCAGCGTTATCCAATCAAGTCTGCTGAATGGGTCTTGCGGAACAGCAGTATGACTCTTCTGGCGTGAATCTTCCCGCCCGCTTCAGAACGGGGTCCGAGGGGCTCTCGCTGGGCGCTGGAAGTGGTAGTAACTGTGGCGTTTTCCATAGGGATCCCAATTCGTCGGTTATTACCGACGTACGTCGTAGTGACCGACTGAAAGGGAACGTCTCGGTTACGTATGGTAACCCTCGTTCCCTGAAGGAGGGAACGGAGACGTACGTCCCGTCGCCACAGTTCCTTCCATCACTGCCTGGCCGGTCTCTGGTTAGGCTCCTCAGTGAAAAACGTCAGTGCGATGCTCTCGCTTCCTGTTTATACCCGCGGCGCGGGGCGGAGCGCGAGATGCAAATCTCGCACGCCAATTGTTCATTGGCCTGTTCTTAAGTTCTCGAAGCTGATAGGGGCTCTCTGAAGTGATCCCAATTCGTCGGTTATTACCGACGTACGTCTCCGTTCCCTCCTTCAGGGAACGAGGGTTACCATACGTAACCGAGACGTTTTTTCTGGACAGCATGCAGCGTGACCTCTTGTTATCGTTCTTTTGCGCATGTGGGTGAGTTCAGGACCATTATCTCTTCACAGTGGAATCTGATATTGGCCAGTTTTAAAACAACAATGTGAACAGCTATACAAAAAAATGGGATCTGAGCAATAAATCAGAATTGAACACTTAGGCTTGCAGTGTGAATGTAGCCTATGACTGGCTCTGACTAACTTTGATTTTGACACAAATCTGGACAAAAGATTGGTTGAATTCTACAGGATGTCCGTGAGACATGTATGTTGTGTTCTTAAACGGTCCGCCTGGAAATAAATGCCGTGACTCCAAACTCCTCGTGGAAAAAAAAGTCTGTGGCTCCATAAACTTCAACAATGTTCTTGAATTAATAATTTATAGATGCACACCGGTCTGTTATTGCAGGAACATCGACTTTACATTTTCACACGCCTAAACATGACGCGGAACAAAATGAACTGTGATTGGTTGCGTTACACGTCAGTCAAACGTCCTCTTGGGCAGTTTTTGACCAATGAAAGCTGCTATAGAGTCCAGACCTTCTGCCGTCAATCTGACGGTCTGGCTACACATTTCATAACCTATATGTGCAATAGAAATAATGATATCGGCTTTAAGAAAACACCATCGAACCATGCATGATAAATAGATTACTCTCTAAAATTGTATGATTTTTGTTAGCACACATCTCAGTTTAGATGATTGCCCAGTTTGTTTGTTTTATACTGGGCATTTAACCTCCCACAATTCTTTAGGAGACCACAGCAGAGAGTTAAATGGATTTGATTCGCATATCACACCCAATTGCTCTTGACCTATTAGAAATTCATATCAGTTTCAGTGTTGTATATGCAAAGTGGAGAAAGAGGAACATTTTGTACTGTGTCTGGAATCAAATCGCACAGATTCCTCCGGCAAAGCAAATGCGCAGCTTCCAATTAAAAACAGATGCATGGCAGGGCATAGCTGTCATTATTGCAAACATGCATGCAGACACCTATACAAACACACAAACCCAGTCTGGTCGAGTCCAGAGGCCGATAAAGCTTGCGTTCGTTCGTTTGTTGCTCCTGGCTGCATTATTGAGGCTCTACAGATGACTGCTTTTGATCCCCCCCTCCCCCACCACCACCAACTTAAAGGCTGTTTACCCACATCGCTTTGACAAGATCTCTGCAATGCACACACAGAAAGTTCTGACATGGAGCCAGGAATGTGTAAAATATTTACTTGTGTTGAGGAAGTAAACAAGTGTTCCCTGTTTACTTGTTGGGACCAATCGCATCCTCCAGTTTTAGACTTGAAAGCATGTGGGGGTGGAGGGTGGATGAGATGAGATGGGGGGCGTCTGTCTGCCACATGAAGGAGAGGAACGCTTCGGATGCTTCGGAATGGAAAATGCTGGTGGAACTGTCAGATCAACATGCTCATTCAAGAGAAATCGCAGCACGCCTCAATGAGTCTTTGGTCAGAAAGCGAATGAGGACACCTAACATCCAGAGCAGATACAGGAAAACAGACAGATGTCTGTGTCGGTTTCTTTACACGCCTATTGGTTAAACAATTTGTGCGTTCATTCAGTAGCAATGAATCAGACTCAAAAAGAGCACTCAAATCTTCATTAATCTTAGCGTTAATACTCTTGCATATAGATTAGTCATAGTTAATTTGAGGTTACTGATCACTTGCTTTTCTTTGGTGCATTTTGCTTGGTGAGTAGGGGTGTGATGAGATCGTGTCAGGAGATCTTGCGATATTAAAATGTGTTGAGATTTCTCGTCGAGGTGAAAAGCTGTCTCGTGATATCGCCATGATGGAGCGTGAGGGTGAAATTAGCATAGAATATGCCACTGCTACATTTACATTACATGATGGTGCCCACTGTCGTTTTGCTTTTTTATAGAAATAAAACCCATCTAATTCAGTTGGATAATGATCGCTATTGTAAACATCTGCTCATCCAGCACGAGCTACAAAGTCGCTCACAGTGCAGCAGCAGGAATCAAAGTTCAGCGAGTAAGGTGAGATTGACAAGACCATGGTGGAGGATTCATTGCATAACAGAGCCTAAAGCCTGTACACACCGGGATGTATATTGGACGCACTTATCGGCAGCTGTTTTTTTTTCGAGACGTTTTTCGGCACGTATTGAGTGTTCACACCCAATCGATTTTCACTGGCAATGCGCTGAGTGAACATGCAAATTCAGTAGATGACACTCTTGGTTCACAAGGTGGTGCTGCGCCACTTTACGCTTCTGACACTCTCTTGTCACGCAGAAGAAGAAGAGAGACAGTATTTACGTGCCTGCCGTTTTGCGCGTCGGTGTGCACACTCACATTGGCGCTCTTTGTTTTGTCACGAGGCGTTAAACGCGTGTGAAAATCATCCCGGTGTGAACAGAAAAGAGAAAGCTCGCTCCCTATACATAAAGTGCGTGTGATCGCAAATTTGAAAGTAAAACGCGCCCTGACGCTCCCTGATGCGCACAACTTGCCTACCTACAATAGACTGTCTCCCAATATCAAAGCCATCTTAGGCTTGGCTGTGTAGTTGTAACCACCTCTTACCTCTGGTCTCTGTTTTGCTCTCAGTTTGCATTTTGAATATTGAGAGAGTACTTTGATTATGGTTGCGCTTATTGTTTGCACTAAATAAGACTAAGAAAAAACTGTGCTATTTATTTTTGTTATTTATACTGTTTATCTCTATGTTCAAGTTGTGGAAGAGAGTTCAATCAGGAGGTCACACACAACCTCAATCAAGTTCTGGAAGCTCATAATTCATCTACAGTTAGGTCTGAAGAGACTCATGTAAAATCATACAGGAGAGAAGTCAGTCAGTTGTGTTTGTGGAAAAACCTTTTACAGTGCTTGTATATTTAATGCATATGATAATTCCTACTCAGAAAGTAGAACTGAAGTGACATTCATTACAAGATGTGGTTAAAACATTTCAAAATGCACCTGCAGACTATTTTCCAATCACAAATTTTGTCATTGAGGATTTCTTAAAAATGCTATGCAAAAATCTCTTCTCGTTCTTGTGAACCCAATCTTGTGTCTCGTCTCGTTTAGTGAGCTACGTGTCTCTTCACACCACTACTTGTGAGTGTAACAAATGAGTAGTGAAGCCCTACTACCCATGGGTCCACCTCTCTCTGGAATACTTGACACTTATTGCAGCATTCTGCGGTAAAATATTGTTGTATAATGACCATTAAACTGTAAGTTAACTGTTGTCCCTGGCAACCAATGATTTACTTTGCCGTTTTCTCTGACAGTGCTTCGTGCTCTCTTTGTCCTTGCATAATAATTCTACCTTGAGTCAATATTTAATGTCCAGTTATTTATTTTGTAAGTAGATGTAATAAGTGCAATACAGTCAGATGCTCATGATCCCAAAATAAAACCTTCAGGGTGATTATAAAATCCTCTGACTCTACATTCTTCCTTACTGATACGCCTATTGTATCAGTTGATTCATGTGTGCGTTTGTTCACTAGTAATGGATCAGCCTGTGAAAGGAACACACAGAAGCATTAGTGTTCTTAGATGTAGAGTTAGTCATACTCAAATTGAGGTAACTGATCACTTGCAGTTTCTTTGCCTAGTATTTCATCACCTATTTAGAGAGATTAGTAAAAAAGCTTAGATTGCCATCCTTATCCCAAATTTTGCACTTGAAATGGACTTACGGTCTTATAGTATTCTTTTTCGCATCACTGTTTATAAGACCGCAGGGCAGATTTCTTCCGATCTGGCCCTGGAAGTCCTGCAGAGTTTAGCAATCCTGATCAAACTCACCTGCCAGTAATTTTCTTGTAATCCTGAAGATCATGATTGGAGCTAAACTCTGCAGGACATTGGCTACGTCCAAAAGCTGAAAAAGTCTGCCTATGGAGGTAGGAAGACATGCAACAAGACACATCCGAATTCAATGGTTGTGTCATATCCAGTTTACTGAGATATACTGAAGGAAAGAAAGTTGTGAATATCTGAAAGATGAGATTTCATGGAGAAGTTTAGAAAGATTTTTCCAAAGATTTGGAGCAGTGTCCATTTGTATCTACCACTCATTAAAAAATTGGCATCTGAAAATTGGTGTATGAATGAAGCAATTCCATTAGTGTGATATCATTATCATAATGTACTGGAGCGATACCATTAGACACATAATATTACAACACATACCAATTAGGTTTGTGGAGTTAATATTTGCTTGATTATAAATTACAAATTAAAATGCATAATCAATTATCGTTTGTATTTTAACTGTGTGGTTTGGACACGGTGTCCTTTAAAAATAGACTAGGCACCTACAGTATCTTTGGCGAAGCAGCGTGGAGAGCCACTTCTGGGACGCTTCTGAAATGCGTCACGGCACGGCTGGTATAAACACAATCATTGACTAGTGTGGCCACTGAAGATCAGCTCCAGTGGCCGTGCCAGTGCCGTAATATGCCACAGGCGTGTGCAGTGTAAATAAGGGGTCAGACTGAATGCGATTAAGCAACTCGAATGTACGACGCAATGATGCTCTTGAATTGAAACAATAGATCCCTTTGGAGCTATTCAGACTAGAGTATGCGAGCAGAGTGGTAATATTTCTGAAGATTCCCCTCCACTTGCTCATTCCACTCAGGGCCGCTCGCTCAACCCAGAATGATGTGACGTGCTGGTTTTAAAATATGTGGCCCAGACTAAAGTTTTTTCTAGTCGACCAGTATTTGTTCATTTAAGGCACATTTATATTAATTTAATTACTCAAATATATCGGCTACTGAAGACAAACTGAAGATAAACTGGAGATAAACTAGTGTTTTCTGTGTCAGTGATGGCTGCAAAGAGGAAGTTGACGATGCTAACTCGTCATCTCTGCAGTATAGTGGACACGCCTCTAGAGAGAAATGCACATTTCATACAGATTACATAAGCAGAGAGTAGCCTATTTCTTTTCGTTTTGAATTGGAATCGTTTAAAAGTTGACATTTCAAGCTTTTTATAGATATATTTGTCATGTCTGTGGGGCAAATAGCCTATACGCTGAGGTTCGTTTCATTCATGAGACGTGCTCCAGGTCATGTAGACTGAGACGGCAGATAGCACATCCTTTATTTTAACAGGCACAATGTTTTGTTGTTATTGTGAGTTTACAAAAAATCCAAAGTAGACTGTTTTTAATGATGTATTACTTGTATCTGTATGACCAAAACTCACAGAGTATTGTTGTTTCTGCTGTTGTCGTCAGGAAAAACTGCAAGTGATTGAGCCGGCGCTTCCATGTCCTGATTATATTGTCTGCTTTATTTGCGTCTTATTTACTAAATCCAGGCAATTGGTTGATGAACATTGACTGATTAAAATTAAGATACGTTTAATACAAAACGATATTTACTTTAAAGAAAGACTTTCTACAAAACAAAAATGAATTAAGTGGTCAAATCATGTCTGACCCACTCCATGTCTCCCGATATATTGCCTATACCGATATCTTATTCATGATGTTCACTTTTAATATTCAACATAGACGAAATAAAAAAATAACATTAGAACATTTAAACATAATAAGAAACTAAATACGTTTTCTTTAATGGCTACAACACGTATAGTACAGTACAGAGCCATTTCATGTCGGAGCGGGATTTGCGCGAGCGGTACATGAGTGGAGAGCTCTGCGTGTCTAGTTTCTTCCGGGTGTGTGTTATGAGCCAGAGAGTGCTGTATGTGCTATATATCAGATATGTTAATTATATTACATGATCATTACTCCTGCCCTTCTGGATGATGACGTCCTTCCACATTCCGTACATGAAGAGAAACAGTTCTACAGATGAAACATGAAGCCAAATAGATATATGATTACAATGATATATGTTCTGTATGTGTTTTTCATGTTTGTTTTACAAGAGAAATGCTAAGCAGGTGTAGCGTTCAGTCCATTATAAAACACTACAAATAATACATGTCTGCCTATTATATAATTAAAATCCACTTTAGACAGCAATCAGAAGTTATTCTGATAAGTGTACAAGCACTCAATGATGGTTTAATTGATTTCAGGAAATGATTTCAAGGAACCTCTTGAAACTGATTGTAGGAGGAACCTTCAAACACAAACGTTGACTGAGAAGTCATTGACTTATAGGGCATCCAGGCAACAAATCAGCTGCCTAATGTCTGGCTCACACTACAGGAGTTTTAGGCCGATTTATTAGGCCCCCCCCGTATTTCGGAGAAAAAATCTTGTCCACGACCTCGACCGGTTCCGATGTTCGACGCAGATTATCTGGTAATGTGAGACGTTCACAGATAAAATCTTGCCCCTCCCAATCTGCTCTCACACAAATCGGGCTCGCCCCGATCATATCAAACATGTTTGATATTTATTGGGATGAGCAAGATTGTAATAACGTCAGTACTGTCACAATAGCCAATAGGAAACAAGTCTACGACTAGACGGAAGTGACGGACATTTCGAAATGGCGACCGCGAAACCGACAACGCAGATTCGTTGGACCTCGGAGATGGAGGAGCGACTTGTTGAAATGTGGCAACAATATGACTGTCTACAACGTGTCTTCAAAAGTGTACCATAACCGCACCGATAAAGAGAAGAGCTGGGGAGAAATCGCATCGGTTTTAAACGTACCAGGTGAGTATAGTTGTTTGCGCGCTAGGCTAGCACATGTAACGTTAACATTAACTGTTGGAATGTACCTTACCATCTACATGCATGTCTCTCTCTCTCGCTCACACACACACACACATACACAAACACTCCTCTCTCAACAGAACAACCATACTGTACAAAACAAAACGAAAAAACTTTTAAACAGAGGCACCAACCTTTAGAATTGTTTGTACATGTTTGAGAAAAAAGTCATTCGAGGGACATTAAAGGATTATTATAGCCCGCTTATATTTTAACAATAAATAAAAATACATTAGGCAAGTTTGATAAAAGGTGGAAAATTGCTTGTATATTATATTGTATTTAATAATGTAAAACAATACAGTGAAATTGGTATGGCAGTACTTTGTTGATAGATGGATGGATAAACGTTTGCAAACCCTGTAAAAAAAACTTCTTTTTTTATTAAGCTTGATCAATCTGTGAAAGACTTGATCAGTCACGGACAGGACATGGATGATCCCACCAGTGATGAAGATATAATTGCAGACCCGTCTGAGGCACTAGGTAAAATCATAACTGTAGATGTACAAGACCATGAAAAATGGAAACAGTAATGACTGGTTACTTGTTTTGTCATTTAGGGTGTAAAGTTCACAAATCTAGAATTGACTTTTTATGCATTTCAAATAATGAAGTTATTCTATTCTATGTCACTCATACATCACTCACTGGGGTGTTGGGCAACATGCTTTTTGAAGAACTCTAATTTCCTCTACTTTTTCATGTTCTTATTTTGGCTTTTCTATATTTCTGTCTTTAAAGTATTTGCAAAAGTTTGTAACAGTATACAAATACTTTTGGCTGTATGCAAAAACTTACTTTGAAGTTCTTCTAATAATGTTATATTTTAATCTTTAATCTCATCAACCATAGGACCATGTCCCTCTACCCAACAAGGGGGTGAAGACCGAACATCATCTTTTCCCACTCCCAGGCCTGCAAAAAAACTCCGCAAAAGTGACATAGATACTTTTGTGCAACAAAAACTCAGGTTGCTGTTGAACTCAGGATGATAACAAACATAAGTATACAGACCAAGGTAAAAAGACAAATTCTGAATGCTTTGTATGAGGCCCAGGAGGCTGACCAATCTAGTTCCTCACCCATGCCACCAGCCATATACCCACCTCTTACACCTGCACAAATGGCCTCCTCAACCCCTGTATACACACAAATACCTCCTAAGGGCCCTGTTCAGCCTCAAACATTTTTGAGGATGCTAGATTTGGAAGAGTAGATGCATATAAAAATGTGGTTCATTAAACACATTTTCACATGCACATTATTTATTTATTGGTTACTTAAAGGGAACGTTCACCCAAAAATTAAAATGTGACGTTTATCTGCTTACGCCCAGTGCATCCAATATGTAGGTGACTTTGTTTCTTCAGTAGAACACAAATGAAGATTTTCAACTCCAACCGTTGTGGCTTCCAACCGTTGGTGTAAACTACGCCAGATCGTGCATACCGGAAGTGATGTCTTTACGCATAAACAACACCAGATCGTGTATATTGACCTTCATAAGCATGTTTTTTTTTACTCTCATAAAATTGTTACCCGTAGGCATACATTATATGACTGGAAGGCCACAACGGTTGGAGTTAAAATTCTTCACTTGTGTTCTACTGAAGAAACAAAGACACCTACATGTTGGATGCACTTTGGGGTAAGCAGATAAACATCAAATTTTCTTTTTGGGGTGAACTATCCCGTTAACTCTTGTAATGTATAATTACTAACGACTGAAATGTGATCATGAATGCTGTCTTTATTTCAAACATTAAAAAAAAAATAAGTTATGAGAGATTAAATTATAAATAAATAATAAAATATAATATCTCATCAAAATACAGGACAGCAGAATCAATTATTAGTGTTTTAGATCACAACCAACAAATAAATCAACACAGGAAAATAAAACAAAAATAACTATGTACATTACACAAGTCACTAAACTACAACTAGCAGATACTTTTTGTCCATTGACTAAATAAATTTTTCTTGCCATGGCACCTGGCCAGCAGGTGAGACAAAGTAATCTTTAAGGAGGTCACGCTGTTGCTTAGCAGCTAGGGTAGGGTTCCGTGACCTTTCAGCTGGCACACATTGCATGGATCTCTCCTCCAGGCCCCCTCGTTGACTCTGTGGTCTGCATCCTCCCAGTCTGCCAGTGTTGAAGTCATGTAGGCCTCTGAACGGCGATCACAGAGGAAGTTGTGGAGGCATGCTGAAGCAAGGGTGATCTTAGTGACACTCTGGGTGTAGGAGGATTGTGGAGCGGAACACTCTAAACCTATTGGTGAGAATGCCAAAGGCATTTTCGACAACTCTGCGTGCCCGTGAGAGCCGGTAGTTGTAGACCCTCTGGTTGTGGTCCAGCTGCCTGAAAGGGTAGGGTTTCATCAGGTCTGTTCTCAGAGGATACGCCTCATCCGCCACAAGCTTATAAGTAGCACAACATCAGAACCGGGAAGCTTTTCTGGAGGAGGAACATTCAGGAGACTCTGGTCCAGTGCTTTCTTCAGGTCAGAATGGGCAAAAAGCCCAGCATCCGAGACCCTGCCCTGAGTACCAACACTAATGTAAATAAATGTATAATTGGCATCTACAGCTGCCATCATGAGAACAGAAAATAGTTGTGCCACACGCTCCCACTCTGGATGTAAATGTGTTTGCCATCAAGGGCACCTAGACAATGTGGAAACTGCCATTTCACCATAAAGTTCTTGGCAATTGCACGCCATTCTTCCTCTGATTTTGGTGTCTGCAAATACAAAAGCATTGTGCTGAATTTCTAAATATATTAATTCAAGTCACCTTCCCCCAACCACACACACACACACACACACACACACATTTTTACACGTCACACGTTTCATTTCAGCAGTAACTAAACTTCAATCAATTCCCCAAGCATAATGTCTTGCATAGTTTATAAAGACAAACAAAAAAACGATTTATTTATTTTATCATATTTGTACAGACTGCAGAATGTTTGCTGTTGTTATACTTAAAAGTATTAAGGATGTCTAACCTTTAGAAAATCATCTTTCAGGACATGATGTAGGGCTGCACACGCGTCTTTCACTATAGAAGATAAAGTAGTGGCCCCGATTCTGTACTGAAAACTCAGTGATTTGTAGGTTTCGCCTTCAACAGAAAGTTAACATTACTGCAAAATGTAAACATAAAATGGACAGACCTGTAAATTTTTACATATACAGACCTGTTGCCAAGAATCTGAGGGTCAAGGAGAGTCTCTCCCTGGCTGTAATTGCTCGTCTCATCTTGGTGTCCTGTCGGTTGATAAGTGGCTCTACTCTCCCTAGCAGAATTTCAAATTCTTCTGAGGTCATGCGCAGCAGCTCCCTGAAGCCTGACCTATCCTCCTGCATGAAACAAACTAAAATAATTTTTTTAACCTTTGAATTAGTAATTTCATAGCCATTTTGAGTCCTACTAGCAATAATATAGATAGATAGATAGATAGATAGATAGATAGATAGATAGATAGATAGATAGATAGATAGATTCCGCTTTTCTTTTTTTTCACAACAAACGATCATTATTGATAGAGCAAGTTTTCGGTTTACAGTATCCATTTTTCCCGATCTGCTGTGTCGACCACGTGACACGCTTCCTCTGGCACGATAATCTTAATAACATTTTGTAGTGTGTGATGCTTCATGAATTTCAAATCTTGTAGTGTGAGCATGTTCAAGATTTGAGGGAAGAAAATCTGCAAAGATTCTCCTGAAGTGTGTGCTGCAACCAGATTTTACAATCGGATAGGATTTTAAAACTCCTGTAGTGTGAGCCAGACTTAAGCTTTCAGATGCAGCCAGTGAACCTCCAGGGCCACATTTGAAGAACCCTGCTGTAGAGGGTAACATTTATGCTTTAAAAGGATTGTTGCTCCTATTGACTATTTTCTCCTATCCAACAGTTAATGTGACTTATCTCAGTTAACCAATTATACCAATAAGTGGGAGTTTTAAGTACAGTCCTTTAACATGTTACCTAACAATACGTGACCTGATTCGTTTTTTTATTTTATTTGAAAAATGAATTCATGCACCCTGATGGGCTTGCTGTCTAGAGCCCTGCAGGTCTACTGGATTGCATGACCAAACTGTGGACTCAGACGGGACTGGAATATTGAAACTAACATTATAAATTACTACTTATTAAAACAGGGCAGCAAAACCATTAAGCGGCCATTATTTTATTACATTATCCATCCATTTACACTTCCTTCCTTTTCTTTCTCTTGTTGTCCTTGGTGCTGTAAGAACTTATGCAGTGTTTGGGTTTTCAGTAATTTGACAGGTTTTTTTTTTTTTTTTAGGACAGAGAAGCTTTTCCAGCAACAACCAAAAGTGAGACAAACTGATTGTTATTTTTGTCACATTGTATTGTGCACACAGCTTTACAGCCAAGCAAGAATATAATCAAATGTGCTCTCTTCAAATGTCGACTCTATCATATGAAGCTTTTGGAAATATGATTGATGTTGGTGAATTGTTTTGTTCAACAAACCATTCACATATTCATTTGGTGTGCTCACTAACCCCTGTGTGGTATTTTATTTCTGACTTTTTTCAACAATATCCCCAATAATATATAATATTTATTAAAATTTTTATTTATTTGCAAGTGCACCTATAGTATTGTAGCGTCTTAGGGTTATATATATCATTAAATTAAATTTAGCTCAATAGGGAATTATGGGTATTAATATTTAGGGACTTATGATTAATCACAACAGGTTATAATCGAATCATAAATCTCTATAATCACCCAAAAAGGGGGATACCTATCTACCTACCTATACAGGGAGTGCAGAATTATTAGGCAAATGAGTATTTTGACCACATCATCCTCGTTATGCATGTTGTCTTACTCCAAGCTGTATAGGCTGGAAAGCCTACTACCAATTAAGCATATTAGGTGATGTGCATCTCTGTAATGAGAAGGGGTGTGGTCTAATGACATCAACACCCTATATCAGGTGTGCATAATTATTAGGCAACTTCCTTTCCTTTGGCAAAATGGGTCAAAAGAAGGACTTGACAGGCTCAGAAAAGTCAAAAATAGTGAGATATATTGCAGAGGGATGCAGCAGTCTTAAAATAGCCAAGCTTCTGAAGCGTGATCATCGAACAATCAAGCGTTTCATTCAAAATAGTCAACAGGGTCGCAAGAAGCGTGTGGAAAAACCAAGGCGCAAAATAACTGCCTGTGAACTGAGAAAAGTCAAGCGTGCAGCTGCCAAGATGCCACTTGCCACCAGTTTGGCCATATTTCAGAGCTGCAACATCACTGGAGTGCCCAAAAGCACAAGGTGTGCAATACTCAGAGACATGGCCAAGGTAAGAAAGGCAGAAAGTCGACCACCACTGAACAAGACACACAAGCTGAAACGTCAAGACTGGGCCAAGAAATATCTCAAGACTGATTTTTCTAAGGTTTTATGGACTGATGAAATGAGAGTGAGTCTTGATGGGCCAGATGGATGGGCCCGTGGCTGGATTGGTAAAGGGCAGAGAGCTCCAGTCCGACTCAGACGCCAGCAAGGTGGAGGTGGAGTACTGGTTTGGGCTGGTATCATCAAAGATGAGCTTGTGGGGCCTTTTCGGGTTGAGGATGGAGTCAAGCTCAACTCCCAGTCCTACTGCCAGTTTCTGGAAGACACCTTCTTCAAGCAGTGGTACAGGAAGAAGTCTGCATCCTTCAAGAAAAACATGATTTTCATGCAGGACAATGCTCCATCACATGCGTCCAAGTACTCCACAGCGTGGCTGGCAAGAAAGGGTATAAAAGAAGAAAATCTAATGATATGGCCTCCTTGTTCACCTGATCTGAACCCCATTGAGAACCTGTGGTCCATCATCAAATGTGCGATTTACAAGGAGGGAAAACAGTACACCTCTCTGAACAGTGTCTGGGAGGCTGTGGTTGCTGCTGCACGCAATGTTGATGGTGAACAGATCAAAACACTGACAGAATCCATGGATGGCAGGCTTTTGAGTGTCCTTGCAAAGAAAGGTGGCTATATTGGTCACTGATTTGTTTTTGTTTGGTTTTTGAATGTCAGAAATGTATATTTGTGAATGTTGAGATGTTATATTGGTTTCACTGGTAAAAATAAATAATTGAAATGGGTATAAATTTGTTTTTTGTTAAGTTGCCTAATAATTATGCACAGTAATAGTCACCTGCACACACAGATATCCCCCTAAAATAGCTAAAACTAAAAACTACTTCCAAAAATATTCAGCTTTGATATTAATTAGTTTTTTGTGTTCATTGACAACATGGTTGTTGTTTAATTATTAATGTTGTAAAATGAATCCTCAAAAATACAACTTGCCTAATAATTCTGCACTCCCTGTACAAGTGCTGGGGAAGCCTCCACAGCTAAAATTCAGATATGGTAATGTCCGTTTTGTCATGACACATGCAAATCACAACATACTGGGCCATCTGACTCAGAGAAGAGTAGGCTCTTGGAAAGTAGGGGTTTAAAGGACAATTGTATATGTATGAGAAAATTAAAGTGCTTTTGACCTTGGATGCGTTTAAACCTATTGTAGGAGACAAAATTAGGAACCTTTAAATTAACATAATTGTTGCAATTTAAAGAGCTTCATTATCTTCAATGTAGTTAGCTGCTTTTTATTAGAAGCTCTTTCACAATGGTATCTTGACCGTATTTGAACTACTGTATATTATGAGTAGCTTGTCGCTCGACAGGCCGCCGTTTTAAAGTAGCTTTCTCAACCTCTAGCAGGTCACCTGTTCTAAAGCTCTAATGTGTGCTGAGTCGAACAGAAATAACTGGAGTACATAGACAGATGAGCTGCTCTCTGCACATAAGCCCTTACACAAAGCAAATTAATCTCTTCTCCTCCTGCAGTTCCCTCATAAACCTTCCTCTCTCCACACTTATTTAGCTGCACGCTGACAAAATATTTGCTTCACAAACCTGTAAATTACAGCGTTAGACAGCAACAGTGCCATATGCTGTCATTAAGAATTGTGCCATGACACTGCAAACAGAAAAATGGATGTATTTTATAATTTACATGGAAAAACCTCTGAATAGCCTCAGGAGTCATGCGTAAACACAGTTTTTTTCTTTTCAACTAGAAAAGCAACCACTCTATTGAAATGGAGATTTCTAGCGTCCCTCTGTCCCTGAAAATAGAGATGTCACTGCTCATATGCCCATGTTTTCATTTACAAATTTTTGTATTTATTTACAAAAGTGTTGCATGTGTGTAAAGGTATATGTGGTTTATGGGGACACGAATGACATGGGTATTACAATGTAAACATAGTTTATGAGGTGTGTGTGTGTGTGTGTGTGTGTGTGTGTGTGTGTGTGTGTGTGTGTGTGTGTGTGTGTGTGTGTGTGTGTGTGTGTGTGTGTGTGTGTGTGTGTGTGTGTGTGTGTGTGTGTGTTTCCGAAAGCTGAAGATGTGTTTTGGCCGCAGACAGACTTTTGTGATAAGATTTTCCACAGTGAGCGTAAGGGTCTAAATGTGCTGGATAATTCTGTTGGTTACAGACAGCTAGCTGAAAAGAGCTGTATGGATTTGGAGCTTTGGGCTTTAAGAAACACAACATCAACACACTATACCATCACTGACACACTCAGATAAGCAGCAGTGTGTGTGTACTTGTTTTTTTGCTGTGTGTGTGTGTGCGTGTGTGTGTGTGTGTGTGTGTGTGTGTGTGTGTGTGTGTGTGTGTGTGTGTGTGTGTGTGTGTGTGTGTGTGTGTGTGTGTGTGTGTAAAAGTCCATGTGTGTTTCTGTTCGCAAGCCCATTTTTTCACGTCGTGTGATGGATTCCCGAGGGAAAAGGATTTTCAAGAATAAATAGGGCAGGACGATATTTTCATCTAATATTTATATTTAATTTTATTTCAGCTATATTTCAATCAGCAAAAATAGTTTTAGCTAACCGTAAAAACACAGATCAGCGGAAAAGGAACAGTGTTTGTAAAGAACCGCAAATAATACAATTTTGATTGCATAAACATTATATTATCTCAGGAAAAACAAAATGCACTGATTAATTGTTCACAATAACACCTATATATAGGTCTTTTATACATGTGCAGCCCCATACGCAACAAACAGCGATGCACTGTGTATTCTGACACCTTTCTATCAGAACCAGCATTAACTTCTTGAGCAATTTGAGCTACAGTAGCTCGTCTGTTTGATCGGACCACATGGGCCAGCCTTCGCTCCCCACATGCATCAATGAGCTTAGGCTGCCCATGACCCTGTCGCCGGTTCACCACTGTTCCTTCCTTGGACCACTTTTGATAGATACTGACCACTGCAGACCGGGAACACCCCACAAGAGCTGCAGTTTTGGAGATGCTCTGACCCAGTCATCTAGCCATCACAATCTGGCCCTTGTCAAACTCGCTCAAATCCTTACGCTTGCCCATTTTTCCTGTTTCTAACACATCAATTTTGAGGACATAATGTTCACTTGCTGCCTAATATATCACCCACTAACAGGTGCAGTGATGAAGAGATAATCAGTGTTATTCCCTTCACCTGTCGGTGGTCATAATGCTATGCCTGATCGGTGTATATACTTACAAAATCCTAGATTGCCCTCTACTTAAGGATACTTAGGCCCAATCCCAGTTCTATTTTATACCCCTTCGCCCAGGGTGGCAAGGGGCAGGGGTCAAAATATTCCCCTAAGTAATGGGACACCACTACAACACCATTACATGTCATCATACCCTGTTTGTTTTATTGGTGTCCTGTAACAGTTAACCAGTATGAACAGCAAAGAAGTGTGCACATATTTATCAGAAATCAGGCACGAGCATGTTTAACAGATTACTCACTCTCAACGTTATTTTGCGTTGTATTTGGATTTAGGAAAAAAGTTTACAGATGATACGTGATGTAAATAGCGACTGCGTTATGAAGGATGACTAGATATTTATTTGAACTGCATTATTAATTTGTGTTCACATCACTCAAACTGCCAGAAACTGGCAGCCAGACAACACACAAGTGATGGATACCGAGTGGCAACATCACTACACACATTCTAGCAGCACGGTAGTTGGTATATGCAGGGAAATTCCTAAAACCCTTCGTTCGAATTGTAGTCCTGAAAAATCTTAGTTTGAAGGGCTATCTGGCCCTTACCCCTACCACTCCAGCCAAAAGAGAATCGAGACACCCATACCCCTTCAGGTGAAGCGCAAAACGAGGGGGTAGGGGAAAGGGAAGGGCTAGAAATGGGATTGGGCCTTAAAGATACACGTGATCACATGTATGTTCCCTCCTTCATGTGCTTTTGGTTCTGTCCTGTGACCTTTTCCTCAGTCTGTTTATTTAGTCATTATAGTCATCTGTTCCCTATTAATTATCTCAGCAGCTTCCTCATTTGTTCTAGTATTTATACTCCCTGTTTCTTTCAGTTGGTTGTCTGTTCTCGTCTATGTTAAGGCGTGCTATGTCGGCTTCCCTGAGTTGTATATATTTGGATTAAAGACTATTTTGTTTGAATCTTCGTCTTTGTACGTTTCCTGCTATCAGCACCCGTGACAACATCTAATGCTAATCTTAGCATAAAGCCTATTTTTAAACAACATCAGCATCCTCAGGCAGTAATTTCGCTCTATTGCAATATAGCCACAGTTGACCTGTCTTGAAAAAATTCAATATCAAGCCACGATAACAGTTTAAAAGTAGCAAAATTGCAGTAAAATCACAGACTTGGCAGCCCTGTTTATCATTATCATTCTAATTCAAATCAAGCCAAAGCTTGAATGTATTAGTACAGCTGGGTACAGACACCCACACAAACACTTTACAACTTTACGCTGTGACACTGAACGCCTGTATACTGAATGCACATACGGCGAACACCGTCACAGTGAGTGAACATATGCTGAAAACAAGACAGGTCTGAAGATGCAATTCTCCAAAGACTTCAACATCACTGCAAGTCTCTATTCATTCCATGCGGATCCATATGGTAACAGCAGATACAAGCAGAACATTTACAGATTATTATATTTCCAGTACTGTATACTGTATACATTACCTTTGACAAGAAATGCCACAAGCAAACATCAAAGTGAGCGTGAGCGGTATCACAAAAAAAAAAAAAAACAGTAATAAAAATGCGAATCATCTCGCCCCTACAGTGCAATTCAGCTAGGTGTACATCCGCGCTAAAATATCATGGTGAAAGTCATCATAGCTTGCGTAGTATAGACCCAGCTCCCAACCCAACTTTGAGAATAGATTAACGGCGATATTTTTTTTATCGCCCGATAAGAGTCTCACGTTAACGCAGCACGTTAACGCAGCACGTTAACGCAGCACGTTAACGCTGATAAAGGCCCACCACTATATATATATATATATATATATATATATATATATATATATATATATATATATATATATATATATATATATACACACTCACCTAAAGGATTATTAGGAACACCATACTAATACTGTGTTTGACCCCCTTTCGCCTTCAGAGCTGCCTTAATTCTAAGTGGCATTGACTAACAAGGTGCTGAAAGCATTCTTTAGAAATGTTGGTCCATATTGATAGGATAGCATCTTGCAGTTGATGGAGATTTGTGGGATGCACATCCAGGGCACGAAGCTCCCGTTCCACCACATCCCAAAGATGCTCTATTGGGTTGAGATCTGGTGACTGTGGGGGCCATTTTAGTACAGTGAACTCATTGTCATGTTCAAGAAACCAATTTGAAATGATTCAAGCTTTGTGACATGGTGCATTATCATGCTGGAAGTAGCCATCAGAGGATGGGTACATGGTGGTCATAAAGGGATGGACATGGTCAGAAACAATGCTCAGGTAGGCCGTGGTATTTAAAGATGCCCAATTGGCACAAAGGGGCCTAAAGTGTGCCAAGAAAACATTCCCCACACCATTACACCACCACCACCAGCCTGCACAGTGGTCACAAGGCATGATGGATCCATGTTCTCATTCTGTTTACGCTAATTTCTGACTCTACCATCTGAATGTCTCAACAGAAATCGAGACTCATCAGACCAGGCAACATTTTTCCAGTCTTCAACTGTCCAATTTTGGTGAGCTTGTGCAAATTGTAGCCTCTTTTTCCTATTTGTAGTGGAGATGAGTGGTACCCGGTGGGGTCTTCTGCTGTTGTAGCCCATCCGCCTCAAGGTTGTGCGTGTTTTGGCTTCACAAATGCTTTGCTGCATACCTCGGTTGTAACGAGTGGTTATTTCAGTCAAAGTTGCTCTTCTATCAGCTTGAATCAGTCGGGCCATTCTCCTCTGACCTCTAGCATCAACAAGGCATTTTCGCCCACAGGACTGCCGCATACTGGATGTTTTTCTCTTTTCACACCATTCTTTGTAAACCCTAGAAATGGTTGTGCGTGAAAATCCCAGTAACTGAGCAGATTGTGAAATACTCAGACCAGCCCGTGTGGCACCAACAACCATGCCACGCTCAAAATTGCTTAAATCACCTTTCTTTCCCATTCTGACATTCAGTTTGGAGTTCAGGAGCTTGTCTTGACCAGAACCACACCCCTAAATGCATTGAAGCAACTGCCATGTGATTGGTTGATTAGAAAATTGCATTAATGAGAAATTGAACAGGTGTTCCAAATAATCCTTTAGGTGAGTGTATATATATACAGTGAGGAAAAGAAGTATTTGAACACCCTGCTATTTTGCAAGTTATCCCACTTAGAAATCATGGAGGGGTCTGAAATTGTCATCGTAGGTGCATGTCCACTGTGAGAGACATTTTATTTGTATGATACAGCTGCAAATAAGTATTTGAACACCTGAGAAAATCAATGTTAATATTTGGTACAGTAGCCTTTGTTTGCAATTACAGAGGTCAAACGTTTCCTGTAGTTTTTCACCAGGTTTGCACACACTGCAGGAGGGATTTTGGCCCACTCCTCCACACAGATCTTCTCTAGATCAATCAGGTTTCTGGCCTGTCGGTGAGAAACACAGAGTTTGAGCTCCCTCCAAAGATTCTCTATTGGGTTTAGGTCTGGAGACTGGCTAGGCCACGCCAGAACCTTGATATGCTTCTTACAGAGCCACTCCTTGGTTATCCTGGCTGTATGCTTCGGGTCATTGTCATGTTGGAAGACCCAGCCTCTACCCATCTTCAATGCTCTAACTGAGGGAAGGATGTTGTTCCCCAAAATCTCGCAATACATGGCCCCGGTCACCCTCTCCTTAATACAGTGCAGTCGCCCTGTCCCATGTGCAGAAAAACACCCCCAAAGTATGATGCTACCACCCCCATGCTTCACAGTAGGGATGGTGTTCTTGGGATGGTACTCATCATTCTTCTTCCTCCAAACACGTTTAGTGGAATTATGACCAAAAAGTTATATTTTGGTCTCATCTGACCACATGACTTTCTCCCATGACTCCTCTGGATCATCCAAATGGTCATGGGCAACCTTAAGACGGTCCTTGACTTGTGCTGGTTTAAGCAGGGGAACCTTCCATGCCATGCATGATTTCAAACCATGACGTCTTAGTGTATTACCAACAGTAACATTGGAAACGGTGTTCCAGCTTTTTCCAGGTCATTGACCAGCTCCTCCTGTGTAGTTCTGGGCTGATTTCTCACCTTTCTTAGGATCATTGAGACCCCACGAGGTGAGATCTTGCATGGAGCCCCAGTCCAAGGGAGATTGACAGTCATGTTGTCTTCCATTTTCTAATGATTGCTCCAACAGTGGACCTTTTTTCACCAAGCTGCTTGGCAATTTCCCCGTAGCCCTTTCCAGCCTTGTGGAGGTGTACAATTTTGTCTCTGGTGTCTTTGGACAGCTCTTTGGTCTTGGCCATGTTAGTAGTTGGATTCTTACTGATTGTATGGGGTGGACAGGTGTCTTTATGCAGCTAACGACCTCAAACAGGTGCATCTAATTTAGGATAATAAATGGAGTGGAGGTGGACATTTTAAAGGCAGACTAACAGGTCTTTGAGGGTCAGAATTCTAGCTGATAGACAGGTGTTCAAATACTTATTTGCAGCTGCATCATACAAATAAATAGTTAAAAAATCATATATTGTGATTTCTGGATTTTTTTTTTTTAGATTATGTCTCTCACAGTGGACATGCACCTACGATGACAATTTCGGATCCCTCCATGATTTCCAAGTGGGAGAACTTGCAAAATAGCAGGGTGTTCAAATACTTATTTTCCTCACTGTATATATCTCAGAAAATTAGAATATTACTTAAGACCAATACAAAGAAAGGATTTTTAGAAATCTTGGCCAACTGAAAAGTATGAACATGAAAAGTATGAGCATGTGCAGCACTCAATACTTAGTTGGGGCTCGTTTTGCCTGAATTACTGCAGCAATGCGGCGTGGCATGGAGTTGATCAGTCTGTGGCACTGCTCAGGTGTTATGAGAGCCCAGGTTCCTCTGATAGTGGCCTTCAGCTCTTCTGCATTGTTGGGTCTGACATATCGCATCTTCCTCTTCACAAAAAAAGCTGCTTTGAAACAATGTGTATTGTGAAAGCGCTATACAAATAAATTTGAATTGAATTGAATTGAACAATTCCCCATAGATTTTCTATAGGGTTAAGGTCAGGCGAGTTTGCTGGCCAATTAAGTACAGGGATACCATGGTCCTTAACTCCTAGGAGCCTGAGCTGTTTTGAGGCCCTTTGGAAGTTTTGACATGCTCTTACATCTGTGCTGTTTTCAGTTGCTTATAAACACATTGATGGAAAAAGTGTAATTACACTGTATTCAGCACAAACTGGGCTACATGCTTGTATTTTTGAGAGAATAATGTTTATGCATGATATTTGAAAAAAAGTAAAAAAAAAATTGTTTTAAAATTAAGGCTTCAAATCACACAATACATATGTGTTCACAAGACCTTTGATTATTGGGTGTTTTTGTTTAGAGTTTTTGCTTTAAACTGATGTGAGAATCATTGAGCATACTCATTCACATAAAACAATATATTCATTTACAATTTGTAAAACACTTTTTCTTTACTAACCCGGTATGCGAGGAGGCGTGAACGAACCAATAATGCTGTGATTCACAGCTGAGACCAAAAAAGGCAAAGAAGGCATAGTGAGCTGCATAATGAATGAGCTACAGGTACTCAATATTAGGTGTACTAGATAAGTACAGTACCAGTAAAACAAACAAAAACAAACACGTTTTCTAGAGGGAAAAATCTAAATGAAGTGAGTTTTTACTTAAAGCAAGCTAAATTATCTGCCAAAACAAGAAACAAGATTTAAATCAGAAATGTGTTTGAAAGAAGTCTTATGCTAAAAAACCCAATTCAGTATTCAACAAATACAAATACAAATAATTGGTAATGATGAATGTTATGAGTAAAATAATTGGGATTTAAAACAACATGATGCAATGCAATTATGATTTTGAATAGCATTGGGTGAATTCAGGTTGATAAGGACACTTTTCCCAGTCATTTCAATGGCAAACATTTTCTGAATTATTTGATTTTCTAAAGTATCACTCCAGAATCATTTCTGACAAACTTTGATATTAAATAAAAAAAATAACATTACGGTATAATATTTAAACATCAATATGAAGCAAAATACATTTGACTGGTACTATATTTATAGCATCCGAGCAGACATTTGCGAATAAAAGCTTTATTGATGTGACACTAGGCTCTTTAACAATACACACATCATGATCTTTTTCCAAGTCATTTCAATGGCAAACATTTTCTGAATCATTTGATTTTGTAAACTATCATACACACAATACTCAAATATTATTTCGAGCTTGAGTTCATTTATGAGACATGTGTGAAATGCATCAGCCAGCGCTAAGGCTATTGTCTGCTATATTGGTATCAAATATACCTATTTATTATACCAGTCTATTATATTATATCAAATATATTAAAACATTGATTAAAATTAAGATACAATTTATACAAAACGAAATTCACTTTAAAAGATAGCAATTGACTTTCTACAAAAAAAATCACTTTCTACAAAACAAAACTCCAGAATCATTTCTGACAAACCTTGATATTAAAAAAAAAAATAACATTACGTTATAATATTTAAACATCAATATGAAGCAAAATACGTTTGACTGATATTTGATTTGTCATTTGATTTTGTAAGTCATTTGATTTTGTAACACAATACTCAAATATCATTTCGAGCTTCAGTTCATTTATGAGACATGCGTGCATTTGTGTGTAATATTCACAGATGCAAACAGAATAAACTTAGCCTACCACAATCTGCCCTGAATCTTCCGGACCAAACATGAACAGCTTTCCATGAGGGAAACGATGTATCCGACAATGTATTTGAAATATCTATAGCGCTTCACTTGATCTGTTTGTATGAGTTGATGTGTGGGCGTTAATGCTGATCGCCTGTATTTTAATCTCAAAGAGCTCGTGCTCCGTGGGCGTGGCCGCATTAGCGGATAATGAGTCGACTGACATCTCCCAATTTTCACACAGATTACATAAACACAGAATATTTGTTTTCGTTTTGATTTAATTTATTTTAAAACCTGACATTTCAACGTTAGACAACGTTAGATTTCAACGTTAGACAACGTTAGATTTCAACGTTAGACTTATGTCTCATGTCTGTGTGATAAGTTTTCACTAAACTACAGGTCATTTTCTGAAGAGAATCAGATTAGACATCATTGAGAGAGAGGCTGAAGATCGCGCATCATGTGTGTTTTCTTGAATTTGCAAAAAGCACAAAATTTGTTTTTATTGTGACTATACACCAAAAAGTGGACACCAGCAGATAACATGGCACCCCAAACCATCACTGACTGTGGAAACTTTACACTGGACCTCAAGCAAGGTGAATTGCGTGCCTCTCTTCCTCCAGACTCTTGGACCCTGATTTCCAAAGGAAATGCAACATTTACTTTCATCAGAGAACATAACTTTGGACCACTCAGCAGCAGTCCAGACCTTTTTGTCTTTAGCCCAGGTGAGACGCTTCTGACGCTGTCTGTTGTTCAAGAGTGGCTTGACAGCTGAAACCCATGTCTTTCATAGGTCTGTGCGTAGTGGTTCTTGAAGCACTGTCTCCAGCTACAGTCCACTCTTTGTGAATCTCCCCCACATTTTTGAATGGGTTTTGTTTCACCTCCAGTGTGCGGTTATCCCTATTGCTTGTACACTTTTTTCTACCACATCTTTTCTTTCCCTTCGCTTCTCTATTAATGTGCTTGGACACAGAGCTCTGTGAACAGCCAGCCTCTTTTGCAATGACCTTTTGTGTCTTGCTCTCCTTGTGCAAGGTGTCAAACGTCTTTTCGACAACTGTCAAGTCAGCAGTCTTCCCTATGATTGTGTAGCCTACAGAACTGGACTGAGAGACCATTTAAAGGCCTTTGCAGGTGTTTTGAGTTAATTAGCTGATTAGAGTGTGGCACCTGGGGTCCGTTCTTCGTACCTCGCTTAATACATCTGAGATGATTTGACAGATACCAGATCTTTTAATCGTGATAACTGATGTCTGGCTAATTTGGTTCTTCAAACAAATTTGCGGATTGGATTTAAATATCTGGATTAAATGATCTAAGATCACTGCGCGTTCTTGTTTTCCCTGAAGAGGGCAGATGCATCGATACTCGAAACCATGATCAGCAATGCAGCGATTGGCTGGCGTCAAGACAGCAACGTAATGACATCATATAATTAAAAAAGCCACCTGGCAAAAAACTTGGCAAATTACACCAAAAAAAAACACGAATATCTGGACCTTTATAAGGAAACAGCTAAACGACCAAACCAATATTAAAGTTTTTTTTTACATGATTACCAATTATTTATATTCACGATTTTATACAGTATTTGTACACCCTTTACATTTTTATTTCAATGTTGTAATTCAATTTTTAATTCAATTTGAAGCAGATTTGTAACGTGACAGTATTAACGTTTCTTAAGGGTCAAGATCAAATTCTCTGCATTTCCTGCGCTGCATCAAGTCACTCCCATAATATCCGTCATCACTTAAATTAATGCACGGCTCAGATTAACTGTACAACATGTGTGCAAACTTCCAATAAAAATATAAAGTAATTATTCCATCACAAATAAATCACTCAATCAAGTGGCTGCGTCTATAGTGTTATACACAACATTATAATATTATATACATTCTCATATACATATACAATTTAAAATTTGTATATTATTATTATTTAAAATGATTATTATTGCCCCTGGTTCAGTAATGAACTCTTGTAATAAAGTAGCAGTGGCTGGGACAGATTTTAAGTATCACCTCAAGATGCAATCTAATCCTGTTTACATGAAATAAGCCTGCTCGCGAGCAGGTTTAAGTTTACGGACCTGTTGCTATGACAGCAAGTCCAGGATGAGCGTCGAAGAACCAAACAATCCCAGATCATGACAAATCGTCAACAATCAAATCCAGCTAACTGAGTTAGCGAGGTACAAAGAACGGGCCCCTGGTGTCTTCAATATTTAACCTTTTTATAATATTCTAATTTTCTGAGATACCGAATTTGGGATTTTCCTTAGTTGTCAGTTATAATCATCAAAATGAAAAGAAATAAACATTTGAAATATATCAGTCTGTGTGTAATGAATGAATATAATATACAAGTTTCACTTTTTGAATGGAATTAGTGAAATAAATAAACTTTTTGATGATATTCTAATTATATGACCAGCACCTGTGTGTGTGTGTGTATATATATATATATATATATATATACACACACACACACACACACACACACACACACACACACACACACACACACACACACACACACACACACACACACACACACACACACATATAAACACACACACACACACTATGTAACCTGTGTAACAGCATATATAATTGACAGCATACTCACATTAAAATGATTTGATTTTACCTTTCACTCTATTTTAAGTATTTCAAGTCAGTCGTTGATAAGGTTCCATGACTGTTGCTGCCTTAGATGGGAGATATCTATAGGCAGTAAGTAGGCATGGCAGCTTGAAACCGGAGCTAGAGTGTCAGCAGAAATAAGGCAATCAAGGGTAATAGACCTACAGTTAAAAGCAGTAGGGTGCTGTATGCATTTATATTTTCTAAATTATTCCCTATTTCCTCATGCATTGCATTTTGTTACTTGTAAATAATACACTAGATTTTTCATTGATGCTGATTTTGTCAAGTTGGTTTATTTACAGTGGTTGTAAATGGTCCTTTAAAAATATATATATTTTTTATTACTCAATCCTACTGTAACATCTGATCCATTTTAGTGACATAAGGTACAAAAGCAAAAAGGTACTAATATATCATAGTACATTATATGAATCCATTTAACACTTGTTCTGAACACACTGTCAGTGTGTGATATCATAGTACATTATTTTAATCCACTTAACAATTGTTCTGAACACACAGTCAGTGTGTGATATCATAGTACATTATTTTAATCCACTTAACACTTGTTCTGTTCACACAGTCAGTGTGTGATATCATAGTACATTATATTAATCCACTTAACACTTGTTCTGAACACACAGTCAGTGTGTGATATCATAGTACATTATTTTAATCCACTTAACACTTGTTCTGAACACACAGTCAGTGTGTGATCTCATAGTACATTATTTTAATCCACTTAACAATTGTTCTGAAAACACAGTCAGTGTGTGATATCATAGTACATTATTTTAATCCACTTAACACTTGTTCTGAACACACAGTCAGTGTGTGATATCATAGTACATTATTTTAATCCACTTAACACTTGTTCTGAACACACAGTCAGTGTGTGATATCATAGTACATTATTTTAATCCACTTAACACTTGTTCTGAACACACAGTCAGTGTGTGATCTCATAGTACATTATTTTAATCCATTTAACAATTGTTCTGAACACACAGTCAGTGTGTGATATCATAGTACATTATTTTAATCCACTTAACAATTGTTCTGTACACACAGTCAGTGTGTGATATCATAGTACATTATTTTAATCCACTTAACACTTGTTCTGAACACACAGTCAGTGTGTGATATCATAGTACATTATTTTAATCCACTTAACAATTGTTCTGTACACACAGTCAGTGTGTGATATCATAGTACATTATTTTAATCCACTTAACAATTGTTCTGTACACACAGTCAGTGTGTGATATCATAGTACATTATTTTAATCCACTTAACACTTGTTCTGTACACACAGTCAGTGTGTGATATCATAGTACATTATTTTAATCCACTTAACACTTGTTCTGAACACACAGTCAGTGTGTGATATCATAGTACATTATATTAATCAATTTAACAATTGTTCTGAACACACAGTCAGTGTGTGATATCATAGTACATTATTTTAATCCATTTAACAATTGTTCTGAACACACAGTCAGTGTGTGATATCATAGTACATTATTTTAATCCACTTAACAATTGTTCTGTACACACAGTCAGTGTGTGATATCATAGTACATTATTTTAATCCACTTAACACTTGTTCTGAACACACAGTCAGTGTGTGATATCATAGTACATTATATGAATCCATTTAACACTTGTTCTGAACACACAGTCAGTGTGTGATCTCATAGTACATTATATTAATCCACTTAACAATTGTTCTGTACACACAGTCAGTGTGTGATATCATAGTACATTATTTTAATCCACTTAACAATTGTTCTGTACACACAGTCAGTGTGTGATATCATAGTACATTATTTTAATCCACTTAACACTTGTTCTGAACACACAGTCAGTGTGTGATATCATAGTACATTATATGAATCCATTTAACACTTGTTCTGAACACACAGTCAGTGTGTGATATCATAGTACATTATTTTAATCCACTTAACACTTGTTCTGAACACACAGTCAGTGTGTGATATCATAGTACATTATTTTAATCCACTTAACACTTGTTCTGAACACACAGTCAGTGTGTGATATCATAGTACATTATTTTAATCCACTTAACACTTGTTCTGAACACACAGTCAGTGTGTGATATCATAGTACATTATTTTAATCCACTTAACACTTGTTCTGAACACACAGTCAGTGTGTGATATCATAGTACATTATATTAATCCACTTAACAATTGTTCTGAACACACAGTCAGTGTGTGATATCATAGTACATCACTTTAATTCACTTAACACTTGTTCTGAACACACAGTCAGTGTGTGATCTCATAGTACATTATATTAATCCATTTAACAATTGTTCTGAACACACAGTCAGTGTGTGATATCATAGTACATTATTTTAATCCATTTAACAATTGTTCTGAACACACAGTCAGTGTGTGATATCATAGTACATTATTTTAATCCACTTAACACTTGTTCTGAACACACAGTCAGTGTGTGATATCATAGTACATTATATGAATCCATTTAACAATTGTTCTGAACACACAGTCAGTGTGTGATATCATAGTACATTATATTAATCCATTTAACACTTGTTCTGAACACACAGTCAGTGTGTGATCTCATAGTACATTATATTAATCCATTTAACAATTGTTCTGAACACACAGTCAGTGTGTGATATCATAGTACATTATTTTAATCCACTTAACACTTGTTCTGAACACACAGTCAGTGTGTGATATCATAGTACATTATTTTAATCCACTTAACACTTGTTCTGAACACACAGTCAGTGTGTGATCTCATAGTACATTATATGAATCCATTTAACAATTGTTCTGAACACACAGTCAGTGTGTGATATCATAGTACATTATATGAATCCATTTAACACTTGTTCTGAACACACAGTCAGTGTGTGATATCATAGTACATTATATTAATCCACTTAACAATTGTTCTGAACACACAGTCAGTGTGTGATCTCATAGTACATTATTTTAATCCATTTAACAATTGTTCTGAACACACAGTCAGTGTGTGATCTCATAGTACATTATTTTAATCCACTTAACACTTGTTCTGAACACAGTCAGTGTGTGATCTCATAGTACATTATTTTAATCCACTTAACACTTGTTCTGAACACAGTCAGTGTGTGATCTCATAGTACATTATATTAATCCACTTAACAATTGTTCTGAACACACAGTCAGTGTGTGATATCACAGTACATTATATAAATCCATTTAACAATTGTTCTGAACACACAGTCAGTGTGTGATATCATAGTACATTATTTTAATCCACTTAACACTTGTTCTGAACACAGTCAGTGTGTGATATCATAGTACATTATATGAATCCATTTAACACTTGTTCTGAACACAGTCAGTGTGTGATATCATAGTACATTATTTTAATCCACTTAACACTTGTTCTGAACACACAGTCAGTGGGCCCTATTTTAACGATCTGAAACGCAAGTGTCAAAGCGCAAAGCGCAAGTAACTTTATGGGCGGGTCTTGGCACTGTTGCTATTTTCCCGGCGGGATAAATGGCTCTTGCGCCCGGCGCAAATCTAAAATGGGTTGGTCTGAAGTAGCTTCATTATTCATAGGTGTGGTTTGGGCGTAACGTGAATAAACCAATCAGAGCGTCATTCAACATTCCCTTTAAAAGCAGGTGCGCAAGTTCCATTATGGATTGCTATTATTATGGCGTATTTACCAGGCGCACGCCAGGAGCGGTTCACAGCCGAGGAGACTGATGTTCTTGTAAGAGCAGTGAAAGACAGAGAAGTTGTGTTGTATGGGGATGGGAGAAACCCACCCAAAATAGCGTTGGTTAAATAAATAATTAGCCTGAATAATTTGTAAGCTAGATTTATGCCTATGTTTTCACATCTTCGTGGCACACCACAATGATTTCCGTCATCTCATGTGTTAATATTTTTTTAGTGTAACAATTTATGATTTGCAAAAATAACTGTTGCATCTGTGTAGATTACATGAGCAAAGTGTATGCGTGTTGTGCACGCTATGGTCAAGCATGCGCCCTTAAAATAGCATAATGAACAACGCGCAACGCGCCACTGACTTTAGACTAGGTTTTTTCTGGTCAGTGGCGCAATTGTTTAATGGAACAGCAAAATAGCACCAGGGATTGTTTGCGCCGGAACACGCCTCCTTTTTTGCGCTGAACCGCCCAGGGAGTGCAAGTTCATTCACTAGTTTAGCGACGTGCTTCTGTGGAGGGAAAAGCGCGCTTTGCGCGGGTGCAAAATAGGAATGACACATGCGTCGGTGTACAAAGTCAATTGCGCTGGGTGCAAGATAGGGCCCAGTGTGTGATATCATAGTACATTATATAAATCCATTTAACAATTGTTCTGAACACACAGTCAGTGTGTGATATCATAGTACATTATTTTAATCCACTTAACACTTGTTCTGAACACACAGTCAGTGTGTGATATCATAGTACATTATTTTAATCCACTTAACAATTGTTCTGAAAACACAGTCAGTGTGTGATATCATAGTACATTATATGAATCCATTTAACACTTGTTCTGAACACAGTCAGTGTGTGATATCATAGTACATTATTTTAATCCACTTAACACTTGTTCTGAACACACTGTCAGTGTGTGATATCATAGTACATTATATGAATCCATTTAACACTTGTTCTGAACACAGTCAGTGTGTGATATCATAGTACATTATTTTAATCCACTTAACACTTGTTCTGAACACACAGTCAGTGTGTGATATCATAGTACATTATATAAATCCATTTAACAATTGTTCTGAACACACAGTCAGTGTGTGATATCATAGTACATTATATTAATCCACTTAACAATTGTTCTGAACACACAGTCAGTGTGTGATATCATAGTACATTATATTAATCCACTTAACAATTGTTCTGAACACACAGTCAGTGTGTGATATCACAGTACATTATATTAATCCACTTAACACTTGTTCTGAACACACAGTCAGTGTGTGATATCATAGTACATTATTTTAATCCACTTAACACTTGTTCTGAACACAGTCAGTGTGTGATATCATAGTACATTATATGAATCCATTTAACACTTGTTCTGAACACAGTCAGTGTGTGATATCATAGTACATTATTTTAATCCACTTAACACTTGTTCTGAACACAGTCAGTGTGTGATATCATAGTACATTATATAAATCCATTTAACAATTGTTCTGAACACACAGTCAGTGTGTGATATCATAGTACATTATTTTAATCCACTTAACAATTGTTCTGAAAACACAGTCAGTGTGTGATATCATAGTACATTATTTTAATCCACTTAACAATTGTTCTGTACACACAGTCAGTGTGTGATATCATAGTACATTATATGAATCCATTTAACACTTGTTCTGAACACAGTCAGTGTGTGATATCATAGTACATTATATGAATCCATTTAACACTTGCTCTGAACACAGTCAGTGTGTGATATCATAGTACATTATTTTAATCCACTTAACACTTGTTCTGAACACACAGTCAGTGTGTGATATCATAGTACATTATATGAATCCATTTAACACTTGTTCTGAACACAGTCAGTGTGTGATATCATAGTACATTATATGAATCCATTTAACACTTGTTCTGAACACAGTCAGTGTGTGATATCATAGTACATTATATGAATCCATTTAACACTTGCTCTGAACACAGTCAGTGTGTGATATCATAGTACATTATTTTAATCCACTTAACACTTGTTCTGAACACACAGTCAGTGTGTGATATCATAGTACATTATATGAATCCATTTAACACTTGTTCTGAACACAGTCAGTGTGTGATATCATAGTACATTATATGAATCCATTTAACACTTGTTCTGAACACAGTCAGTGTGTGATATCATAGTACATTATATAAATCCATTTAACACTTGTTCTGAACACACAGTCAGTGTGTGATATCATAGTACATTATTTTAATCCACTTAACACTTGTTCTGAACACAGTCAGTGTGTGATATCATAGTACATTATATGAATCCATTTAACACTTGTTCTGAACACAGTCAGTGTGTGATATCATAGTACATTATTTTAATCCACTTAACACTTGTTCTGAACACACAGTCAGTGTGTGATATCATAGTACATTATATAAATCCATTTAACAATTGTTCTGAACACACAGTCAGTGTGTGATATCATAGTACATTATTTTAATCCACTTAACAATTGTTCTGAAAACACAGTCAGTGTGTGATATCATAGTACATTATTTTAATCCACTTAACAATTGTTCTGTACACACAGTCAGTGTGTGATATCATAGTACATTATATGAATCCATTTAACACTTGTTCTGAACACAGTCAGTGTGTGATATCATAGTACATTATATGAATCCATTTAACACTTGCTCTGAACACAGTCAGTGTGTGATATCATAGTACATTATTTTAATCCACTTAACACTTGTTCTGAACACACAGTCAGTGTGTGATATCATAGTACATTATATGAATCCATTTAACACTTGTTCTGAACACAGTCAGTGTGTGATATCATAGTACATTATATTAATCCACTTAACAATTGTTCTGAACACACAGTCAGTGTGTGATATCATAGTACATTATTTTAATCCACTTAACAATTGTTCTGAAAACACAGTCAGTGTGTGATATCATAGTACATTATTTTAATCCACTTAACAATTGTTCTGTACACACAGTCAGTGTGTGATATCATAGTACATTATTTTAATCCACTTAACACTTGTTCTGAACACACAGTCAGTGTGTGATATCATAGTACATTATTTTAATCCACTTAACACTTGTTCTGAACACACAGTCAGTGTGTGATCTCATAGTACATTATATTAATCAATTTAACAATTGTTCTGAACACACAGTCAGTGTGTGATATCATAGTACATTATTTTAATCCACTTAACACTTGTTCTGAACACACAGTCAGTGTGTGATCTCATAGTACATTATTTTAATCCACTTAACACTTGTTCTGAACATAGTCAGTGTGTGATCTCATAGTACATTATATTAATCCACTTAACAATTGTTCTGAACACACAGTAAGTGTGTGATATCACAGTACATTATATTAATCCACTTAACACTTGTTCTGAACACACAGTCAGTGTGTGATATCACAGTACATTATATTAATCCACTTAACACTTGTTCTGAACACACAGTCAGTGTGTGATATCATAGTACATTATTTTAATCCACTTAACAATTGTTCTGAACACACAGTCAGTGTGTGATATCATAGTACATTATATGAATCCATTTAACACTTGTTCTGAACACAGTCAGTGTGTGATATCATAGTACATTTTTTTAATCCACTTAACACTTGTTCTGAACACACAGTCAGTGTGTGATATCATAGTACATTGTATAAATCCATTTAACAATTGTTCTGAACACGCAGTCAGTGTGTGATATCATAGTACATTATTTTAATCCACTTAACACATGTTCTGAACACACAGTCAGTGTGTGATATCATAGTACATTATTTTAATCCACTTAACAATTGTTCTGAAAACACAGTCAGTGTGTGATATCATAGTACATTATTTTAATCCACTTAACAATTGTTCTGTACACACAGTCAGTGTGTGATATCATAGTACATTATATGAATCCATTTAACACTTGTTCTGAACACAGTCAGTGTGTGATATCATAGTACATTATATGAATCCATTTAACACTTGTTCTGAACACACTGTCAGTGTGTGATATCATAGTACATTATTTTAATCCACTTAACACTTGTTCTGAACACACTGTCAGTGTGTGATATCATAGTACATTATATGAATCCATTTAACACTTGTTCTGAACACAGTCAGTGTGTGATATCATAGTACATTATTTTAATCCACTTAACACTTGTTCTGAACACACAGTCAGTGTGTGATATCATAGTACATTATTTTAATCCACTTAACACTTGTTCTGAACACACAGTCAGTGTGTGATCTCATAGTACATTATATTAATCAATTTAACAATTGTTCTGAACACACAGTCAGTGTGTGATATCATAGTACATTATTTTAATCCACTTAACACTTGTTCTGAACACACAGTCAGTGTGTGATATCATAGTACATTATATAAATCCATTTAACACTTGTTCTGAACACACAGTCAGTGTGTGATCTCATAGTACATTATATTAATCAATTTAACAATTGTTCTGTACACACAGTCAGTGTGTGATATCATAGTACATTATTTTAATCCACTTAACACTTGTTCTGAACACACAGTCAGTGTGTGATATCATAGTACATTATATAAATCCATTTAACAATTGTTCTGAACACACAGTCAGTGTGTGATATCATAGTACATTATATTAATCCACTTAACAATTGTTCTGAACACACAGTCAGTGTGTGATATCATAGTACATTATATTAATCCACTTAACACTTGTTCTGTACACACAGTCAGTGTGTGATATCATAGTACATTATTTTAATCCACTTAACACTTGTTCTGAACACACAGTCAGTGTGTGATATCATAGTACATTATTTTAATCCACTTAACACTTGTTCTGAACACACAGTCAGTGTGTGATCTCATAGTACATTATATTAATCAATTTAACAATTGTTCTGAACACACAGTCAGTGTGTGATATCATAGTACATTATTTTAATCCACTTAACACTTGTTCTGAACACACAGTCAGTGTGTGATATCATAGTACATTATTTTAATTCACTTAACAATTGTTCTGTACACACAGTCAGTGTGTGATATCATAGTACATTATTTTAATCCACTTAACACTTGTTCTGAACACACAGTCAGTGTGTGATCTCATAGTACATTATATTAATCAATTTAACAATTGTTCTGAACACACAGTCAGTGTGTGATATCATAGTACATTATTTTAATCCACTTAACACTTGTTCTGAACACACAGTCAGTGTGTGATCTCATAGTACATTATTTTAATCCACTTAACACTTGTTCTGAACATAGTCAGTGTGTGATCTCATAGTACATTATATTAATCCACTTAACAATTGTTCTGAACACACAGTAAGTGTGTGATATCACAGTACATTATATTAATCCACTTAACACTTGTTCTGAACACACAGTCAGTGTGTGATATCATAGTACATTATTTTAATCCACTTAACAATTGTTCTGAACACACAGTCAGTGTGTGATATCATAGTACATTATATGAATCCATTTAACACTTGTTCTGAACACAGTCAGTGTGTGATATCATAGTACATTATTTTAATCCACTTAACACTTGTTCTGAACACACAGTCAGTGTGTGATATCATAGTACATTGTATAAATCCATTTAACAATTGTTCTGAACACACAGTCAGTGTGTGATATCATAGTACATTATTTTAGTCCACTTAACACATGTTCTGAACACACAGTCAGTGTGTGATATCATAGTACATTATTTTAATCCACTTAACACTGGTTCTGAACACAGTCAGTGTGTGATATCATAGTACATTATTTTAATCCACTTAACAATTGTTCTGTACACACAGTCAGTGTGTGATATCATAGTACATTATATGAATCCATTTAACACTTGTTCTGAACACAGTCAGTGTGTGATATCATAGTACATTATATGAATCCATTTAACACTTGTTCTGAACACAGTCAGTGTGTGATATCATAGTACATTATTTTAATCCACTTAACACTTGTTCTGAACACACAGTCAGTGTGTGATATCATAGTACATTATATAAATCCATTTAACAATTGTTCTGAACACACAGTCAGTGTGTGATATCATAGTACATTATATTAATCCACTTAACAATTGTTCTGAACACACAGTCAGTGTGTGATATCATAGTACATTATATTAATCCACTTAACAATTGTTCTGAACACACAGTCAGTGTGTGATATCACAGTACATTATATTAATCCACTTAACACTTGTTCTGAACACACAGTCAGTGTGTGATATCATAGTACATTATTTTAATCCACTTAACACTTGTTCTGAACACAGTCAGTGTGTGATATCATAGTACATTATATGAATCCATTTAACACTTGTTCTGAACACAGTCAGTGTGTGATATCATAGTACATTATTTTAATCCACTTAACACTTGTTCTGAACACACAGTCAGTGTGTGATATCATAGTACATTATATAAATCCATTTAACAATTGTTCTGAACACACAGTCAGTGTGTGATATCATAGTACATTATTTTAATCCACTTAACACTTGTTCTGAACACACAGTCAGTGTGTGATATCATAGTACATTATTTTAATCCACTTAACAATTGTTCTGTACACACAGTCAGTGTGTGATATCATAGTACATTATATGAATCCATTTAACACTTGTTCTGAACACAGTCAGTGTGTGATATCATAGTACATTATATGAATCCATTTAACACTTGCTCTGAACACAGTCAGTGTGTGATATCATAGTACATTATATTAATCCACTTAACAATTGTTCTGAACACACAGTCAGTGTGTGATATCATAGTACATTATTTTAATCCACTTAACAATTGTTCTGAAAACACAGTCAGTGTGTGATATCATAGTACATTATTTTAATCCACTTAACAATTGTTCTGTACACACAGTCAGTGTGTGATATCATAGTACATTATTTTAATCCACTTAACACTTGTTCTGAACACAGTCAGTGTGTGATATCATAGTACATTATTTTAATCCACTTAACACTTGTTCTGAACACACAGTCAGTGTGTGATATCATAGTACATTATATAAATCCATTTAACAATTGTTCTGAACACACAGTCAGTGTGTGATATCATAGTACATTATTTTAATCCACTTAACACTTGTTCTGAACACACAGTCAGTGTGTGATATCATAGTACATTATATAAATCCATTTAACAATTGTTCTGAACACACAGTCAGTGTGTGATATCATAGTACATTATTTTAATCCACTTAACACTTGTTCTGAACACACAGTCAGTGTGTGATATCATAGTACATTATTTTAATCCACTTAACACTTGTTCTGAACACACAGTCAGTGTGTGATATCATAGTACATTATATAAATCCATTTAACAATTGTTCTGAACACACAGTCAGTGTGTGATATCATAGTACATTATTTTAATCCACTTAACAATTGTTCTGAAAACACAGTCAGTGTGTGATATCATAGTACATTATTTTAATCCACTTAACAATTGTTCTGTACACACAGTCAGTGTGTGATATCATAGTACATTATATGAATCCATTTAACACTTGTTCTGAACACAGTCAGTGTGTGATATCATAGTACATTATATGAATCCATTTAACACTTGCTCTGAACACAGTCAGTGTGTGATATCATAGTACATTATTTTAATCCACTTAACACTTGTTCTGAACACACAGTCAGTGTGTGATATCATAGTACATTATATGAATCCATTTAACACTTGTTCTGAACACAGTCAGTGTGTGATATCATAGTACATTATATGAATCCATTTAACACTTGTTCTGAACACAGTCAGTGTGTGATATCATAGTACATTATTTTAATCCACTTAACACTTGTTCTGAACACACAGTCAGTGTGTGATATCATAGTACATTATATGAATCCATTTAACACTTGTTCTGAACACAGTCAGTGTGTGATATCATAGTACATTATATAAATCCATTTAACAATTGTTCTGAACACACAGTCAGTGTGTGATATCATAGTACATTATTTTAATCCACTTAACACTTGTTCTGAACACAGTCAGTGTGTGATATCATAGTACATTATATGAATCCATTTAACACTTGTTCTGAACACAGTCAGTGTGTGATATCATAGTACATTATTTTAATCCACTTAACACTTGTTCTGAACACACAGTCAGTGTGTGATATCATAGTACATTATATAAATCCATTTAACAATTGTTCTGAACACACAGTCAGTGTGTGATATCATAGTACATTATTTTAATCCACTTAACAATTGTTCTGAAAACACAGTCAGTGTGTGATATCATAGTACATTATTTTAATCCACTTAACAATTGTTCTGTACACACAGTCAGTGTGTGATATCATAGTACATTATATGAATCCATTTAACACTTGTTCTGAACACAGTCAGTGTGTGATATCATAGTACATTATATGAATCCATTTAACACTTGCTCTGAACACAGTCAGTGTGTGATATCATAGTACATTATTTTAATCCACTTAACACTTGTTCTGAACACACAGTCAGTGTGTGATATCATAGTACATTATATGAATCCATTTAACACTTGTTCTGAACACAGTCAGTGTGTGATATCATAGTACATTATATTAATCCACTTAACAATTGTTCTGAACACACAGTCAGTGTGTGATATCATAGTACATTATTTTAATCCACTTAACAATTGTTCTGAAAACACAGTCAGTGTGTGATATCATAGTACATTATTTTAATCCACTTAACAATTGTTCTGTACACACAGTCAGTGTGTGATATCATAGTACATTATTTTAATCCACTTAACACTTGTTCTGAACACACAGTCAGTGTGTGATATCATAGTACATTATTTTAATCCACTTAACACTTGTTCTGAACACACAGTCAGTGTGTGATCTCATAGTACATTATATTAATCAATTTAACAATTGTTCTGAACACACAGTCAGTGTGTGATATCATAGTACATTATTTTAATCCACTTAACACTTGTTCTGAACACACAGTCAGTGTGTGATCTCATAGTACATTATTTTAATCCACTTAACACTTGTTCTGAACATAGTCAGTGTGTGATCTCATAGTACATTATATTAATCCACTTAACAATTGTTCTGAACACACAGTAAGTGTGTGATATCACAGTACATTATATTAATCCACTTAACACTTGTTCTGAACACACAGTCAGTGTGTGATATCACAGTACATTATATTAATCCACTTAACACTTGTTCTGAACACACAGTCAGTGTGTGATATCATAGTACATTATTTTAATCCACTTAACAATTGTTCTGAACACACAGTCAGTGTGTGATATCATAGTACATTATATGAATCCATTTAACACTTGTTCTGAACACAGTCAGTGTGTGATATCATAGTACATTTTTTTAATCCACTTAACACTTGTTCTGAACACACAGTCAGTGTGTGATATCATAGTACATTGTATAAATCCATTTAACAATTGTTCTGAACACGCAGTCAGTGTGTGATATCATAGTACATTATTTTAATCCACTTAACACATGTTCTGAACACACAGTCAGTGTGTGATATCATAGTACATTATTTTAATCCACTTAACAATTGTTCTGAAAACACAGTCAGTGTGTGATATCATAGTACATTATTTTAATCCACTTAACAATTGTTCTGTACACACAGTCAGTGTGTGATATCATAGTACATTATATGAATCCATTTAACACTTGTTTTGAACACAGTCAGTGTGTGATATCATAGTACATTATATGAATCCATTTAACACTTGTTCTGAACACACTGTCAGTGTGTGATATCATAGTACATTATTTTAATCCACTTAACACTTGTTCTGAACACACTGTCAGTGTGTGATATCATAGTACATTATATGAATCCATTTAACACTTGTTCTGAACACAGTCAGTGTGTGATATCATAGTACATTATTTTAATCCACTTAACACTTGTTCTGAACACACAGTCAGTGTGTGATATCATAGTACATTATATAAATCCATTTAACAATTGTTCTGAACACACAGTCAGTGTGTGATATCATAGTACATTATATTAATCCACTTAACAATTGTTCTGAACACACAGTCAGTGTGTGATATCATAGTACATTATATTAATCCACTTAACACTTGTTCTGTACACACAGTCAGTGTGTGATATCATAGTACATTATTTTAATCCACTTAACACTTGTTCTGAACACACAGTCAGTGTGTGATATCATAGTACATTATTTTAATCCACTTAACACTTGTTCTGAACACACAGTCAGTGTGTGATCTCATAGTACATTATATTAATCAATTTAACAATTGTTCTGAACACACAGTCAGTGTGTGATATCATAGTACATTATTTTAATCCACTTAACACTTGTTCTGAACACACAGTCAGTGTGTGATATCATAGTACATTATTTTAATTCACTTAACAATTGTTCTGTACACACAGTCAGTGTGTGATATCATAGTACATTATTTTAATCCACTTAACACTTGTTCTGAACACACAGTCAGTGTGTGATCTCATAGTACATTATATTAATCAATTTAACAATTGTTCTGAACACACAGTCAGTGTGTGATATCATAGTACATTATTTTAATCCACTTAACACTTGTTCTGAACACACAGTCAGTGTGTGATCTCATAGTACATTATTTTAATCCACTTAACACTTGTTCTGAACATAGTCAGTGTGTGATCTCATAGTACATTATATTAATCCACTTAACAATTGTTCTGAACACACAGTAAGTGTGTGATATCACAGTACATTATATTAATCCACTTAACACTTGTTCTGAACACACAGTCAGTGTGTGATATCATAGTACATTATTTTAATCCACTTAACAATTGTTCTGAACACACAGTCAGTGTGTGATATCATAGTACATTATATGAATCCATTTAACACTTGTTCTGAACACAGTCAGTGTGTGATATCATAGTACATTATTTTAATCCACTTAAACTTGTTCTGAACACACAGTCGGTGTGTGATATCATAGTACATTGTATAAATCCATTTAACAATTGTTCTGAACACACAGTCAGTGTGTGATATCATAGTACATTATTTTAGTCCACTTAACACATGTTCTGAACACACAGTCAGTGTGTGATATCATAGTACATTATTTTAATCCACTTAACAATTGTTCTGAAAACACAGTCAGTGTGTGATATCATAGTACATTATTTTAATCCACTTAACAATTGTTCTGTACACACAGTCAGTGTGTGATATCATAGTACATTATATGAATCCATTTAACACTTGTTCTGAACACAGTCAGTGTGTGATATCATAGTACATTATATGAATCCATTTAACACTTGTTCTGAACACAGTCAGTGTGTGATATCATAGTACATTATTTTAATCCACTTAACACTTGTTCTGAACACACTGTCAGTGTGTGATATCATAGTACATTATATGAATCCATTTAACACTTGTTCTGAACACAGTCAGTGTGTGATATCATAGTACATTATTTTAATCCACTTAACACTTGTTCTGAACACACAGTCAGTGTGTGATATCATAGTACATTATATAAATCCATTTAACAATTGTTCTGAACACACAGTCAGTGTGTGATATCATAGTACATTATATTAATCCACTTAACAATTGTTCTGAACACACAGTCAGTGTGTGATATCATAGTACATTATATTAATCCACTTAACAATTGTTCTGAACACACAGTCAGTGTGTGATATCACAGTACATTATATTAATCCACTTAACACTTGTTCTGAACACACAGTCAGTGTGTGATATCATAGTACATTATTTTAATCCACTTAACACTTGTTCTGAACACAGTCAGTGTGTGATATCATAGTACATTATATGAATCCATTTAACACTTGTTCTGAACACAGTCAGTGTGTGATATCATAGTACATTATTTTAATCCACTTAACACTTGTTCTGAACACACAGTCAGTGTGTGATATCATAGTACATTATATAAATCCATTTAACAATTGTTCTGAACACACAGTCAGTGTGTGATATCATAGTACATTATTTTAATCCACTTAACACTTGTTCTGAACACACAGTCAGTGTGTGATATCATAGTACATTATTTTAATCCACTTAACAATTGTTCTGTACACACAGTCAGTGTGTGATATCATAGTACATTATATGAATCCATTTAACACTTGTTCTGAACACAGTCAGTGTGTGATATCATAGTACATTATATGAATCCATTTAACACTTGCTCTGAACACAGTCAGTGTGTGATATCATAGTACATTATATTAATCCACTTAACAATTGTTCTGAACACACAGTCAGTGTGTGATATCATAGTACATTATTTTAATCCACTTAACAATTGTTCTGAAAACACAGTCAGTGTGTGATATCATAGTACATTATTTTAATCCACTTAACAATTGTTCTGTACACACAGTCAGTGTGTGATATCATAGTACATTATTTTAATCCACTTAACACTTGTTCTGAACACACAGTCAGTGTGTGATATCACAGTACATTATATTAATCCACTTAACACTTGTTCTGAACACACAGTCAGTGTGTGATATCATAGTACATTATTTTAATCCACTTAACACTTGTTCTGAACACAGTCAGTGTGTGATATCATAGTACATTATATGAATCCATTTAACACTTGTTCTGAACACAGTCAGTGTGTGATATCATAGTACATTATTTTAATCCACTTAACACTTGTTCTGAACACACAGTCAGTGTGTGATATCATAGTACATTATATAAATCCATTTAACAATTGTTCTGAACACACAGTCAGTGTGTGATATCATAGTACATTATTTTAATCCACTTAACACTTGTTCTGAACACACAGTCAGTGTGTGATATCATAGTACATTATTTTAATCCACTTAACAATTGTTCTGAAAACACAGTCAGTGTGTGATATCATAGTACATTATTTTAATCCACTTAACAATTGTTCTGTACACACAGTCAGTGTGTGATATCATAGTACATTATATGAATCCATTTAACACTTGTTCTGAACACAGTCAGTGTGTGATATCATAGTACATTATATGAATCCATTTAACACTTGCTCTGAACACAGTCAGTGTGTGATATCATAGTACATTATTTTAATCCACTTAACACTTGTTCTGAACACACAGTCAGTGTGTGATATCATAGTACATTATATGAATCCATTTAACACTTGTTCTGAACACAGTCAGTGTGTGATATCATAGTACATTATATTAATCCACTTAACAATTGTTCTGAACACACAGTCAGTGTGTGATATCATAGTACATTATTTTAATCCACTTAACAATTGTTCTGAAAACACAGTCAGTGTGTGATATCATAGTACATTATTTTAATCCACTTAACACTTGTTCTGAACACACAGTCAGTGTGTGATATCATAGTACATTATTTTAATCCACTTAACACTTGTTCTGAACACACAGTCAGTGTGTGATATCATAGTACATTATTTTAATCCACTTAACACTTGTTCTGAACACACAGTCAGTGTGTGATATCATAGTACATTATTTTAATCCACTTAACACTTGTTCTGAACACACAGTCAGTGTGTGATCTCATAGTACATTATATTAATCAATTTAACAATTGTTCTGAACACACAGTCAGTGTGTGATATCATAGTACATTATTTTAATCCACTTAACACTTGTTCTGAACACACAGTCAGTGTGTGATATCATAGTACATTATTTTAATCCACTTAACACTTGTTCTGAACACACAGTCAGTGTGTGATATCATAGTACATTATTTTAATCCACTTAACACTTGTTCTGAACACACAGTCAGTGTGTGATCTCATAGTACATTATATTAATCAATTTAACAATTGTTCTGAACACACAGTCAGTGTGTGATATCATAGTACATTATTTTAATCCACTTAACAATTGTTCTGAAAACACAGTCAGTGTGTGATATCATAGTACATTATTTTAATCCACTTAACACTTGTTCTGAACACACAGTCAGTGTGTGATATCATAGTACATTATTTTAATTCACTTAACAATTGTTCTGTACACACAGTCAGTGTGTGATATCATAGTACATTATTTTAATCCACTTAACACTTGTTCTGAACACACAGTTAGTGTGTGATCTCATAGTACATTATATTAATCAATTTAACAATTGTTCTGAACACACAGTCAGTGTGTGATATCATAGTACATTATTTTAATCCACTTAACACTTGTTCTGAACACACAGTCAGTGTGTGATCTCATAGTACATTATATTAATCAATTTAACAATTGTTCTGAACACACAGTCAGTGTGTGATATCATAGTACATTATTTTAATCCACTTAACACTTGTTCTGAACACACAGTCAGTGTGTGATCTCATAGTACATTATATTAATCCACTTAACAATTGTTCTGAACACACAGTCAGTGTGTGATATCACAGTACATTATATTAATCCACTTAACACTTGTTCTGAACACACAGTCAGTGTGTGATATCATAGTACATTATTTTAATCCACTTAACACTTGTTCTGAACACAGTCAGTGTGTGATATCATAGTACATTATATGAATCCATTTAACACTTGTTCTGAACACAGTCAGTGTGTGATATCATAGTACATTATTTTAATCCACTTAACACTTGTTCTGAACACACAGTCAGTGTGTGATATCATAGTACATTATATAAATCCATTTAACAATTGTTCTGAACACACAGTCAGTGTGTGATATCATAGTACATTATTTTAATCCACTTAACACTTGTTCTGAACACACAGTCAGTGTGTGATATCATAGTACATTATTTTAATCCACTTAACAATTGTTCTGTACACACAGTCAGTGTGTGATATCATAGTACATTATATGAATCCATTTAACACTTGCTCTGAACACAGTCAGTGTGTGATATCATAGTACATTATATTAATCCACTTAACAATTGTTCTGAACACACAGTCAGTGTGTGATATCATAGTACATTATTTTAATCCACTTAACAATTGTTCTGAAAACACAGTCAGTGTGTGATATCATAGTACATTATTTTAATCCACTTAACAATTGTTCTGTACACACAGTCAGTGTGTGATATCATAGTACATTATTTTAATCCACTTAACACTTGTTCTGAACACACAGTCAGTGTGTGATATCACAGTACATTATATTAATCCACTTAACACTTGTTCTGAACACACAGTCAGTGTGTGATATCATAGTACATTATTTTAATCCACTTAACACTTGTTCTGAACACAGTCAGTGTGTGATATCATAGTACATTATATGAATCCATTTAACACTTGTTCTGAACACAGTCAGTGTGTGATATCATAGTACATTATTTTAATCCACTTAACACTTGTTCTGAACACACAGTCAGTGTGTGATATCATAGTACATTATATAAATCCATTTAACAATTGTTCTGTACACACAGTCAGTGTGTGATATCATAGTACATTATTTTAATCCACTTAACACTTCTTCTGAACACACAGTCAGTGTGTGATATCATAGTACATTATTTTAATCCACTTAACACTTGTTCTGAACACACAGTCAGTGTGTGATATCATAGTACATTATTTTAATCCACTTAACACTTGTTCTGAACACACAGTCAGTGTGTGATCTCATAGTACATTATATTAATCAATTTAACAATTGTTCTGAACACACAGTCAGTGTGTGATATCATAGTACATTATTTTAATCCACTTAACACTTGTTCTGAACAAACAGTCAGTGTGTGATATCATAGTACATTATTTTAATCCACTTAACAATTGTTCTGAAAACACAGTCAGTGTGTGATATCATAGTACATTATTTTAATCCACTTAACACTTGTTCTGAACACACAGTCAGTGTGTGATATCATAGTACATTATTTTAATCCACTTAACACTTGTTCTGAACACACAGTCAGTGTGTGATATCATAGTACATTATTTTAATCCACTTAACAATTGTTCTGTACACACAGTCAGTGTGTGATATCATAGTACATTATTTTAATCCACTTAACACTTGTTCTGAACACACAGTCAGTGTGTGATATCATAGTACATTATTTTAATCCACTTAACACTTGTTCTGAACACACAGTCAGTGTGTGATATCATAGTACATTATTTTAATCTACTTAACACTTGTTCTGAACACACAGTCAGTGTGTGATCTCATAGTACATTATATTAATCAATTTAACAATTGTTCTGAACACACAGTCAGTGTGTGATATCATAGTACATTATTTTAATCCACTTAACACTTGTTCTGAACACACAGTCAGTGTGTGATATCATAGTACATTATTTTAATCCACTTAACACTTGTTCTGAACACACAGTCAGTGTGTGATATCATAGTACATTATTTTAATCCACTTAACACTTGTTCTGAACACACAGTCAGTGTGTGATCTCATAGTACATTATATTAATCAATTTAACAATTGTTCTGAACACACAGTCAGTGTGTGATATCATAGTACATTATTTTAATCCACTTAACAATTGTTCTGAAAACACAGTCAGTGTGTGATATCATAGTACATTATTTTAATCCACTTAACACTTGTTCTGAACACACAGTCAGTGTGTGATATCATAGTACATTATTTTAATTCACTTAACAATTGTTCTGTACACACAGTCAGTGTGTGATATCATAGTACATTATTTTAATCCACTTAACACTTGTTCTGAACACACAGTCAGTGTGTGATCTCATAGTACATTATATTAATCAATTTAACAATTGTTCTGAACACACAGTCAGTGTGTGATATCATAGTACATTATTTTAATCCACTTAACACTTGTTCTGAACACACAGTCAGTGTGTGATATCATAGTACATTATTTTAATCCACTTAACACTTGTTCTGAACACACAGTCAGTGTGTGATATCATAGTACATTATTTTAATCCATTTAACACTTGTTCTGAACACACAGTCAGTGTGTGATATCATAGTACATTATATAAATCCATTTAACAATTGTTCTGAACACACAGTCAGTGTGTGATATCATAGTACATTATTTTAATCCACTTAACACTTGTTCTGAACACACAGTCAGTGTGTGATATCATAGTACATTATTTTAATCCACTTAACAATTGTTCTGTACACACAGTCAGTGTGTGATATCATAGTACATTATATGAATCCATTTAACACTTGTTCTGAACACAGTCAGTGTGTGATATCATAGTACATTATATGAATCCATTTAACACTTGCTCTGAACACAGTCAGTGTGTGATATCATAGTACATTATATTAATCCACTTAACAATTGTTCTGAACACACAGTCAGTGTGTGATATCATAGTACATTATTTTAATCCACTTAACAATTGTTGTGAAAACACAGTCAGTGTGTGATATCATAGTACATTATTTTAATCCACTTAACAATTGTTCTGTACACACAGTCAGTGTGTGATATCATAGTACATTATTTTAATCCACTTAACACTTGTTCTGAACACACAGTCAGTGTGTGATATCACAGTACATTATATTAATCCACTTAACACTTGTTCTGAACACACAGTCAGTGTGTGATATCATAGTACATTATTTTAATCCACTTAACACTTGTTCTGAACACAGTCAGTGTGTGATATCATAGTACATTATATGAATCCATTTAACACTTGTTCTGAACACAGTCAGTGTGTGATATCATAGTACATTATTTTAATCCACTTAACACTTGTTCTGAACACACAGTCAGTGTGTGATATCATAGTACATTATATAAATCCATTTAACAATTGTTCTGAACACACAGTCAGTGTGTGATATCATAGTACATTATTTTAATCCACTTAACACTTGTTCTGAACACACAGTCAGTGTGTGATATCATAGTACATTATTTTAATCCACTTAACAATTGTTCTGAAAACACAGTCAGTGTGTGATATCATAGTACATTATTTTAATCCACTTAACAATTGTTCTGTACACACAGTCAGTGTGTGATATCATAGTACATTATATGAATCCATTTAACACTTGTTCTGAACACAGTCAGTGTGTGATATCATAGTACATTATATGAATCCATTTAACACTTGCTCTGAACACAGTCAGTGTGTGATATCATAGTACATTATTTTAATCCACTTAACACTTGTTCTGAACACACAGTCAGTGTGTGATATCATAGTACATTATATGAATCCATTTAACACTTGTTCTGAACACAGTCAGTGTGTGATATCATAGTACATTATATTAATCCACTTAACAATTGTTCTGAACACACAGTCAGTGTGTGATATCATAGTACATTATTTTAATCCACTTAACAATTGTTCTGAAAACACAGTCAGTGTGTGATATCATAGTACATTATTTTAATCCACTTAACACTTGTTCTGAACACACAGTCAGTGTGTGATATCATAGTACATTATTTTAATCCACTTAACACTTGTTCTGAACACACAGTCAGTGTGTGATATCATAGTACATTATTTTAATCCACTTAACACTTGTTCTGAACACACAGTCAGTGTGTGATATCATAGTACATTATTTTAATCCACTTAACACTTGTTCTGAACACACAGTCAGTGTGTGATCTCATAGTACATTATATTAATCAATTTAACAATTGTTCTGAACACACAGTCAGTGTGTGATATCATAGTACATTATTTTAATCCACTTAACACTTGTTCTGAACACACAGTCAGTGTGTGATATCATAGTACATTATTTTAATCCACTTAACACTTGTTCTGAACACACAGTCAGTGTGTGATATCATAGTACATTATTTTAATCCACTTAACACTTGTTCTGAACACACAGTCAGTGTGTGATCTCATAGTACATTATATTAATCAATTTAACAATTGTTCTGAACACACAGTCAGTGTGTGATATCATAGTACATTATTTTAATCCACTTAACAATTGTTCTGAAAACACAGTCAGTGTGTGATATCATAGTACATTATTTTAATCCACTTAACACTTGTTCTGAACACACAGTCAGTGTGTGATATCATAGTACATTATTTTAATTCACTTAACAATTGTTCTGTACACACAGTCAGTGTGTGATATCATAGTACATTATTTTAATCAATTTAACAATTGTTCTGAACACACAGTCAGTGTGTGATATCATAGTACATTATTTTAATCCACTTAACAATTGTTCTGAAAACACAGTCAGTGTGTGATATCATAGTACATTATTTTAATCCACTTAACACTTGTTCTGAACACACAGTCAGTGTGTGATATCATAGTACATTATTTTAATTCACTTAACAATTGTTCTGTACACACAGTCAGTGTGTGATATCATAGTACATTATTTTAATCCACTTAACACTTGTTCTGAACACACAGTTAGTGTGTGATCTCATAGTACATTATATTAATCAATTTAACAATTGTTCTGAACACACAGTCAGTGTGTGATATCATAGTACATTATTTTAATCCACTTAACACTTGTTCTGAACACACAGTCAGTGTGTGATCTCATAGTACATTATATTAATCAATTTAACAATTGTTCTGAACACACAGTCAGTGTGTGATATCATAGTACATTATTTTAATCCACTTAACACTTGTTCTGAACACACAGTCAGTGTGTGATCTCATAGTACATTATATTAATCCACTTAACAATTGTTCTGAACACACAGTCAGTGTGTGATATCACAGTACATTATATTAATCCACTTAACACTTGTTCTGAACACACAGTCAGTGTGTGATATCATAGTACATTATTTTAATCCACTTAACACTTGTTCTGAACACAGTCAGTGTGTGATATCATAGTACATTATATGAATCCATTTAACACTTGTTCTGAACACAGTCAGTGTGTGATATCATAGTACATTATTTTAATCCACTTAACACTTGTTCTGAACACACAGTCAGTGTGTGATATCATAGTACATTATATAAATCCATTTAACAATTGTTCTGAACACACAGTCAGTGTGTGATATCATAGTACATTATTTTAATCCACTTAACACTTGTTCTGAACACACAGTCAGTGTGTGATATCATAGTACATTATTTTAATCCACTTAACAATTGTTCTGTACACACAGTCAGTGTGTGATATCATAGTACATTATATGAATCCATTTAACACTTGCTCTGAACACAGTCAGTGTGTGATATCATAGTACATTATTTTAATCCACTTAACACTTGTTCTGAACACAGTCAGTGTGTGATATCATAGTACATTATATGAATCCATTTAACACTTGTTCTGAACACAGTCAGTGTGTGATATCATAGTACATTATTTTAATCCACTTAACACTTGTTCTGAACACACAGTCAGTGTGTGATATCATAGTACATTATATAAATCCATTTAACAATTGTTCTGAACACACAGTCAGTGTGTGATATCATAGTACATTATTTTAATCCACTTAACACTTGTTCTGAACACACAGTCAGTGTGTGATATCATAGTACATTATTTTAATCCACTTAACAATTGTTCTGTACACACAGTCAGTGTGTGATATCATAGTACATTATATGAATCCATTTAACACTTGCTCTGAACACAGTCAGTGTGTGATATCATAGTACATTATATTAATCCACTTAACACTTGTTCTGAACACACAGTCAGTGTGTGATATCATAGTACATTATTTTAATCCACTTAACACTTGTTCTGAACACACAGTCAGTGTGTGATATCATAGTACATTATTTTAATCCACTTAACACTTGTTCTGAACACACAGTCAGTGTGTGATCTCATAGTACATTATATTAATCAATTTAACAATTGTTCTGAACACACAGTCAGTGTGTGATATCATAGTACATTATTTTAATCCACTTAACACTTGTTCTGAACACACAGTCAGTGTGTGATATCATAGTACATTATTTTAATCCACTTAACACTTGTTCTGAACACACAGTCAGTGTGTGATATCATAGTACATTATTTTAATCCACTTAACACTTGTTCTGAACACACAGTCAGTGTGTGATCTCATAGTACATTATATTAATCAATTTAACAATTGTTCTGAACACACAGTCAGTGTGTGATATCATAGTACATTATTTTAATCCACTTAACAATTGTTCTGAAAACACAGTCAGTGTGTGATATCATAGTACATTATTTTAATCCACTTAACACTTGTTCTGAACACACAGTCAGTGTGTGATATCATAGTACATTATTTTAATTCACTTAACAATTGTTCTGTACACACAGTCAGTGTGTGATATCATAGTACATTATTTTAATCAATTTAACAATTGTTCTGAACACACAGTCAGTGTGTGATATCATAGTACATTATTTTAATCCACTTAACAATTGTTCTGAAAACACAGTCAGTGTGTGATATCATAGTACATTATTTTAATCCACTTAACACTTGTTCTGAACACACAGTCAGTGTGTGATATCATAGTACATTATTTTAATTCACTTAACAATTGTTCTGTACACACAGTCAGTGTGTGATATCATAGTACATTATTTTAATCCACTTAACACTTGTTCTGAACACACAGTTAGTGTGTGATCTCATAGTACATTATATTAATCAATTTAACAATTGTTCTGAACACACAGTCAGTGTGTGATATCATAGTACATTATTTTAATCCACTTAACACTTGTTCTGAACACACAGTCAGTGTGTGATCTCATAGTACATTATATTAATCAATTTAACAATTGTTCTGAACACACAGTCAGTGTGTGATATCATAGTACATTATTTTAATCCACTTAACACTTGTTCTGAACACACAGTCAGTGTGTGATCTCATAGTACATTATATTAATCCACTTAACAATTGTTCTGAACACACAGTCAGTGTGTGATATCACAGTACATTATATTAATCCACTTAACACTTGTTCTGAACACACAGTCAGTGTGTGATATCATAGTACATTATTTTAATCCACTTAACACTTGTTCTGAACACAGTCAGTGTGTGATATCATAGTACATTATATGAATCCATTTAACACTTGTTCTGAACACAGTCAGTGTGTGATATCATAGTACATTATTTTAATCCACTTAACACTTGTTCTGAACACACAGTCAGTGTGTGATATCATAGTACATTATATAAATCCATTTAACAATTGTTCTGAACACACAGTCAGTGTGTGATATCATAGTACATTATTTTAATCCACTTAACACTTGTTCTGAACACACAGTCAGTGTGTGATATCATAGTACATTATTTTAATCCACTTAACAATTGTTCTGTACACACAGTCAGTGTGTGATATCATAGTACATTATATGAATCCATTTAACACTTGCTCTGAACACAGTCAGTGTGTGATATCATAGTACATTATATTAATCCACTTAACAATTGTTCTGAACACACAGTCAGTGTGTGATATCATAGTACATTATTTTAATCCACTTAACAATTGTTCTGAAAACACAGTCAGTGTGTGATATCATAGTACATTATTTTAATCCACTTAACACTTGTTCTGAACACACAGTCAGTGTGTGATATCATAGTACATTATTTTAATCCACTTAACACTTGTTCTGAACACAGTCAGTGTGTGATATCATAGTACATTATATGAATCCATTTAACACTTGTTCTGAACACAGTCAGTGTGTGATATCATAGTACATTATTTTAATCCACTTAACACTTGTTCTGAACACACAGTCAGTGTGTGATATCATAGTACATTATATAAATCCATTTAACAATTGTTCTGTACACACAGTCAGTGTGTGATATCATAGTACATTATTTTAATCCACTTAACACTTGTTCTGAACACACAGTCAGTGTGTGATATCATAGTACATTATTTTAATCCACTTAACACTTGTTCTGAACACACAGTCAGTGTGTGATATCATAGTACATTATTTTAATCCACTTAACACTTGTTCTGAACACACAGTCAGTGTGTGATCTCATAGTACATTATATTAATCAATTTAACAATTGTTCTGAACACACAGTCAGTGTGTGATATCATAGTACATTATTTTAATCCACTTAACACTTGTTCTGAACACACAGTCAGTGTGTGATATCATAGTACATTATTTTAATCCACTTAACAATTGTTCTGAAAACACAGTCAGTGTGTGATATCATAGTACATTATTTTAATCCACTTAACACTTGTTCTGAACACACAGTCAGTGTGTGATATCATAGTACATTATTTTAATCCACTTAACACTTGTTCTGAACACACAGTCAGTGTGTGATATCATAGTACATTATTTTAATCCACTTAACAATTGTTCTGTACACACAGTCAGTGTGTGATATCATAGTACATTATTTTAATCCACTTAACACTTGTTCTGAACACACAGTCAGTGTGTGATATCATAGTACATTATTTTAATCCACTTAACACTTGTTCTGAACACACAGTCAGTGTGTGATATCATAGTACATTATTTTAATCCACTTAACACTTGTTCTGAACACACAGTCAGTGTGTGATCTCATAGTACATTATATTAATCAATTTAACAATTGTTCTGAACACACAGTCAGTGTGTGATATCATAGTACATTATTTTAATCCACTTAACACTTGTTCTGAACACACAGTCAGTGTGTGATATCATAGTACATTATTTTAATCCACTTAACACTTGTTCTGAACACACAGTCAGTGTGTGATATCATAGTACATTATTTTAATCCACTTAACACTTGTTCTGAACACACAGTCAGTGTGTGATCTCATAGTACATTATATTAATCAATTTAACAATTGTTCTGAACACACAGTCAGTGTGTGATATCATAGTACATTATTTTAATCCACTTAACAATTGTTCTGAAAACACAGTCAGTGTGTGATATCATAGTACATTATTTTAATCCACTTAACACTTGTTCTGAACACACAGTCAGTGTGTGATATCATAGTACATTATTTTAATTCACTTAACAATTGTTCTGTACACACAGTCAGTGTGTGATATCATAGTACATTATTTTAATCCACTTAACACTTGTTCTGAACACACAGTCAGTGTGTGATCTCATAGTACATTATATTAATCAATTTAACAATTGTTCTGAACACACAGTCAGTGTGTGATATCATAGTACATTATTTTAATCCACTTAACACTTGTTCTGAACACACAGTCAGTGTGTGATCTCATAGTACATTATATTAATCAATTTAACAATTGTTCTGAACACACAGTCAGTGTGTGATATCATAGTACATTATTTTAATCCACTTAACACTTGTTCTGAACACACAGTCAGTGTGTGATCTCATAGTACATTATATTAATCAATTTAACAATTGTTCTGAACACACAGTCAGTGTGTGATATCATAGTACATTATTTTAATCCACTTAACACTTGTTCTGAACAAACAGTCAGTGTGTGATATCATAGTACATTATTTTAATTCACTTAACAATTGTTCTGTACACACAGTCAGTGTGTGATATCATAGTACATTATTTTAATCCACTTAACACTTGTTCTGAACACACAGTCAGTGTGTGATCTCATAGTACATTATATTAATCAATTTAACAATTGTTCTGAACACACAGTCAGTGTGTGATATCATAGTACATTATTTTAATCCACTTAACACTTGTTCTGAACACACAGTCAGTGTGTGATCTCATAGTACATTATATTAATCAATTTAACAATTGTTCTGAACACACAGTCAGTGTGTGATCTCATAGTACATTATATTAATCAATTTAACAATTGTTCTGAACACACAGTCAGTGTGTGATATCATAGTACATTATTTTAATCCACTTAACACTTGTTCTGAACACACAGTCAGTGTGTGATATCATAGTACATTATTTTAATCCACTTAACACTTGTTCTGAACACACAGTCAGTGTGTGATATCATAGTACATTATTTTAATCCATTTAACAATTGTTCTGAACACACAGTCAGTGTGTGATATCATAGTACATTATTTTAATCCACTTAACAATTGTTCTGTACACACAGTCAGTGTGTGATATCATAGTACATTATTTTAATCCACTTAACACTTGTTCTGTACACACAGTCAGTGTGTGATTGTCACAGACACGTCAGGTTCCACCCTCCACCAATCACAGCGCACTCCTTCCCCAGAGTACTGATCACCATCACCTGCACCTCATCACCACACTCATCACCAGCACTACAAGACTCACAACCACACAGCACTCCACGTCCGGTCTCGTTCGCATATACGTCTACCTATGCTTACCTCAAGGACTCTCCTATCGATACTACCTGTCTCCAGCGTGTCTCCTTCCTTCCGTGTTCCCTGTCTGCTGTGTGGGTGTGTTCCTGTCCATCCCTCTGTCTCCAACGATCTCCAGTCTCCAGCGATCTCCAGTCTCCAGAAACCTCCAGGCTTCAACAGCAATCCACCTTCAAGACAAAAGACAGTAACTCTCTCTCTCATATCACCATCCTATCTACCATCAACCGGTTTACTCACCTGCTTCACTTCCCATGCTCTACTGTGGTCAAATAAACTCTCATACCTGTTAACATCTGTGTCTGCCTCCTGTCTACTTGTAACAGAAGACCGGACCATAACCGAGACCCAGTATGAGCCAACCGGATCCCTTCCAGGAATTGGTAGATGCGCTTCGGCGCACATTTCCTCCACCACCCACTCCAGTTACTGTTCATTCACCTGCACCAGCGAACACCAACCACTCTGTCAACAACCCTCCTTCACTACCTCCGTATGCTAGTCCCATGGCCAAACCGGCGCCCTACTCAGGATCGGCGGAGAATTGCAGCGGCTTCCTGCTGCAATGCACACTGGTCCTGGAGATGCAGCCGCACCTATACCCGAGCGACACCTCAAAGATCGCCTTCATTATTTCGCAGCTCAGCGGCAAAGCATTAATGTGGGCCGATTCCATCTGGTCACAACAAGGTGCGGTAACGCAGTCATACTCAGCGTTCATTTCCCACTTCCGGGAGGTGTTTGGGAAGCCAATCACAGATTCGTCAGCTGGTGAGAAACTTTATAATTTCAAACAGGGATCCATGTCTATTTACGATTATGCTTTGCAATTCAGAACACTTGCAGCAGTCAGCGGATGGAATGAACAGGCGTTGATAACTACATTTCGGCAAGGATTGGAACCTCGGGTACGGCTGCATCTCGCTGCATGCGAGGACTCCATCGGCCTTGAGAAGTTCATCCAGCATTCCATACGCTGTGCTACTCGCATGCAGGCGTGCATCCAAGAGCACCAGGACCAGTATCCCTTCAACGTGCCCTTCCGCCGATCCGAACCCGTCAGCACCCCAGAACCAGCCCACGAACCCATGGAGTTAGAGAACTCCCGACTAGCCCCTGAAGAACGCCGCCGTCGGCTGACCCTACGTCTCTGTTTGTATTGTGGTGAGCCCGGGCATGTCATAGCTGCATGCCCCACACGACCTCCGCGACCCATGGTGAGTGCCATTATTCCTGCTGATCATAAAATGAAACCACTCACCACTGTCGTCATCCTTACTGCGGCTAATGTCTCCCTTTCAGTGGTCGCGCTCCTCGACTCGGGGTCAGCCGGCAACTTCCTCTCCGGGGCCATCTGCCGCCAGTTACGCCTCAAGACCACTCCGTCTCCGACCACCTACAGGATCAGCTCAATAACCGGAAGACCCCTCAGTCGCAAGCACGTCCGTACCGTGGCTGGACCAGTCACTCTTCAGGTCGGGCTTCTACATCGGGAAGAGGCTCACATGCTGGTTCTGGAGGATTCGACCGCTGACGTGGTTCTGGGGCGCCCCTGGTTGGAGCAGCACAATCCTACCATCTCCTGGAAAACGGGCGAAATCCTGAAGTGGGGCGACACTTGCTTCTCACAATGTCTGACGGAACTTCCTCTTCCATCTTCATCTCTGCCTGATCTGACTCTCTGTGCCACATCCATCGAAAGTCCAGTTGAACAACGCTCCGTCGATGTTCCAGAGTGTTACGCCCCCTTCAGCGATGTCTTCTGCCCGCAACGGGCTTCCAAGCTGCCTCCACACCGGCCATGGGACTGTGCCATCGACCTGCTTCCGGGTGAACCAGTACCAAGGGGTAAGATATACCCACTATCCATCCCGGAGGAGAAGGCCATGGAGGAATACATACAGGAAGCCCTCGTCCAAGGTTACATCAGGCCGTCTACTTCCCCTGCTGCGTCCAGCTTCTTCTTCGTGGCAAAGAAGGACGGAGGCTTGCGGCCATGCATCGATTATCGTTCCCTCAACAAGATAACAGTTAAGTTCCGGTACCCCCTTCCTCTCGTCCCAGCAGCCCTCGAACATCTCCGTGGTGCCACTGTGTTCACCAAGTTGGACCTCCGCAGCGCGTACAACCTCATCCGGATACGTGAGGGGGACGAGTGGAAGACTGCCTTTATTACCCCTACTGGACACTATGAATACCTCGTCATGCCGTATGGATTGGTAAACGCCCCCTCCGTATTCCAGGATTTCATCCATGAGGTGCTCCGGGAGTTTCTCCATCGATTCGTCCTAGTCTACATCGACGACATCCTCATCTACTCCCGGAGCCAGGCCGAACATCGCCAACACGTTGCGGAGGTCCTAAACCGTCTACGTCAGTTCCATCTATTCCTCAAGGCCGAAAAGTGTTCTTTCCATCAAACTTCAGTTTCTTTCCTGGGATACCACATTGATCACAGTGGCATCCGGATGGACGAGAGGAAGGTGGAATCCATCACCACCTGGCCAGAACCCACCACTATCAAAGAACTCCAGCGCTTCCTAGGTTTCTCCAACTTCTATCGACGATTCATCAAAGGTTACAGCTCCATCACTCATCCACTCACCAGTATGTTACGCAACAAGCCCAAGTCTCTGTCCTGGACCCCGGCAGCTACCAATGCCTTCTGCCACCTCAAGAAAGCCTTCACCACCGCTCCCCTCCTAGTCCATCCAGACCCGGAAAAGCCCTTCATCGTGGAGGTGGACGCCTCCACCACCGGAGTGGGAGCGGTGTTGTCGCAGCAGCAGGGGACGCCAAGTAGACTCCATCCATGCGCCTTCTTCTCCCGCAAGCTCAGCCCGGCAGAGGTCAACTACTCCATCGGTGACAGGGAACTTCTCGCAGTCAAGCTTGCCTTAGAAGAGTGGAGACATTGGTTGGAGGGAGCCAAACATGCGTTCCTGGTGCTAACAGATCATAAAAACCTTGAATATCTTCGATCAGCCAAGAGATTAAACCCCAGACAAGCCCGGTGGGCCATGTTCTTCTCCCGTTTCAATTATACCATCTCCTACCGTCCTGGTACCAAGAATCTTAAGGCTGATGCTCTCTCCCGTCTTCATGCCCCTGACGAACAGATCGAAGAACCAGAACCCATTATTCCAAGCTCCCTCATAGTAAGTCCTATTACCTGGTCCGAAGAAACCATGCCCTCCTCCAATGCCTCCACGAACCCTCCGCCGGGCTGTCCACCTGGCTTGCTATACCTCACTCGGACACGACGCACTCCCACCATTCACTCGGCTCACACGTCACTCGGTACTGGTCACCCGGGGGTCAATGAAACCCTCTCGTTGCTAAAAGAACGCTTCTGGTGGCCAGGGATGGCAAAGGATGTCAGAAGGTACGTGCAGGGCTGTAGGGAGTGTGCCATTTCCAAATCTCCACGTCATCTTCCAGCTGGTAAGCTCCTTCCTCTGCCCGTTCCAGAACGCCCATGGTCACACCTAGGAGTAGATTTCATCACTGACCTGCCGGTCTCAGACGGTAATACCACCATCCTAGTGGTAGTCGATCGCTTCTCCAAATCATGTCGTCTGATCCCACTCCCAGGTCTGCCTACTGCCATGGAAACAGCCGAAACACTCTTCAATCAAGTTTTTAGATACTTCGGAGTACCTGAGGACATAGTATCCGATCGAGGACCCCAGTTCATTTCACGAGTATGGAGATCATTCTTCTCACTCCTAGGTGTGGCCGTTAGCCTGACGTCGGGATATCATCCACAGTCAAACGGGCAGACGGAAAGGAAGGTTCAGGAAATTGGTCGCTTCCTACGTACCTTCTGTCATGACCACCAGGACTCTTGGAACCAGTTCCTAGGTTGGGCCGAGTACGCCCAAAACTCCCTGAAGCAGTCGACCACAGGACTCACCCCATTCCAATGCGTACTCGGTTTCCAACCTCCACTGTTCCCCTGGGATGGGGAACCCTCCGACGTTCCTGCTGTGGACTACTGGTTCCGAGAGAGCGAGAGGGTCTGGGACTCAGCTCACCATCAGCTGCAACGGGCCCTGCGCAGACGCAGGATGGTCGCGGATCTTCGACGTTCTGACACCCCCGTCTTCCAGCCTGGTCAACTGGTGTGGCTTTCTACCCGAGACATCAGAATGCGTCTGCCTTGCAAAAAGCTGAGTCCCAGGTTCATTGGCCCATTCCCCATCACCAAGCAGGTCAACCCGGTCACATATCAACTCCGTCTGCCACAAGGGTACCGTATACATCCTACTTTCCATGTTTCACTACTCAAAGCTCACCATCCCTCTGTTTCCCCCACAGGACCTGACGTAGTTCCCGCCGAACCCCCCCTTCCTATCATCCTGGAGGACGGTACGGCCTACAGGGTCAATGAGATCTTGAACTCCCGACGTCGTGGTGGTCAGCTGGAATATCTTGTGGATTGGGAAGGATATGGTCCCGAGGAACGCTCCTGGGTCCCAAGGAACGACATTTTAGATCCCATGTTACTCCAGACATTTCACGACAGTCATCCTGAGAAGCCAGCTCCGCGGGGTAGAGGACGTCCACCACGGCGTCGGGGTTCTCGGCCCTCTGGAGCGGGCCGTGGAGGGGGGGGTACTGTCACAGACACGTCAGGTTCCACCCTCCACCAATCACAGCGCACTCCTTCCCCAGAGTACTGATCACCATCACCTGCACCTCATCACCACACTCATCACCAGCACTACAAGACTCACAACCACACAGCACTCCACGTCCGGTCTCGTTCGCATATACGTCTACCTATGCTTACCTCAAGGACTCTCCTATCGATACTACCTGTCTCCAGCGTGTCTCCTTCCTTCCGTGTTCCCTGTCTGCTGTGTGGGTGTGTTCCTGTCCATCCCTCTGTCTCCAACGATCTCCAGTCTCCAGCGATCTCCAGTCTCCAGAAACCTCCAGGCTTCAACAGCAATCCACCTTCAAGACAAAAGACAGTAACTCTCTCTCTCATATCACCATCCTATCTACCATCAACCGGTTTACTCACCTGCTTCACTTCCCATGCTCTACTGTGGTCAAATAAACTCTCATACCTGTTAACATCTGTGTCTGCCTCCTGTCTACTTGTAACAGTGATATCATAGTACATTATTTTAATCCACTTAACACTTGTTCTGAACACACAGTCAGTGTGTGATATCATAGTACATTATTTTAATCCATTTAACAATTGTTCTGAACACACAGTCAGTGTGTGATATCATAGTACATTATTTTAATCCACTTAACACTTGTTCTGTACACACAGTCAGTGTGTGATATCATAGTACATTATTTTAATCCACTTAACACTTGTTCTGAACACACAGTCAGTGTGTGATATCATAGTACATTATTTTAATCCATTTAACAATTGTTCTGAACACACAGTCAGTGTGTGATATCATAGTACATTATTTTAATCCACTTAACAATTGTTCTGTACACACAGTCAGTGTGTGATATCATAGTACATTATTTTAATCCACTTAACACTTGTTCTGAACACACAGTCAGTGTGTGATATCATAGTACATTATTTTAATTCACTTAACACTTGTTCTGAACACACAGTCAGTGTGTGATATCATAGTACATTATTTTAATTCACTTAACACTTGTTCTGAACACAGTCAGTGTGTGATATCATAGTACATTATATTAATCAATTTAACAATTGTTCTGAACACACAGTCAGTGTGTGATATCATAGTACATTATTTTAATCCATTTAACAATTGTTCTGAACACACAGTCAGTGTGTGATATCATAGTACATTATTTTAATCCACTTAACAATTGTTCTGAAAACACAGTCAGTGTGTGATATCATAGTACATTATTTTAATCCACTTAACAATTGTTCTGTACACACAGTCAGTGTGTGATATCATAGTACATTATTTTAATCCACTTAACACTTGTTCTGAACACACAGTCAGTGTGTGATATCATAGTACATTATTTTAATCCACTTAACACTTGTTCTGAACACACAGTCAGTGTGTGATATCATAGTACATTATATGAATCCATTTAACACTTGTTCTGAACACACAGTCAGTGTGTGATATCATAGTACATTATTTTAATCCACTTAACACTTGTTCTGAACACATAGTCAGTGTGTGATCTCATAGTACATTATTTTAATCCACTTAACACTTGTTCTGAACACACAGTCAGTGTGTGATATCATAGTACATTATTTTAATCCACTTAACACTTGTTCTGAACACACAGTCAGTGTTTGATATCATAGTACATTATATGAATCCATTTAACACTTGTTCTGAACACACAGTCAGTGTGTGATATCATAGTACATTATTTTAATCCACTTAACACTTGTTCTGAACACACAGTCAGTGTGTGATATCATAGTACATTATATTAATCCACTTAACAATTGTTCTGAACACACAGTCAGTGTGTGATATCATAGTACATTATTTTAATCCACTTAACACTTGTTCTGAACACACAGTCAGTGTGTGATCTCATAGTACATTATTTTAATCCATTTAACAATTGTTCTGAACACACAGTCAGTGTGAGATCTCATAGTACATTATATTAATCCACTTAACAATTGTTCTGAACACACAGTCAGTGTGTGATATCATAGTACATTATTTTAATCCATTTAACAATTGTTCTGAACACACAGTCAGTGTGTGATCTCATAGTACATTATTTTAATCCACTTAACACTTGTTCTGAACACACAGTCAGTGTGTGATATCATAGTACATTATTTTAATCCACTTAACAATTGTTCTGAACACACAGTCAGTGTGTGATATCATAGTACATTATTTTAATCCACTTAACACTTGTTCTGAACACAGTCAGTGTGTGATCTCATAGTACATTATTTTAATCCACTTACCACTTGTTCTGAACACACAGTCAGTGTGTGATAATAAGTACTTTTAAAGTACTAATATGTACCTTTAAGGTACTAATATTTGTTGGTAAGTAAGTAAGGTAAGGAAGGTGCAAAGATGTACCTTTTCTCTTTTTGTACCCTAGGGTAATGCCCCAGTGACAGCGCTGTACCTTTTTTCTGACAATGTTGCTATGATTGTTGATTTGCCCTCATGTGTTCCACCTGGTAATTACATAGTTTAGTCCCTTGTGTTTCTTGTGCTACGTCCCAATTCCGATACTATCCGTCCTAAATAGTATTCAAAATTAGAATTAGTGTGTCCCAAATCGTAGTAGGCCAATGTTAAAATGAGTATTCCAAAGATACCCGGATGGTCTATTTTTTCCAGTTAAAATCTGGAGTGCAGATCCGTGCACACTCTAACGGCTAACATTGGCCACAACCCATTGCGTACTGGGCGAGGATTCAATTAGAACTTCAAACACGAATAAAAAGTGTTGCACTTTATTTTACAGTATGTGTACTACTTGTGTACTTACAATATACTTACCTAAGAAAGTACTGGTTAATATAAGGTAATTACATGGGTTAAGGGTAGGTTTAGGAGTATGTTCAGAGTTAATACCTAGTTATTACCCAGTTATTGTACTAACTATAATAAGAACATCGTATGTACATGGGGAACAGTGCCATAAAAAGTGTTTAAAAAAACTACAAACATGGCAAGTCCGACGGTTAAGTATAGCGAGGTTATTTATTCAATGTTATCCTCATTATATTTCATCTGCAACAGCATTGTGAACTTTTGTAATGAGACATTTTGGTCATTAACTTTTAAATGCATCATTATGCAAATTGCAAACAAAAAAAAACCTTTGACTGGCAGATCAACGTGCTACTACATTTCTCTCCGAAATGGTAGGAAATTAAATTGAATGTGGAGGATTTTAACTGTGACAAGATGATTGACAAGGTAGTTTAAATGCTGACAGGATGCACATAACTAATCAACCGAGCTGTCCATTGAAGACGCAGTTACGACGAAGTAGTATGTCCCAAACCTTGCCTATTCTGCTACATAGCCTACTAAGTACTTACTTTTTCTTCACAAAACCAGTACATACTTTTAGGGCATAGCATAAGTAGGCGAATTCGGATGCAGCATTGGTGTATATAGCCCCCGTCTAAGGTTCAGTCTTGTCATTGTATTAGGTGTTTTTGTTTCTAGATAACCTGAGGTTTAATTTTTGAGTTTATTTTGATTAAAGAATAGCTATTTTAGTCCTGTTTGTTTGCATCCCTGCTGTGACAACTACATTACAATTCAAAATGTTGGGGTTGGTAAGAATTTCGTTTTTTAATTTTCGTTTTTTTTCACCTTGGTAGAAATCGTGTTCTGGGTGCACCGCAATGTGATCGCGATAAAAGGGGCAGGGGCTTGAGGGGCCCATTTTTCATTACTTTATAGACAGCCTACTGAAAGCAACAATGGATAGGCTAATTCACCTTAGTTCTTGGAAATAAATTAAAGGAAACAACAATGTTCAAATTGTCAACTCAACGTGAACAAAAAAACATGATAAAAAAAAGTGATAAAAAAAGAAAGATTACGTTAAAATGTATTAACCCTCTGGGGCTCTTCGGTCATTTGTGACCCTAATTTTTTTAAATAAAAAATGTTAAAAATCGTAGCTTCATCGGAATGGTCCGAAACTTGGACCCCTATGGGGGTAATATTCGACCCGAAGTTCCTGAGTGTGACTATTTTTTTTTTTTACGACCACTTAGACTTTTCAAACCTGTCCCCAATTTTTTGGGGTGTTCATATACCAAGTACCAATAAAGTCACCAAGTTTCGGACCATTCCGATGAAGCTACGCTTTCTAAAAAAATTGCTTTCATGAGGCCTAGGCTTGACTCTAAAATGAAATACAGCTTTGATTAAAAAAAAAAAATATATATATATATATAATTTGCGGATTATGATGCGGTCATAATTATTGCATAAATATTAATGATAAATCATAAAATTATCTCAAAACACCAAAAAAGAAAAGAAAAAATATTAGTGAACAAAAATATATTTTATTGATTTTACTCAAATCTTTTTTATCTTAATCCCGCCCTCCGGGTCATTTTTGACCCGAAGGTCCTGAGTGTGACCCATAAATGAAGAACCCCAGAGGGTTAATTGATTAAAAAGATTACGTAAAAAAAATGCATACCGAGTTTCAGTCACTCAGTATGCATTTTGTATCATGTTAAAATGGTATAAGATTTAGGAATTAGATTATGTTGTTTAATTGTCCAGTGTGCTTGCAGAGAGAGCCCACCCACACGCTCTTCTGATTGGCTGTGATAAATTGCTTGCCGCTGGAAATATTATCACATCATGTCTGGTTAAGACACAGTGTTGTGTTAGGCTGTTTAAATTTGCTTTTCAAAGCTGCAATTTCTGCCAAAGGCCAACTCGAGCAACAAAACTAACGAGCAGCATTATGAGCCGTTTATTGGCATTTGTGTTTGTATTTCCTTTATATCCTGTTTTGTCTGAATGCCAGGGTATGGCAACCGTACAACTAAGCCATACTCTGCCACCCCTGGTATCACAAGCTCCACAAAATGATTTTAGCATTGATAATAAGAAATGTTTTTTGAGCAGCAAATCAACATATTTAAAAAATGATTTCTGAAGGATCATGTGACACAGAAGACTGGAGTAAGGCTTGTTCGACTTCATGCAGCACTGTGCAGACTGATCGGCAGCTGACTTAAAGCAGTGCATGCCGGTTAATAATTATATCTGACTTGAGACAGCGCCGACGCCGCGTCAATGTGATGTATGGCATCAAAGTACTGCGAGAGCGATTCGAAATCAGACAGCTGACTCGAGAGCGGCTGCACCGGCTCTGATGACGACACAGGTGTTCCTTGATTGGCCGGTTTCACCGCATGACAGCGTGTTTATTCTGACAGTTGCACTAATGTTCACAAATCTGTATTTCTATAACAGTAAAAGCTCATGTAGTCGTGATGTTTATCAAAATAAAACTGATAAAAAATGTAGACCCAACTTCATTGGTATTTGAATAGTATAGGCTTATGCTGAACTTTATTTTTGTACAAACAGACGCTGTATTAAGCAGTACAAAAAGTATTGTATGAAAATGTCTCTGAAATATCTGTGTTTTTGACAGATATTGCATTTATTTCTCTTCAGCTGTGATGAAGTATGCAAACACAGTACGAGCGTCACTACGGGAAGTGAAAGTGTCCGACTTCACGTCTCCGTTTTCAGCTCCTCCCCGTCTGCACACGGCAACTTCGACGATCGGTTACCTCCAGCCGAAGCCGAACACACCAAGTAATGGCTGCTGAAAATCGCATGATAAATGAAATTTAAAATATCAAAAAAGAAAAGAGTTATTTTAAATGATAATAATATTCCACAATATTACAGTTTTACTGTATTTTTTATCAAATAAATGCAGCACTGGTGAGCATAAAGGCCTGTTCACACATAGGATGATAACTATAAAGATAACGATAAAGATATTGTTCCAAAAATCAATACTAAAGAATAGCAGAGTTCACACCACAACTATAACAGCACAGAAAAACGTGATTTTATCCAGCTGATGAACAGTAAAAACATTGACAGTCAATCAGAACCCATCCTGGTGGATGAATTAAGATTATCCTTATCCTGTCAACCAGCTTTGGCAAATTGGCAGTAATTAATACTCACTTATATAAATAATGTATCTTTATATCCATCTGAGTTTTGCACAAAATGGTCTATTGATTAAAGGAACAGTTCATTTTATCACTCTAGTTTCTGAACAGGCTCGGTCTCTCTCTCTCCTCCTCTGACAGCCTGCCTTTGGGAATATCTTTGTAACACAAACCTGGCAACCCTGGCGATAAACCTCTCACTCTCTCTCTGTTCTAGCACAAAACCAGCTGCAGGCTACTCTTCCCCTTGCCCACCCCTTCTGGTATCAAGGATAGCGAAGCTGCTCTCACCCTCTCTCTTTTTGAAGTATTGCCGTGGTCATGGTGGTGATTAGCATTACAGGGTTTAGGCTGCTTTCATAACCACCTGCTTCTCCCTCCAGTGGAAGAGGTGGACCAGACAGCTTTTTGAAATCATCTTGCGGCCTCTGCATAAAAGTTTTCTCCCAACCCCTCGCTTAGTTCTCAGAGCCTCGTTCTGCAGGTCTTCTAAGGTGACCGCATCTCTATGTCACTAAAGTTTGTGAGGTTGCATCAGTCCAAAACTCTGCAGTTCAACGCTCTGAAGTGTAACATCTCATCTCTCTATCCTGATCTAAAGTTGCGTTCACATTGACACAGAGTTGCCAGAAGGCATTCCCACTATTAGAGTTTCCAACTATATCAGTAGCTGGGGTATACTTGTGTGAATTAGGTTGAATTCTGTTCAGATTTGTTGCATCTCCAACAGTTGCTGTCACTCATGTCTCCAGAAACCGCTTTGTTGCCTCATGTTGTTTTAAATTTGCAAGACTTTCTTTCGACTGAAGACTCTGCTGGTCAATTTCGCCAAGCAATCACAATGAATGGGAACTGAGGCTTTTACACTTCAATGTATCCTTGCTGAAAAAAATCTTTACAAAAAAATAGCACTGACTCCAAACTTGAACTGTACTGTATGAACTTCATGGTCAAAATGTCTTGGCTGGTTGAAGACATTCGATTGTGCTAAGATAATATAGATCTATTGGCATTGTATTGTAAATGCTGCCTGATAGATCTGCTGTTTCTATTACATAATGAATATTAATTAAACAACAACGCTAGGTCAGACTTTCCTCTGAAGACGCTGCACTCGTAAAATAAAGGTTCCAAAAGGGAAATTTTGCAGTGATGCCATAGAAGAACCATTTTGGTTCCTCAAAGAACCTTTTGATCAAGTTCTTAATAATCTGAAGAATCTTTATCATCTTCGATGTAACAACTTTCTCTTGAAGTGAAGCCTTGTCTTCTTTATTTGCTTATGCCTTTAGTTGGACATTATGCTAATATTTCACATTTCAACATAGACCTTTGAGAAAGTATTTTAGGCATGTCTGAAGCAGATCTGTTAGATAGAATGAATCCCTTTGTGGGAGACTATGAGCTTTGCAATTTTGCAGATTCATACATGCACAAACAAATACATTACACACTAAAGGAAAAGGATTGGTCATGCGTGCCTTGTGCCTTATTTTCCAAATCTTCAAGAGTCATACAATAGCTTATATGCATTGTGCATCATATTCCAAGTCTTCATTAGTCATATAATAACTTAGAGTGAGGAAAAAGACAGAAATGTATGTCATTATTCACTGACATTATAATTAATCTTCTCTTCCAGTGAGCGAGCTGAACTCTAATTTGTGAACCAATCATTCAGACCAGTTTTGTGAATTGAATCAACCAATTAATTGGAAAGATCTGATGCAAAAGAATTTGTTGCTCATGATTCTGACATAGCTACTTCTCTCACAACCTTTGGTCTGTTTCTCATACAGAGCTATCGTATGGCTGACAAGTGACGTTTTCTGAACTCCTCCAGGGTCATTTTTTTTTTTAGACATTTTAAAATATCACTCTCTCGCTAAAAAAAAAATCACGTCAACGATTGCTTCTCAATGACGGAGCTTTTACTAATCTGCAGAGTTTTACTGCGAAAGTCTGCGAGCGCAGATTCCATGTGGGCCTGCAAATGAGTAACAAATCTTTGACATTCTAGTAACTACTATTAGATAACAAGAAACTCGGATTAATGAATTAGTAACTAATAGTGCCTAGTTAAATGTGGTAGTTCACTATAGAGAGTATGCATGTGACGTCACCATCAGCTGGAGTGACAGCAGTTCACTGAGTGGCAAAAAGACTGAGTGGCGGCATTGCGGAAAACACACAAAACACAGCTAAAACAGGTAAGAGCTTGTTTGACTCTACAAATCTGAAGTAAGACTTCTGAAAGCTACAGAAAAGACAGTTATCATTTTGTGTCAATATGTTGAATTTTGGAGTAAAATCATACCTTAAATATTGTATTGTTAAATAGTGTATTGATAACGCATCAATTAATGATTTACCATCTTGTATTCTGCATAATTGGATGTTTAAAAAAAAACACCAAAACTATACAAGGTTTAGGGCTGGACAATATGACGATATATTTAACACTGATATAAGTGATCATCCGGATTTAGATCTACCTATATTGTATTCATATAAAGCATTCACAGGCAAATTTGCTTTAATGTATTTCCCTGGCATCGAAATCAGGCACATATACATTTCAGGAAACATGATTCCTGGCTTCATGTACATATCCATGGATCTCTGGATCTTTGGTAAGCTGTAAGGTACACTATCGGGTCCAGCCTTTAGTTTCAAGGAACATGCCAACTTTTAGGGACTTTGGCTTATTAACTGTATTCCGCAGAGTTAGATAAGTCCATACATACCATTCTCATCTCCGTGCGTGCCATAACTCTGTCTGACGCACCCACCGTTAGCCTAGCTTAGCACAAATTCTAGAGGTACATGGCTCCAGCTAGCCTACTGCTCAGTAAGTGACAAAATAACGGCAACATTTTCCTATTTACATGTTGTGATGTGTATAGTCACAGCGTGTACAAATAACAAGGTTACATGAGACACAGCCATCTTATAAACGTTTACACACTGGGGACTATATTCTCAGAAGGTGCAGCACTGCTCTACTTCTGCGGAGTGCGGAGTGATTTGCTCGCAGCACCTGAGAAGCCCCGCGGTGAGAGAGAGTTCGCTCAGAGTTGGAGTAATAGAGTCAGAAATTACTAGATAGTTTACAGTCACAATCAGACAGAGTTATGGCACGCACGGAGATGAGAATGGTATGTATGGACTTCTCTAACTCTGGGTAATACAGTTAATAAGCCAAAGTCCCAAAAAGTTGGCGAGTTCCTTTAAACTGATAATCATTTTGCATTTTCACAGTTTCCCCTATTAAATCCAGTCATGCAGCAGCTCTTTTCTGTAGGAAAGTGACATTACTAATAGATTACGTGACCTTCCCTTTATTGTTAATTATACATTATGTATTATCTATGTTAATTATTCAAGTGAACTACCACATACGACTGAGCACTATCACTTACTAATTCGTTAATCAGAGTTTTTTTGTTGGATAATAGTAGTTATCAGAGTGTTACTCAATAGTTATTCATTAATGATGGAGCGGTATTCTCGGAGCTGTGAGATGGTGGTCCAGTGGGTTAAACCATGGAACTGATATGCAGAAGGTTGCTGGTTCGATCCCAGCGGTCACCACCAGTGTGTCCTTGAGCAAGGCACTTTACTCCATGTTGCTCCAGGGGGATTGTCCCTGTAGTAAGGGGCAATCACTTTGGATAAAAGCGCCTGCCAAATGCATAAATGTAAATGTATTCTAAAGTGTTACCCTTGAAGATTCAGATCCCATTCATTGTAATTCCATGGTAAGGGTGACCAGCACCACAAAAAAAGTCTGTTATACAGGTTTAGAAAAACATGAGGGTCAAAAAACGATGAGTGAATTGTTCCTCTAACTTCTTTTGCTCCGCTGCGGCCACCAGAAAGGCTTTTAAAATGTCATTATTGGTAGATGTTACTTACGGATGCACAAGACTGTACTCTGCTCTTTTCACTCAAAGTCCTTTGAAAAAGGAAGAATCAATAATTGCAAGTTCTTTACACGCCGTCGATGGTCGTAATTTAGTCTTGTTTGAGAGATCCGTAGGACTCACTGTACCTGCAAGCTAAATGGTTCAAGCAAAATGGTTTTTATGCATAACAGACAGAGGTTCTCACTTTCATTCTGTAATGAGATTATGTGCAGACACATGCAGAACAGCCTACGATCACATCAAATGCTCTCTGAGCCAAATGAAAAGAGGGAGAAAGAAGGAAAGAAAGAAAGAAAGACTGAGAGAGTAAGCTCTCCTCAAGAAAAGAAGGACCTGGTGTGCCTCGCAGCTGAGACAGGGAGAAGAAGAATAAAGAATACGGAGTGCGTGTTTGAAGTCAGACAGCCTTTTCTCCACTTCAGATATTTGATGGCGGTGACGGGGGGAGAGCGAGGGATGGAGAGAGAATGGGAAAGGTAGAAGCGCCAAGATAAGGCACAGAAAGAGCTCCATATTAAATGAAGGAAAGTGAAATGACTATGAAGGATCTGCAGCAGTAGGAACAAAGAGAAATGCAAGATAGTCGAGTCCCTCACAGTATCAATTGCTATTGGCTGAGAGCGAATTACAGGAACGAAGGTGAGAGTCCCAGCACACATTGAGAGATATAAACATTTTCCATACTTATTTTCACTCCTGATTGTGTACATTGATTTTCTTTCAGTTCACTTAAAGTGATTATTTTCTTAAGTCATCATCAGTGAATCAGGGTTTTAAATGTGGAATATAATCACAAATATCCCGGTGGGCAGTAGGGATGTCAAAAGTAGTGTGAAGTCAATGCTGCAGTACTTATGTTTGTTAAGATTGAAGCAGGGTTGACAGGGTTACTTGCATGACACTACAGGTGCTTGTCATTTTTTATTTGTGCATCCTTGTTTCCTTTCCTTGCGTCTTAACTCCACCCCCTTAAGGATGCAAGGGAAGGATACATCTGTGTATTCTCACTCATGACTCAAAAAGATCCTCACTCGCAATGCAATTCGAGAACTAAGATGTCCTTCAAGATGGCTGAGTCTGATCAGTCTCCGGGTCACGGGCTGATGGACGGAGGGGCGAAGAAACAAGGAAGCATCTCTTTGAGTATTGACAAGTACCCCAAAGCTGCGTCCTGCTTGCCTACCCCAGAATTCATTGCGCGCCAGTGTTGGACGGGATTTTTTTTTAATGAGAAATTGCCGAATTACACGGAATAAAAATTTAAAAATATATTTTTGACATTTTTATCTCACAATTTCAAGTTTATATCTCACAATATCTCACAAGACTTTTTTCTCAGAATTGCAAGATTTAAACGTTGTAGTTGTAAAGTCAGAATTGTGTAATATAAAGTGAGAATTGTGTGATATAAAGTCAGAATTGCGTGATATAAAGTCAGAATTGTGTGATATAAAGTCAGAATTGTGTGATATAAAGTCAGAATTGCGCGTTATAAAGTCAGAATTGTGTGATATAAAGTCAGAATTGTGTGATATAAAGTCAGAATTGCGCGTTATAAAGTCAGAATTGTGTGATATAGTCGCCATTGTGTGATATAAAGTCAGATTTGCATGATATAAAGTCACAATTGTGTGATATAAAGTCACAATTGCGTGATATAAAGTCACAATTGCGTGATATAGTCAGAATTGCGTGATATAAAGTCAGAATTGTATGATATAAAGTCGCAATTGTGTGATATAAAGTCAGAATTGTATGATATAAAGTCAGAATTGCGTGATATAAAGTCAGAATTGCGAGTTATAAAGTCAGAATTGCGAGATATAAAGTCAGAATTGTGATATAGTCGTAATTGTGTGATTCAAAGTCAGAATTGCATGATATAAAGTGGCAATTGTATGATATAAAGTCAGAATTGTATGATATAAAGTCAGAATTGCATAATATAAAGTCGCAATTGTGTGATATAAAGTCAGAATTGCATGATATAAAGTCAGAATTGTGTGATACAGTCACAATTGTGATATAAAGTCAGAATTGTGTGATTTAAAGTCAGAATTGCGAGTTATAAAGTCAGAATTGCGAGATATAAAGTCAGAATTGCGAGATATAAAGTCAGAATTGTGTGATATAGTCGTAATTGTGTGATTCAAAGTCAGAATTGTGAGATATAAAGTCAGAATTGTGTGATATAAAGTCGGAATTGTGTGATATAAAGTCGGAATTGTGTGATATAAAGTCAGAATTGTATGATATAAAGTCAGAATTGCGTGAAATAAAGTCAGAATTGTGTGATATAAAGTCAGAATTGTGTGATATAAAGTCAGAATTGTGAGATATAAAGTCAGAATTGTGTGATATAAAGTCGGAATTGTGTGATATAAAGTTGGAATTGTGTGATATAAAGTCAGATTTGTATGATATAAAGTCTGAATTGCATAATATAAAGTCAGAATTGCGAGTTATAAAGTCAGAATTGCGAGATATAAAGTCAGAATTGCGAGATATAAAGTCAGAATTGTGTGATATAGTCGTAATTGTGTGATTCAAAGTCAGAATTGCATGATATAAAGTCGCAATTGTGTGATATAAAGTCAGAATTGTATGATATAAAGTCAGAATTGCGTGATATAAAGTCAGAATTGCGAGTTATAAAGTCAGAATTGCGAGATATAAAGTCAGAATTGTGTGATATAGTCGTAATTGTGTGATTCAAAGTCAGAATTGCATGATATAAAGTGGCAATTGTATGATATAAAGTCAGAATTGTATGATATAAAGTCAGAATTGCATAATATAAAGTCGCAATTGTGTGATATAAAGTCAGAATTGCATGATATAAAGTCAGAATTGTGTGATACAGTCACAATTGTGATATAAAGTCAGAATTGTGTGATTTAAAGTCAGAATTGCGAGTTATAAAGTCAGAATTGCGAGATATAAAGTCAGAATTGCGAGATATAAAGTCAGAATTGTGTGATATAGTCGTAATTGTGTGATTCAAAGTCAGAATTGTGAGATATAAAGTCAGAATTGTGTGATATAAAGTCGGAATTGTGTGATATAAAGTCGGAATTGTGTGATATAAAGTCAGAATTGTATGATATAAAGTCAGAATTGCGTGAAATAAAGTCAGAATTGTGTGATATAAAGTCAGAATTGTGTGATATAAAGTCAGAATTGTGAGATATAAAGTCAGAATTGTGTGATATAAAGTCAGAATTGTGTGATATAAAGTTGGAATTGTGTGATATAAAGTCAGAATTGTATGATATAAAGTCTGAATTGCATAATATAAAGTCGCAATTGTGTGATATAAAGTCAGAATTGTATGATATAAAGTCAGAATTGCATGATATAAAGTCAGAATTGTGTGATACAGTCACAATTGTGATATAAAGTCAGAATTGTGTGATATAAAGTCAGAATTGTGTGATATAAAGTCAGAATTGTGTGATATAAAGTCGGAATTGTCAGATATAAAGTCAGAATTGTGTGATATAAAGTCAGAATTGTGTGATATAAAGTCGGAATTGTGTGATATAAAGTCAGAATTGTGTGATATAAAGTCAGAATTGCGTGATATAAAGACAGAATTGTGTGATATAAAATCAGAATTGTGTGATATAAAGTCAGAATTGTGTGATATGAAGTCGGAATTGTGTGATATAAAGTCAGAATTGTGTGATATAAAGTCAGAATTGCGTGATATAAAGTCAGAATTGTGTGATATAAAATCAGAATTGTGGGATATAAAGTCAGAATTGCGTGATATAAAGTCAGAATTGTGTGATATGAAGTCGGAATTGTGTGATATAAAGTCAGAATTGTGTGATATAAAGTCAGAATTGTGTGATATAAAGTCAGAATTGCGTGATATAAAGTCAGAATTGTGTGATATGAGGTCAGAATTGTGTGATATGAAGTCAGAATTGTGTGATATAAAGTCGGAATTGTGTGATATAAAGTCAGAATTATGTGATATAAAGTCAGAATTGCGTGATATAAAGTCAGAATTGTGTGATATAAAATCAGAATTGTGTGATATAAAGTCAGAATTGTGTGATATAAAATCAGAATTGTGTGATATAAAGTCGGAATTGTGTGATATAAAGTCAGAATTGTGTGATATAAAGTCAGAATTGTGTGATATAAAGTCGGAATTGTGTGATATAAAGTCAGAATTGCGTGATATAAAGTCAGAATTGCGTGATATAAAGTCAGAATTGTGTGATATAAAATCAGAATTGTGTGATATAAAGTCAGAATTGTGTGATATGAAGTCAGAATTGCGTGATATAAAGTCAGAATTGCGTGATATAAAGTCAGAATTGCGTGATATAAAGTCAGAATTGTGTGATATAAAGTCAGAATTGTGTGATATGAAGTCAGAATTGCGTGATATAAAGTCAGAATTGCGTGATATAAAGTCAGAATTGCGTGATATAAAGTCAGAATTGCGTGATATAAAGTCAGAATTGTGTGATATAAAGTCAGAATTGCGTGATATAAAGTCAGAATTGCGTGATATAAAGTCAGAATTATGTGATATAAAGTCAGAATTGTGTGATATAAAATCAGAATTGTGTGATATAAAGTCAGAATTGTGTGATATAAAGTCAGAATTGTGTGATATAAAGTCAGAATTGTGTGATATAAAGTCAGAATTGTGTGATATAAAATCAGAATTGTGTGATATAAAGTCAGAATTGTGTGATATGAAGTCGGAATTGTGTGATATAAAGTCGCAATTGTGAATTATAAAGTCAGAATTGTGTGATATGAAGTCAGAATTGTGTGATATGAAGTCAGAATTGTGTGATATAAAGTCAGAATTGTGTGATATGAAGTCAGAATTGTGTGATATGAAGTCAGAATTGTGTGATATAAAGTCAGAATTGTGTGATATAAAGTCGCAATTGTGAATTATAAAGTCAGAATTGTGTGATATGAAGTCAGAATTGTGTGATATAAAGTCGCAATTGTGAATTATAAAGTCAGAATTGTGTGATATGAAGTCAGAATTGTAAACGAGCATGAATTAAATGACTCTGTATTTGGATAGTCCTTCAACCAATCAGACCACAAGAGGCGCGATCAACGGGCAACGACCCATCGCTTCTCTGTCCATCATTGTGTTAAACCTGCCAATAGCGCGCCAGATGGATAAGCCTGTCTGTGATTGGTTCCTGCAAAAGTGTAATTGAAGCAGTTGAAATTAATGGACAGTTTTCCAGACTGAGCTGCAGGGTGAAATTAAATCGCCGGCAGATCAGGCCGGGTTTACCCAGTCTACAGAATTGCAAGATATAACGTCACAATTACCTTTACATTTTTTATTCTGTAGCGGAAACAAGCTTCCATAAATATCTAATCATACAAATGTAAAAAAAAAAAAACGTTGGTTCAATGATATGTTCACGACCATGGGGAACATATTTAGACAGTTTGTGAATCATGTTTTGTCAGGCAGATTAATATAACTGTCAAAAAAGTCCAGTACACACGTTACTCTAACACAGTTACTAGGCGACAAGAACAGTCCTCCGTAGGCTAGACCATCCCATTTAACAAGGCTCGCTCCAACCTTCGAATCCTTCAAAGGATGCAGCCTCTGAATTGGGACACAGCTTTCTTCAAAAACACTCAAAACACATCAAAAGTTTAGGGTCGGTAAGATTTTTTTGTTTTTGAAAAAATCTCTTAATCTCATAAAGGCTGCATTCATTTAATCAAAAATACAGTAAAAAGATGAATATTGTTAAAATATTATATTATTTGAAATATAAATTATTTGTAACATTATGTCTTTGCTGTCACTTTTGATCAATTTAATGTATAAAAAACTATTGTATGTACTTCATGGTCAAGATGGTGTCTTGGCTGGTTAAACACAGTCGGTTTGTTCTCAGAGAATGTAGATCTGTTGGGCAATGTTTTGTAAATGCTGCCAGATAGACCTGCTGTTTCCTATTATAGGATGAATATTAATTAAACAACAATATTGGCAAGAAAAAGAGAAAAGCACGTCTCTTACTGCCCTTAATTTGTTTCATTGTTCTTGCATAATTACTTGGAAATATGCAGTAATATTTATTTAATTGTGAAATGCTTTAAGGCTATGGATTTATTTGTTCAGTTTTCATTTTCATAATATCAAACTTAATAAAGCAGGGTGCTCAATAGCCTATTAATATTGCTGCTTAGAAATCGTGACATTTTCACTGATATTGGTATTGACACTGTGTGGGGAGTGATTTTGTGTTTTGATTTTGTACAGTTTTGTTTCCAAAAAATAATAGTATAAACCACATACTGATAACGGAATATCACAGTCTGTCGAAAACAATGATTCAACAATACCTTGCGTTGACAGAAAAGTCAAATTAACGTTGAATCACATTGATTTTGTGCAGTTAGAAAAGCACGTCTGCTAGATTCCAGCCTCAGTACCTTTTGTAATTGACCGCCGCTTTTAATAAACTAGTGCAGTCGATTTTCACTCAGATAATTTGTCCCACCATTAGCCAAACACTGGGGCTCAGGAAATAGGGATTTTTCTAATACACACTTATCAAGCATATTAGCGTGTCTGCATGTTCTGTAGCGAACTGCAAATACTGTACACATGGGTCATTTACATGTAGTCTTTAGCATACAGAGCCTGTTTATGGCATTTTGGCAGTTGGTCAATGATAGTCCACCCAAAAATGAAAACTCTGTTATCATGTATTCATACTTATGGTGTTCCTAACCTGTTTGACTCAAAAGATATCAGTGCATACAGTGAAAGTCACTGTTGTTTGAACCCCAACCTTATTCTAATTATCGTCTTTTGTGTTCCACAGAAGAAAGAATGTCGTCAAAGTCCAGTTGGAACAACATGAGGGTGAGTCTTTTTTTTCCTGAACTGAAAGGTTGCTGCATTAATGGCAAATAATGATAGATTTGAAAAAGAACCTAAGGTATATTGAGATACTTAAGGTATATTATTTTGAACTTCAGCTTCCGTGTCCTGCTCACAAAGCTTTAATTGCGTGGCAGCTGTGTTTCAGAAGCAGAAAAGTCCTCCACAATCCACTGTAAACTCACATTCAGGACTGGCTTCCTTCCAACCACATACATTTTTTCCATCACTCATATTTCACTCTGAAATGCTGGTTGTGAATTCTGTGTCATGTTAACTATAAAAAGTCGAATAGATTCAGAACTAAACATCAAATAGTATAACCGAAAACCACTATGAACATTTGTATTGTGGCCGAGGGAGTCATTTTTGGGGTTTTGAAAACATGGTAGATACCGCTGTCCTTGGTCTTTGCACTGTCTCGTATATAAAATATTGTTTTAATTCATTGTTATTTTAAAACAGTTTTAACAACCAATGCCAAGAGTGAGTCATCACATTTATTTAGAGTGTCTGAGTGCTTGTGTTGCTTTTGCATTTGTGTGTGTGTGTGTGTGTGTGTGTGTGTGTGTGTGTGTGTGTGTGTGTGTGTGTGTGTGTGTGTGTGTGTGTGTGTGTGTGTGTGTGTGTGTGTGTGTGTGTGTGTGTGTGTGTGTGTGTGTGTGTGTGTGTGTGTGTGTGTGTGCAAGAGATAAGAAAGACCTAAGGAAAAAACTGAATGAAAATGAGGATAGTCGACATTAAAGAGTGAAATTATATTTTAGATGACATGATCATTAGCATAATATCATTTTTATTTTGTAAAAAAAGAAAGAGAGTAAATTCTGTCTGCCAGAAACAGAATGTTAACTAATATAGCTATTTATGTGTTAATTTATTTTAGGTTACACAGCCTTTCATTTGTTATTTATAATATATATGTTTTTAAATATGTATGTTATATTTAATTTAACACATTTAATATGTAAATTATTCTTGAATAGGAATGGCGATACACAAAACTGTTCAAATAGGTACACAAAACAGTTCATCAGGGTTGTAGGGGGTATTGTCTGAGGGTTTTAATTATTCATTTCTCTTTAATACAGACGATGCTGAGTTACTAATAAATTAGCAATGACAAAAAATGATGATAACTGATGTATTTTTGTTTGTTTAGATTGTTGTTTGGTAGCTTGTTGTAAGTCACCCACTACAACTAACATGGCAATAAGCCTGAACTGATATTAGTCTAATATTGTAGATCTAGCCTACCACTGTGTTGGGTTTTGCTCAATACTATGTGGAAGAAACAAGAAAATTTAATAAACATAATATTTCCGCGTGGTGAACCTATGCTAACTCATATTTAACAACTTGATTAGATTGAGATCTGGGAATTTGGAGGGCATGTCAACACCTCAAACTTGTTGTTGTGCTCCTCGAACCATTCCTGAACCATTTTTGCTTTGTGGCAGGGCACATTATCCTGCAGAAAGAGGACACAGCCACCAGGGAATATCGTTTCCATGAAAGGGTGTACATGGTCTGCAACAATGCTTAGGTAGGTGGTACGTGTCAAAGTAACATCCACGTGGATGCAGGACCCAAGGTTTCCCAGCAGAACATTGTCCAAAGCATCACACTGCCTCCGCCGGCTTGCCTTCTTCCCATAGTGCATCCTGATGCCATGTGTTCCCTAGGTAAGCGACACACACGCACCCGGCCATCCACGGGATGTAAAAGAAAACGTAATTCATCAGACCAGGCCACCTTCTTCTATTGCTTCGTGGTCCAGTACTGGGAAAGGGGTCAGCATGGGCACCCTGTCTGGTCTGCGGCTATGCAGCCCCATACACAAAAAAATGCGATGCACTGTGTAATCTGTGTATAGCAATTTGAGCTACAGTAGCTGGTCTGTTTGATCAGACCACACAAGCCAGCCTTCACTCCCCACGTACATCAATGAGCCTAGGCCGCCCATGACGCTGTCTCCGGGTCAACACTGTTACTTCCTTGGACCACTTTTGATAGATACGGACCACTGCAGACCGGGAACACCCAACAAGAGCGTCTGTTTTGGAGATGCTCTTACCCAGTCGTCTAGCCATCACAATTTGGCCCTGGTCAAACTCGCTCAAATCTTTACACTTGCCCATTTTTCCTGTTTATAACACATCAATTTTGAGGACAAAATGTGCACTTGCTGCCTAATATATCACACCCACTAACAGGTGCCGTGATTCACCTGTCAGTGGTCACCTGATCGGTGTACACTCACTTAAAGGATTATTAGGAACACCTGTTCAATTTCTCATTAATGCAATTATCTAATCAACCAATCACATGGCAGTTGCTTCAATGTATTTAGGGGTGTGGTCCTGGTCAAGACAATCTCCTGAACTCCAAACTGAATGTCAGAATGGGAAAGAAAGGTGATTTAAGCAATTTTGAGCGTGGCATGGTTGTTGGTGCCAGACGGGCCGGTCTGAGTATTTCATAATCTGCTCAGTTACTGGGATTTTCACGCACAACCATTTCTAGGGTTTACAAAGAATGGTGTGAAAAGGGAAAAACATCCAGTAACATACAACAGCAGAAGACCCCACCGGGTACCACTCATCTCCACTACAAATAGGAAAAAGAGGCTACAATTTGCACAAGCTCACCAAAATTGGACAGTTGAAGACTGGAAAAATGTTGCCTGGTCTGATGAGTCTCGATTTCTGTTGAGACATTCAGACGGTAGAGTCAGAATTTGGCGTAAACAGAATGAGAACATGGATCCATCATGCCTTGTTACCACTGTGCAGGCTGGTGGTGGTGGTGTAATGGTGTGGGGGAAGTTTTCTTGGCACACTTTAGGCCCCTTAGTGCCAATTGGGCATCGTTTAAATGCCACGGCCTACCTGAGCATTGTTTCTGACCATGTCCATCCCTTTATGACCACCATGTACCCATCCTCTGATGGCTACTTCCAGCAGGATAATGCACCATGTCACAAAGCTTGAATTATTTCAGATTGGTTTCTTGAACATGACAGTGCCTTCACTGTACTAAAATGGCCCCCACAGTCACCAGATCTCAACCTAATAGAGCATCTTTGGGATGTGGTGGAACGGGAGCTTCGTGCCCTGGATGTGCATCCCACAAATCTCCATCAACTGCAAGATGCTATCCTATCAATATGGGCCAACATTTCTAAAGAATGCTTTCAGCACCTTCTTGAATCAATGCCACCTAGAATTAAGGCAGTTCTGAAGGCGAAAGGGGGTCAAACACAGTATTAGTATGGTGTTCCTAATAATCCTTTAGGTGAGTGTATATATATATATATATATATATATATATATATATATATATATATATATATATATATATATATATATATATATATATATATATATATATAACACCCTGCTATTTTGCAAGTTCGCCCACTTCCGTTCCTTCAGTCTCTGTCCGATCTCAGAAATCATGGAGGGGTCTGAAATTGTCATCGTAGGTGCATGTCCACTGTGAGAGACATAATCTAAAAAAAAAATCCAGAAATCACAATATATGATTTTTTTACTATTTATTTGTATGATACAGCTGCAAATAAATATTTGAACACCTGTCTATCAGCTAGAATTCTGACCCTCAAAGACCTGTTAGTCTGCCTTTAAAATGTCCACCTCTACTCCATTTATTATCCTAAATTAGATGTTAAATTAAATTAGGCGACTGCACTGTATTAAGGAGAGGATGACCGGGGCCATGTATTGCGAGATTTTGGGGAACAACTGCCTTCCCTCAGTTAGAGCATTGAAGATGGTTCGAGGCTGGGTTTTCCAACATGACAATGACCCGAAGCATACAGCCAGGATAACCAAGGAGTGGCTCTGTAAGAAGCATATCAAGGTTCTGGCGTGGCCTAGCCAGTCTCCAGACCTAAACCCAATAGAGAATCTTTGGAGGGAGCTCAAACTCCGTGTTTCTCAGTGACAGGCCAGAAACCTGACTGATCTAGAGAAGATCTGTGTGGAGGAGTGGGCCAAAATCCCTCCTGCAGTGTGTGCAAACCTGGTGAAAAACTACAGGAAACATTTGACCTCTGTAATTGCAAACAAAGGCTACTGTACCAAATATTAACATTGATTTTCTCAGGTGTTCAAATACTTATTTGCAGCTGTATCATACAAATAAATAGTTTAAAAAATCATACATTGTGATTTCTGGATTTTTTTTTTTTGTATGTCTCTCACAGTGGACATGCACTTACGATGACAATTTCAGACCCCTCCATGATTTCTAAGTGTGAGAACTTGCAAAATAGCAGGGTGTTCAAATACTTATTTTCCTCACTGTATATATATGTGCAAAATAATCATATTTTGAAAGTTTATGATTGGTCTTTAAAAAAAAATTGCCAGCTGCATAAAATGATGACTTTAACACCATGCCGCTTGAACCGAGGCGCCTATACAGTGATCTACAGTGATCACAGTAAAGAGTGCCAAAATACATTTTTTTGTCTGAATTTCGTGATAAAATGGACAGAATTTAAAAGATGGCACTTTATTTCTTATAGAAAGTAACACTATGCGCAGCTTATTGCGATTTTTAGAAGTTAATGGTGGTTAGGCGGGACGAATACTTTAACACCCCTAATTACTATTTAATCAAATGTCAAGGAAGAATTTAGTTTTGTGAAACAAGGTAAAGTGAGGTCAACAACAATGGTCCAGGGCTGGGCCAGGGTAGCAGGAGGCAGGGGGGCATTCCGTACGCCATGAGAGTACCGCTGTATTTCAGTTTGAATGTAGACCTATTATTGAATTGAATCAAAATGTGTAATTTATAATATGAATAACCAGCTAAATCTGCAATGGGCCGACCAAACATACAAATGATCATCCTAGTATGCATGGCTAGTGGCAACTTAACTACTTTTTAGCAACTGGACAAATTAATTAATATTCATGATCCAAGCTTTTCAGATCATTCCTATATTCCCTCCTGATTATGTGTGCGTTTTTATGTGTGCGTGTGTTGGCATATAAAGTGTGTGATTCTTTGTTATCTCCTGTGCTACTTTCCAGGCAGATAGTTTTTTAGGTACAGACTACTTTCAATCAAAACATGCTTCCCTCAGCGTGCAGCACAGCGCCTAATGAAAGCAGGTTCTCAAGCAGAAATAGAAATCCAAGATTAGAGTGAGTGTAGTTGCTGTCCTTTGATGGATGTTGACTCTTCTTCTTCTCTGTGTACATTTGCATGAAGCCGGTATGAAGGCAAAGAGAATGCATGGAGCAAGATGAACAGTTAATAACTAGGCATGGTTTGGAGCAGGTTTGTGTGTGTGTGTGTGTGTGTGTGTGTGTGTGTGTGTGTGTGTGTGTGTGTGTGTGTGTGTGTGTGTGTGTGTGTGTGTGTATGTGTGTGTGTGTGTGTGTGTGTGTGTGTGTGTGTGTGTGTGTGTGTGTTTGATTTGGTTGCACTCGCAGATGTTTTATGCATCATATGTGATGATGCAATAACTTACTGCATGTCATATGATAGAACCACTAATGCCGGCAGATAAAAAGGAGCCAAAGATGGTATAGCTCATGACCTAGACTTGCGTAAGTTAGACCAGTGCAGCGTGTCCACATGAGGCTGTATCTGCCGTTTTTTTAACTGAAGTCTTATGAATAGGCTCATTAACAATAAGGGCTGCACATAATCACTGGGGAAGCGTAACTTCATTAAAGTCCTGGCCGGTGACCAAATAGTCTGCGAGATCTCTCCAGTGCAGCCGAGCCAAACGGTCAGTAGTTGTTGGCTACTGTTTTTTTCTTCCTCAGCTCAGCGAACTGACATCCTATTGCCCAAAAGGTATGTCCTTGCTTCGTTGTCATTTTTTAGAACACGCCATGGTTTTTGATTACCCAGCCCAGCTTGAATCTTCCTTTGGCAAGCCTCACCTCTTGCCTGTGACATTTAAACTCTACAACCTTTCTAGAATACACAAGGTCTTGAGCGAGTTTATTGAAATATTTCCTGTGTGAAATACTTATTTGAGCGTTTCTCACCGAGTTTCCCATGTGTATTGCCTTTAAGAATTTAGCACTGCTTAATGAATCATGCGCTGTGTTCTGCTTCGTCAACAAAGACACTCTTTTAAGATTTTTGTAACCACTTCAGAAAACAAACCTCAAGTACTTTCTGTTGAAAATGTAAGGCTTTTTTTTTTTTTAAAGCTGATGTGTAATTTTTTTAAATGTCGAAATAAATGTCTTCCATTCTAGTTTAATGTGCAGACAGCTGAGTAAGACGTTTGTTGGTTGTCTATCTATTTTTATAATTCATAATCAGTACTCTTATGGACTTTATGTAACCTGAGTTAGGCTATAAATAGATACAGACTATGTAAATACATATTTTTATTTATACAGTTGTATATACAGTACATAAGTCTTCAGATCTATGTCACAGTCACGTTTAGTTTCTGTTTGATTGGACTTTAAGTTTGTTTGCATATGTCACATGTTCCTTCTGTTTCCCGCCACTTGTCTGTCTCCCCGGTTACCATCATTATTAGTTAATCTGTGTCAGCTGTGTGTCATCATTATCCTCATTGTTTTCACTATTTAAGTTCCTCCCGTTCCTTCAGTCTCTGTCCGATCTCAGTTATGTTAAATGTGTTGTGCTATTACCTGTCTGCCTACGTTGAGACTAGGCCGCCTTTCAAGAACCTAAGGTCGCTTCACAATGTAGAGTACAATAAATTGAAAATCAAAATAACAGTCAGCCTGCTTATTATTACAAATAAACAAGCAGATGAGGCAACAAACAACTACAGATAATTAACATAAGAAGTTATAGAATCAAAGAGAACATTAAATACAATAAAGAAGTCATATAACATAAAATGAAAAAGTGTGAAATCACTTGAAGGCAGAGAAGTAGAGAGAAAAATAATGATTTACTGAGCATAGAGAATAGATGAGTTTTAAGTTGAAACGTAAATGTCTGGAGAGTAGGTGTGGTACGAAGATTCGGGGACAGCTTATTCTATAGCTTAGGGCCAATAACACTAAAAGCCCTACCACCCACAGTAGACCGTTTATACTTGGGTACAACAAGCACCTAAACACCGTGAAAATCTATATGTATATTACTTTATTGTTATTCATTATTTTTATTTTTCATTATAATTATTATTTATGATTTAGTCATATTATTTTATTATTAAATTATTTAATTAGTGTTATGTATTTATTAGTGGTGGGCCGTTATCGGGGTTAACGTGAGACTCTTATCGGGCGATAAAAAAAATATCGCCGTTAATCTATTCTCAAAGTTGGGTTGGGAGCTGGGTCTATACTACGCAAGCTATGATGACTTTCACTTTCATATTTTAGTGCGGATGTACACCTAGCCGAATTGCACTGTAGGCTCCCTAGGCGAGAACGAGTCTTCGAACCTGTGTGTATGCCTACTAGTGTTGTCAAAAATATCCATATTTCGAAATGTATTGATACTGAAATATCTGAAACGATACGATACTCATTTTCTACAGTATCGATATCAGCTGCGCTCTCCTCTCCGACCGACAGCGAGTGACACGCACCCGCCTCCTCTCACTCAGTCCGTATAATCCTCTGAACATGGCGAACGTGTGTTCTACTGGATTTTCCTCATGATAGCGTGTTAGTACTGGTGTGACCGGTCTGAATTTTGCGTGGGGTTGCACATAACGTTAATTCTACTAATTCCCGCAGATTTCGCGCTCGCATCTGAAGCACACATACACATACCTTAATAAAACCCCCTCTGACATACAAGTGCAAAAATGAGCTCCTTTTTCCATCTTATTAATGGTCAAATACACTCAAAATTGTCTCAATGCCCATCTTGGTGAGTTTTAACGTAAACACAGTCGTAACCAGCTCACAGGAACAGTGTTTGGGATCCATGCGTGCATCAGGTCTTAAAGGGACAGAAGTTATTTATTATTCAAACTACAAACAGACAAACGATCACTTACAAGCACACATATTCTCAATGCTTTCGGCAGAATTCAAATGAGCCATTTTAATCTAGATTAATCTAGATCCATTCCAAGATTACAGTGAGATTAATCTAGATTCAAAAAATGTATCTATGCCCACCACTAGTATTTATGTATGTATACCAGATATCCTGGAAAACCACAACAAATTCCTAGTGTGTTTGCACACACTTGGCGAATAAAGCTCATTCTGAAAATGTTTTAAACATTTACAATATAGAAATGTTATTATGGTACGTGATAATACATAATTGATGAGATAATCTCAGCATCATGTTGCAGTATTTCCTGTGTATTATGCAGACTGCCTATGTGACATCACATACCCTGACATTACATGCTCATAAAGGGTAATATTTCATTTTAGCAATACTTTTATCCAAAGCAATAACCACTAGACCAACTGCAGGGTTGAGGTTAAATGTGTCTCTTTATCGTTTTGGGGATAACCCCTAAGAGATCCACTGATCCTTCAGCGCTACGCTCTCACAGTTTGAGCTTTACATTTAATGCAGTTGGCAGGAAGAACTTCAGATGTCGTGCTGTTAGATTCCTCACCAAAGTTACTTTTTTTGGGTCATCTCAGTACATAGCTCTTTCAAGAGACCTCCCTCTACCCTAAATGTTTCACTTTCTTCCCAATTTCTTCATCTTCTGGCTACTCGCTGTTGGATTCAGAGGGTGTCTCGTTGAGCTTGGACAAGCTCTCGCTAATGCTCTCTCAAGCACGGACTCCAAGCCAACACCGCTTACCAAATGATTCATTGCTCCGTCAACACCCGTTATGCTAACGGATTATATAAACCGAGCAGAAATTAAACACGTGAACATAAATTGAGGCTTGTTTTCTGAGTGCAGAGACGATTTTGGAAGCTGCCTGTGTTTTTAATGTCAGGATGTTAACCGATACAGAGGCCTGGTCACTGGACACAGATTAAAGACGGCACTGACTCACTGGCTTGACATGTTTCACACACACAGAAATACACACACACACAGTCTGTGTGAGATCAACAGGGTTAGAGGATGATAGTATGACTCGGTCCAACGGCTATGCCACTACTGTGAGGAGGGAATGCCACTTCCTGTTGACTCACAGTGAGAGGGAAGGAAAGATTGAGATGGAGAGCAATGACTGGTTGTTTAAAGTTTTCTTTCAGCAGCATGCTGCACTTTGCCTCCGTGAGGTTGTGCAGAATCTCTCTCTCTCTCTCTCTCTCTCTCTCTCTCTCTCTCTCTCTATATATATATATATATATATATATATATATATATATATATATATATATATATATATATATATATATATATATTTCTCAATCGATTCAATTTTTTAAGCACGATTAATTGCACTCTTATCGTAAAATTAAGCATACACCATTTGTCTCATTAAACACATTCTTTTTGTCATCATTTGCTATATCCAGCAAAGTAAACGATCAGAAAACTGTATTTTCTGCAAGCTTCAAGGATCATTGGAGAATCCAAAAGGACACCAGATAACCAAATATAAGGAGTCCATATAAATATATTAGATAATAAATGTATATACACCTAAACACCCATATAAGAAAAATATTACCGAAAAAAATGTTACAGAATTCACAGTGTATAGTATAGTATTGTTTTCATTTTAGATGTCGAGCTGTGATACCGAACAGGACCACACAGAGACGTCAAAAACTCCTAAATCAACTGATTTGACTGCATAAAGCTACAATTACTAAACACAAGAATGTACACATGACAAATCAAACATTATCCTTCGCGAGTCTTTGTGGAAACAACGCAAATGTACTGTATGTCTGGACATGAATGCAGCGTGCGATCAGTGATTGAAAGCATGCACACACACTGTTTGTTCTTTGTGCATCAATATAACAGACTCTCATGCTCTGTACGACACCAAAATTGCGCTTTTCAGAAACAGTGGCAGAATATGACAGAGCTCGTGTTTTAAAGCAAAGCACACTAATTCACTAAAACGCAATGTGAGTGTCTATTCTCTCTGATGTCTCATGTAGCCTTATCAGCCTGGCCTTCTTTACATTAGCACTATTTTGGACTGTTTGAATTAAATTACTGGATCACTGAACACTTTCCCAGAGTTTAACGGTTTTAAATGGCCTGATCACAAACAGAGAAGCAGAATCGGGTTAAAGAGTTTGAATGGAGATTTCCTCCTACCAGGGTTACAGATGCTGTAGATGCTCAGTGTGATTGTGAAACACTTCTAACATCATCTAACCGCGTGACGAAAAGTAAGTTAGGTCCGCAAACATCCGAAGCATGCGCACAGAAAGACTAAAATGAGCTCTCTCTTTTTTCTCTCTGTCTCTATTTTATCTTAAATGAACTTTAATAGTTGAGAAAGAAAACGTATTTGTATCCGAAGGTCTTAAAGGGACAGCAGCCTAATAATCTTGCTGCTGTCTGTTGTTAATGTTACTCAAACAACAAAAGACAAAGATAACATCACTCACTGATCTTAACTGAATAACTACATTGAATTTATATAGTGAAGACTATACAGTGCAAATTGTTTTACATTTGACTACATTATTCAATTTATGTACCTGAAAAATACAATTTGATCTACCTGAAAAACGTACCTCAAAAGCTGTTTATTTAATTTGTATATTTGTTCTGTTGTATTTTTTGTCGTTGTTGCTATTTCTATATGTCTAAAATAATGTTTTAAATGTATATTATTTAGGCTAGTAGTTTCTGCTGTGGTATCGAAAATGGAATAGAGAATTTCACTGAATTTTCACAAATGCTGCTGTCATAACTGCCTGTTTTTGCAAAAACTGTTTCATGGCTGATAAAATACAAAGTTCTGTCATGAAACCCTAGATGCCGCAGGCTGAAAATGTCAGGGTTCCGTTTGTGTTTTGGACTTGCAGTTTGTGGTTTGATTTCATTGCTGTGTTCATTTTCTCGCCAATACTTTGTTCCCATGGTTACCCTAGTTAGTTAATTTGTCCCAGGTGTGTCTAGTTTATTATCTATTATCTGTACACTACTTAAGTTGCACCCTTGCCTTCAGTCTTTGTCTAGCCACTGTTCTGTTACCCTGTTATGTTGGAGTGTGTTTCCCTGCCTTTCTGTTTGTTCCTGAGCATTATTAAAGTTTGTATTTTGACCGTCTGAGTCTTCAGCCAGTTCCTGTGCACACCAACCCGTTACAGATAGTTCCTTAACTTAGTTAGTGATCACATCGTTATCTAGATAGCACAGCTGATTGGTTGCTGTGGCATCAGAAGCCTATGAACTTGCTGCTCAACATTTAAATATTTGACATTGTTTGCTTTTAGCAGTCTGCAGCGTGCTTTCAGAAACCCTCCACCTTCCCCAGCTCCACCTGTATAGATCTGCTATACAGGTGTATGCTATATTGTACAGCAGCAGCATGTCTGTGAATGAATTGGCAGTAGCAGGTCTCTGTACTTGCTCTCCAGCAGAAACAGCAGAGTAGCAGATCTATTCTGCCAAGACCAAATACATTAACATTGCCACATGCATTACATTGTCAATCTCTCCGAGAGTTGTCATGACAGAAAAATATTTATGGCCAGTAAATTTTCTTAAGTCACCAGCCTTTGGGAGGTGTGGCAAAAAGTTAGTTTTTGGCCTTGGTTTCACTACATATACAAATGTTTCTGTATCATCTGCAGTAAAGTTCAACTCCAGTGAGTTGAGGGTGATGATTTTACAAGGTACAGACAGTAGGCAAGGCAAACACATGGTGGACAAACACATGCACACATCCACAAGGGTAGCATATGACTCTGAGGTTAAGCTGAACATACTGTACCCACTTCCTGCCGTCATTCTCTCTATTGCTCTCAGCCCCTTCCTCTCTCTCTCTTGCTCTCCTAAACTCTTTGATGTGGTTTTGGGCCTGGATACTTAATGAAAAATGTATAACAACCCTTCTGTTCTCTCTCTCCTCTTCTCTCTCTGTTTCCTTCACAATTTTGCACCCTAATCCAAGCCTCCATGACAGGATTGTTTAACAGGCAGAACCAAGAGCTCTGTCGACCATTAGTCATTTTACTCCCTGAGACCTCCCTTCTCCATCTCTCCTCCCCCTATTTCTCTCTCCTTGTCTTTTTCTTCTCTGTCTTACCCTCACCTCCCCCTGATCTCTGCCTCTGTGATCCTTCTCCATTCAGCAAGAAAGAGCATGCTTTATCTGTCTCTCTTCTCTCCATTTCCCTCACTGCTTTCTTTTTTTTCACCCACGCAAACACTTCACCTTTATTAACTAGAGACTAGATGATGGAACTTCAAGGATGACACACTCATGTTCGATTGTATTGTTAATTGTTATTCATACACCGTCAGTGCTAGGACACACTTGACCAAATATGTTTCTCATTATTTTATAGAAATGTTATGCTTAAATACTTGAAATTAGCTTAGAAGGCAAATACAGATGGATCCTATATGAAATTGTGGTATCACTACAATACAGTTTCACATGTTTACATTAGTTAACTACATTAGTTAACATTAACTATCTTTAATAGTTATATAAATATATATATATACATTTTTGGAGGGAGCTGAAAGTCCATATTGCCCAGCGACAGCCCCGAAACCTGAAGGCTCTGGAGAAGGTCTGTATGGAGGAGTGGGCCAAAATCCCTCCTGCAGTGTGTGCAACTGCAAACCTGGTCAAGAACTACAGGAAATGTATGATCTCTGTAATTGCAAACAAAGTTTTCTGTACCAAATATTAAGTTCTGCTTTTCTGATCAAATACTTATGTCATGCAATATAATGCAATTTAATTATTAAAAAAAATCATACAATGTGATTTTCTGGATTTTTGTCTGGACTTCTACATGCTTTGTAAGTGGGCAAAACAGCAAAATCGGCAGTGTATCAAATACTTGTTCTCCCCACTGTGTGTGTGTGTGTGTGTGTGTGTGTGTGTGTGTGTGTGTGTGTGTGTGTGTGTGTGTGTGTGTGTGTGTGTGTGTGTGTGTGTGTGTGTGTGTGTGTGTGTGTGTCTGTGTGTGTCTGTGTCTGTGTGTGTGTGTGTATACATATATAATGGTTATTTATGTATTTTAGTATTTTATAAATTGTATGTATTTTTTTTTTTAAATTAGACGCACATTATCCTTCAAGTAAAAGTATTTTTTTTAAATACTATAGATTTATTGACACTGACAATTTTTTAATAGAAGAATTGGACTGGTTAGTAAAGGATAGTACCTTACATGCACCTCATAAAGTTGGTTGAAAATGAATACAATTCTGTATCTGTATCAGTGAGGTTTGTCAATTTGTAGTTTCAGTTTGAAGAATCAAATATGTTCCTCTTTGTAGAAAAACAGTTTTTTTTTTTTTTTTTGCTTGCAACGATCAAAACAGTTTCTTCTGGAATGAATGATCACCTGAGGCATGCTTGCAAATTGAATTCCATTACATTAGGTAAATGTCTGCTCCGATTCCTCTCAGGACTGCATCTCCTCCGCTGATTTCTCCTCTCAGTCAACATGATGATGTTCTACAACACTGATTGCTTTTGCTTTCTCTCTTTCTCCATCTCTATCACTTTCTCTTAGTCCTACTCTCTCGTTTTATGTGTGTGTGTGTGTGTGTGTGTGTGTGTGTGTGTGTTACGTGAAATGCTCCACAGATATTGTGATAAGCTCCCTGCTGTGAAATGTTTCATTAAATAAAGTTGTGCGTATTTCTCCTTCTCTCTCCGTCTGTTTTCTCTTCTGTCTGTTCCAGCCTCAGGTGATTGCTTCTATATTTACAGGCTGCTTGATATTATTGTTTTTCGTACCACATCATCTCATTTTTGCCGTGTGAATGTCAGCAGTACTGTAAGTCTCTGCCGTCCATCCGGCCGGGCTCTTCTTTCCCTCTGGAATACGATATGTTCTCATATCAGCATATAAAAGGAATGGTTTACCCAAAATTGAATTTGTGTTATTTACTCATCCTCATGTTGTTCCAAACCCATGCACAAAAGGTGATTTATGAAGAATATCCTGGCTGTTCTTTTCCATATAGTGAAAGTGAGTGAGAAACGGAGCTGTGAAGACGAGACTGCAAAACAGCACAATAAAAATATAATAAAAGCATGCCTATATTGCAAGTCTTCAGAAGCCATACCATACGCTCTTAAAAACAAAGGTTCTTTATTGGCATAGTTCAATGAAGAGCCTTTAATTCACTCTTCAAAATAAAGCTTCCAAAAGAGTTTTTTCACAGCGATGCCATTTAAGAATCATTTTGGGTTCCCAAAGAAACTTTTAGTGATCATTTCTTAAAATATATATATTTTTAAACATTTTAACATTACGAAGAACCTTTTTTCTTTCCAATATTAAGAACCTTTTGAGCATTGAAAAGGTTCCATGGATGTTAAAAGTTCTTCATGAGTCTTTCACACCAGAGGAACGTTTTCATAGTTCCTATAACTTTTATCGGAAGTATCGCTTTTTGGCGTGCGCAAAACTGCAAGAACTGGGAACACTGTAGTTACAGGAAAGCTTTTTGGGGGACTAAATTAGCTCCTACTTTAGAGTATGGTCTAACCCAGCACAATAGGAACTATCAGTGACATAAGTGTACGTTTAGTGGCCGAACGCATGCCATACAAACCACTGGCACCCTCCATTTAAAAAAAGTGTAAACACAGTTATACACACAGATACTTACTCTATGAACAAACATACAGTAAGCTAATGTTAACGGCACATAAAAATACAGAAAGCTAATGCCAACGGCTTTTACCTGTCGCCTTTGTCTGCGGCATTGTGTTCTTTTCTCAGCCTCTGATATGTAGCAATGCAAGTTGTTGGAGATTTCAGAGCTTCGATCACGGCATCCTCCCTCCTCCATTTGTTGATGTTGTTGAATGCCGTGATTAAATGATGTAGCTGTCTGAGGTCCTACTGGTGGTGTGAATGCAACCAGGAAAATGGCCCTAGGGGAAAATGTTGTTCTCTGGGGACCGCCTTGGTGGTTAGTCCCTATAACTACCCGGTGTGAAAGCCCCTATATATGTCAATAAAGAACCTTTATTTTAGGTAGTGATGAAACCTTTGCATTGGACAAAAAATTATATATTGTGAAAAAAGGTTCTTCACATTAAGCAAAAACGCTTATTTTAAGAACTATTCAACAAAAGTCTCTTTAGGGAACCCAAAAAGGTTCTATGGCATCACTGTACCCCTTTTCCACCAGAATGGTTCGCATTCTAAAGTTAGAGCCTGTTCTCGGCCAGGCGAACCGGCCCCGTTTCCACAGACTTGAGGAATGAACAGTGACGTAAAGCTACTATGTGTTGTTTACCTGCCTATAACCCGTCTAAAAAAATTGTGAGCCCCAGTGTTTGTGCAGGCAGTGTGGCGATTCTGCTTTGCTGTTCATAGGGATTTTAGCGAACCGTCAGCTTGCATAAACTGCCGGGACTCTCATTTGTCCTTTTCGGAGATAAACTGAAACTGTTGATTCACTCGCTCTGTCCCATGCACACGTCATTTTATATATTTCTATGTAAAGAGCAATGTAGTGCAACGTTACATTGCAGTGCTCGGCTCCTTTCGAGACCATCAAGTTTTTAGGGCCGGGGATGATCCGATCTTTCCGGCCCGGAACCCCCCTCACTCACTCTCCCTCTGCGTTTTTTAAATGTCGTCCTTCTGATATCTCACTCTCCCAGCTTGACTTTCTCAACATTGCGTTCCATCACTCTCAGGCCCCCCACCCTTTCCTGATGTGCCGCTCTGTCTATCTCTAAACTGAACTGAAGGTCAGCACAATCAGCGGTCCATTAGGGACCACTCAGGGTGGGTCCTGCCAAGCCAGAGAAAGAAAAACGTGGAGAAAAAAAAAAAAAAAGACTGTAAAGGGTCGGAGTTGGTCGTCCCCCAAAGACACCAGTTGCACTTTTCCCACTTGTAATGCGTGTGTGTGCACGTGCACATGTGTGTTTATTGCTTCGCAATTTTCTGTCTGTCTCCCAGCGTAAGTGCCTCGCAGTCTGCCGTAACCTTTTGAAATGGCACAGTCTGTCTGTCGCTGGCAAGCAGCCCCCCCTCCCGCCCGGTGCCAGCTTGCTCGCTTTTTACGCTTTTGTTTCGGTCAACCCTCGCATTCTATTTCACGGCAAGCTCAATTGGCTGCAACCTACTGAAGCTTTAGTTAAAGCATTTAAAAATCGTTGATTAAGTGCTTCAGCTGCTACTGTCAGCTAGGCAGAAGAAATAAAATAGGTTAGCAATCTGGACTTGTTCTCGCTTTGAAAGAAGATGCAGGCAAAATTTGAGAGTGGGGAATAGACAGAGAAAAAGTTATTGTTCAAAGATTGCTCTTCATAGTTCAGGAGACTTCAAAGTGATCTTGCTTATGGTTTATTTAAGTTTCAATTTGTTTCAAAAATCCTTTAGGAAAAAGAAAAACAGAACAAAATAAGTCTGTTGTTGTTGACAAAGAGTAAGTATACACTCTTAAAAATAATGGTTCCAAGGGGATTTTTGGTTCCTCAAAGAACCTTTCTGTGAACAGTTCTTAAAAGAGCCTTGTTTTCTTAGTGTGAAGAATATTTCAATAATCTGAAGAAGCTTTTTCCACTATAAAGAACTAGAAAAACAGAGAATCTCATTGCTGTCTAGGAGAAACAGTTGAGATATTAAAGAGATCTCATTTGTGATTGTTCTTTCCTATTGTAGAGGCTGAAATTACGTTCTCAAGTCTACATAAATCATACATAACGCTGTGTTAAGAGATGTCACGATGCAAGAACACTCTGATATGCATGTAATGCCAGCTTATTTTCCTTTCAACAGAGCATAAATAACAGATTTGCCAGGAAACATTGAGAAGAATTGCTTATTGGAACTTTCTGAACATCTTATTTATTTACTTAATGCATTTGTTTCCTTTTTGGTATTTAAATAATACCACATGAACTGTTGTATTGAAGATCAGTGCCGCTGTGATTTGTCTGTGGGCATGAGGCTGCAGGCTTTTATACAACAGTTCAATAAGCAAGCTAATATCGAGTAGCTCGCATTTTAGAAACAGTGTGGGCAGTTATTTTTCCTCTGGGAAAGAAAATAGGTCCAAAAGAAGCTAAAGTAGAATCAGCTATTGTGTTGTAGCGCATCGCACAGACTAACAGCCTGCATAGAGTGATACAAACAGTGAAATGTGCCAGTGGACTCTTAGAACCAGGGTTGCACAAAATTCCGAATTGATGAATTGGCTCCCTTTCTAGTCATGAATTTGAATTGTCCATAACAGACAGGAGGCTGAACTGGAATGTGGATTTTGTGAATACATATTAAAGTAATAATGAATCTGTCTGTCTGTCTTGATTTTATCCATGGGGAATTGATTGGATTGTTGGATGGTTGTGGTTTGCTATTGCTGGGATCTCATGGAGTATGAGGTCTCTCGGGGAGCAAAACATTTTGGGCCGTTTTCAAATGGGAATAAGCGTTTTTTTAACCTCTTTACCTGATTTTCTCAAATCAAGTGGTAGATTCCCAGAAAAACACTGAGAGAAATTGCGTATGAATGTAAGAAGATTGTTGTGAATTGCAACCTGTTCTCACTCCAAAGGTGTCAAATCGGAAGCATGGTCAAGTGCCTTCCTAAAGGCCCTAAAGGTACACCTAGGCGTACTATATCACTATATCGACTCGCAAAACCTTTGGTGTCATACACAGACGCGTTGGGCATGAGAACGTTATCATCATGATGAAATTATATATTGAGTTATGATTTTGTCATTATGACATGTAGGAGTGTGGTTCTCAATTTAATCAGCCATTTATTACATTTATTTTATTTACGCTATTTAGATATGTTTGAACATGTAACCCAACCCCGTCCCATCCCTAAACTTACCCATTTGTGTATTATATGATATAAACATATACAGGATATACCAGGCAGATATGATTGCAGGCACAATTTATTCAAAAAGTACAAATATTCCAAGTTTTCCGAGGCCAACTGATTGATTTGTGTGAAGAAAATCCCCTAAAGTGATCAACGTCTCCATCCGCCGAAGATCATGCTCACTGTAATGAGGTTTGTTGTTACGGGAAGAAGGAGGCGGGAACCGGCGAACATTCAAATAAGACTTTACTAAATAAATAAATAAACAAACTGAAAGTAAAAGCGGAAGCCCCTCACGGACGACTGCCATGCACACACATAACAAAACGTAAATAAAAAAACAACGTAAACTTCAGGCCTGGTCCTCTCTCCTCCTTCACTGTCGTCACTCCTCCTTTTATGCGTCCGAGCTCCTCCGTGAGAGATCCGAGACCGGTGTGACGCTCTCGCTCGTTCTGCTTGTCACACTCACATATAAAAATTACCGCCTGAAGAAACATTACGTCAGATTTCATAGTGAAATTGCATTGGCTCTCGTGTGTCTTGTGACTGATTGCGTCATGCTAAAGTCATTCATATGTTGTGTGTTCACGGAACGGCGGGATCATCATTTCAGTGATTAAAACATTAAGATCAACTACATGAAGATATCGTATGACTTCAGAAGACTTGGAATGCAACATGAGTTAATACCTCTATACTGTTTTTGGTCAGTTTTTTCAGTAAATACCTGACTGTACTTTTATTTGCCTGTTACGTGTTTTATATTCTTGAGAAGTGGGTAGGTTTAGGGTAGGAGTTGTGTTAGTTGATCCAAAATATAAAACTAGCCTATAAATATGAATTAAAATCATGTCTGCTTTTACAAATACAAAGAATTAAATGCGTCTTGATCTGACGCATTGAGCAAACAACTGAAATCAATTGAGTACCCTGCGCGTCGATATAGTGACGTCTAGAGGTATACCTTCATTGTGACGTGGGAGGCACTTGACCATGCTACAGATTTTGACGCCTTGGAAGTGAGAATGGGTTGTTAATTACCCTGTCAGTAATGCATATAAAGCTCATAATGTACAAATGCTGTATAGTCATGTGCTTCTGTATGTTGTGTTGTTGATAGCCTTTAAAAAACAACACACTTACATAAAGTTAATTATAAATTAATACACCAAATGTAAAGCTCTTTCTACAATATGTATTTGGCGAATCGGCGCGCTCTGCTCATCTGACTGCATAATAGCTTTTATGACAAAGGTTTACTCTACGAAAAGAAAATTTGGCATGCCACTGTGAAAGATTTTAAAATACACACTCCTCTCTCTGGCTGTTACTCGCGTGCCATTGGTGGGGGTGGGGGTGGGGGGACTAGTTGTTTTGTTGTGATCTAGACATTAAAAAATTGTTGCAATCGTGAGAAAACAAGAAAGAAAAAAATATTAAGCGTCTTCGGCTTCCGTACTTTTTTGATTGGGTAGTTAAAAACACCATTAAAAGTAACTAATTAGTCTAAAGTAATTGCATAATTTAGTTACTTTTTATGGAAAGTATTGAGTCATGTTACTTTTGTGTTACTTTTTCTCACCTGGACTGGACTTTAATAACAAATAAACTAATGTTGCAAATACCAAACGCAAATGTGATGTTTATTTAAAGCCATTTTTCCTTATTAGTAAGGTTGAATTGGATCTTCTAATGTCAGCAGATTAAATACATGAAGTATATTGGTGTTATTTGACATATTTCATTATTGCAGGTTTGCACAATATTATTTTGCATTTCACTGTTTTTATTCATTGAGGAATACATACAGTAATCTGTTTTTGTGCAAGTAAGAGTAAATGGTAAAACAAGGTAACTTGCTTATTTGAAAAAGTAACTCAGATATTACGTAACTCACGTTACTTATAATGCGTTACTACCCCCAACACTTATGACAATGATGCATTTGTGCTTGTAATGAAAAAGGCTGAAAAATGAAGTGCTCACACACATCACTGAGAAACAAACAAGAATGTGTCTGAAGCTCCGCTGGTTGTGTTATTTCAGCACTTCACTCTCTCCAATAGCCTGTAGCGAAGTACCTGTCTTCTGTGCGATTGTGTAAAATCACTGCCGCTTTGTGTGAATTCTTTTCAATATGAAATACAGTAAGAGATTATTTCTCGGCCCTGTCGTTCCCTCCCCCTCTGTATTTGTGTATTAGTATCTCATCTCACTTCCCATCTGTCTCTGTCTCTCTCTCTTACTGTCTGGCCTCGGTCCTGCTCCTCAATTGGCTTAGAGGTGTGTAATCATCCCCTGACGCTCCTGCTGTCGCAGTCTCTCCCCGGCCAGACTGATCCCGGGTTCGGTAAATGCCCCCCGCTGAACACAAACCTTTTGCCTTTGTTAAACGCTCACCGATTCTTCCGCCGTACGCCCACCAGGTCTCGCTCTCACACGGGGAGTGGGCGTGAGAAGCCATGCCTTATGAAGAGTATCCACTCGAACTAGCAGTCTGCATCTCATTGAATCATTAACAAGTCACACTAATTCAGTGCAGTAATTTCAGCATGGTCGTATATATGTGAGCACAGCCATTTGGCATTGAGCTAATCCAGGACTCAAGTGAACTCACTCATTAAACACCCACTATATTCAGACGAAGCCAGACTTTTGACTGTCAGCGTAACGTCTGGTCCACGTTTCTTATTCTGGACAACAACTACCTCCCATTAGACAGGAAAGAGCTGTCTGACTGAAATTTTTCATTTGATTTGTTTAGGAGCGGGTAAATACAGAATGTAAAGGATAATTACTGTCTGACGTTACATTATTCCACTTATTATAACTGAATAAATAAATGGGCATGAGATTGATTTGAGTTGAAAAATATAAGAAATCTTGGTTTGACCAAAGAAAGGTGTGATTGATCAATCAGAATCAAGCATTATGTTATATAACTGTTTATAGACTACCACTCAAAATTGGTTGGTTGCGTTCCACAGAAGAAAAACAGTCATACAGGTTTGGAACGACATGAGGCGATCCATAAGAAAATCCATCAGTAAAGCTTATTAAAAATAAGTATGCTTAACAATCTTAATGTGCTCAAAATACCAGGGCCAAATTCAATTCAAGAAATCATTATTGCTGGTTAATGATAATTGCAAGGTTTTTTTAATGTACTTTAATGCATTTTCTTTAATGACACAGATTTATGCTGAAATTTCCAAAACCTGGGGGATGTCCAGTGATTTAAAAGGCACTGCATATACATATTTTTCATGTTTTTGGGGAAATCCACTGACAGTCTTGCTTCTGGGAACTGACGTGACATCATTTCTCTTCATACTGTTAAAGGTCCCGTTCTTCGTGATCCCACTGTTCAAACTTTAGTTAGTGTGTAATGTTGCTGTTAGAGCATAAATAATACCTGTAAAATTATAAAGCTCAAAGTTCAATGCCAAGCGAGATATTTTATTTAACAGAAGTTCCCTTTCAAAGCCTACAGCGAACGGCTGGCTTGGACTACATCCTGGTACTTCCTTCATAAATGACGTCGATAGAACAGTAGAACAGACTAACCTCCGCCCACAAAATTATGCGCAAAAAGGGGGCGTGGTCTTGTTGCTGTCCCACGTGGAGAAGAGGACGTGTCGCGTGGAGAAAAGGAAGTGCTGCGTTTCAGTGTGTTTGTCGCCATGTCGTCGAGACGCTGTTATTTTCATCCCGGAGTCAAATCACCTTTGTTTGGCTTTCCCAGGGACGCTGTAGAGATCATTGAGGGCATACATCACCCCGTTAAGAGGCGTGACCTTTTCACGTGCGCTAAGCTGCTGTCGAATCACAACACAGGAACCGTGACACGTTCGCTAAGGTGCGGTCAAATCCCAACACGGGAACCGCTGGCACAATCAGAACTCGTTACGTATTTCTGAAGGAGGGACTTCATAGAACAAGGAACTCATCAACCCGTTTTTAGGACAGTGAAAACAGCGGTATACAGATAAGTAAATTGTGTTAAAAATACAGTTTTTTTTTTTACACACGAAACATGAACACATGTTATATTGCACACTGTAAACACAAACAAAGCTTCAAAAAACACGAAGAACGGGACCTTTAAAATCCATTGCACTATTGACTCTTAAATCTGTGTTAAACCAGCCAATCTGATTGGTGCTTGCTGTTTAGAGAAACCTCTTTCCATTTTGTGTGCAGTATGTATGAGAGACTGTGTGAATGTCCATGGGCGTGTCGTCTGAGTTTGAGAGTACTTCTCAGAAGTCTGCATTATGTAAAACTGACAGAGGAACATAAAAGCGCACCGATGCTCTAATTCAGACTTTCCACTTTAAAAGCTGAAAACACAAGTTCACCATTCCTACCGAGGCAAGAGATGATTTGAAAAGCAACTCTGCCATTTGACTGCACCAAATGACTGCGCAGGCAAAAAACCTACAATCCATGAATAGACATTACAGAGGGAAAGTGCTGCCTTTCCCGAACGTTATCCTGACACTTCAAAGGAACCAATCAGAGCCCAATCCGCTCAATTTCACCGTGAGATTGCCTCGCTTCCCAGCTGTCATCACGACACATGCGATGACAGGAATGGAGAGTCTGGATCGTCAAGAAAGACATTTCCGGATTTCTTGGTAACGTTGAGATATTAACATAAAAAGCAAAAGATCTCTGGATGAAATCCCACATATCTTATTAACATGAAAATGGCAGAGATGTTTTTGAACTCCGAAAGAGCTTTCGGCTATCAATCATGTATCTGTGAAATCCATCAAACTTTTACTAGGAGTTTTACTATGCTGAGTTTGTAGCATCTGTCAAATGGCTTGAGGGCCAAATCCTTGAGTTGATCTTGAGAACGAGAAACGTGTGAATCATCATTCTAGGTCAATCGACAATGATATTCCTGGAGCACATTAGGGCTGCAGCCTCTCATGATAATACACGCAGAATCGCACCCGAATACACACGCTAACACTCACACAAACGAGTACGCGCTGACACGTTGATGTACTTCATACTTGTTGCAATGCATTTAAATCTGACCTTGTCATTACCTCTGAGATAATGGTGCGAAGGGCAGCATACGTGATTTAGAAAAATGGTTTGGTAATGGTTAGGCCATCAAGTGGGGAAGCCAAGTACTTGTGTATGCATGCACACGCCTGCACACACACACTATCACACACAGAGACGTGTAGGCAAATAAGCACACTGCTCTCCTTCTCTGGCTTCAGGCTACTGTTGTGCCTCGCTCTCTCTCTCACTCTCTCTCTTCCTCCTCTCCCTTCTTCTGCTTTTCCTTAACATGTTTCCTGTCTCCGTTTCAGTTCTTTTCTATCCTCCTATCTCTCCTCCAAACCACTCCCTCGCTCTCCCCCCGTCCTCTTCTTGATCTGCATCTCAAGGGTCCTGTTCTAATTCAGCCCTTTTCCTTCAACCTACTTTGCTGTGTTCTAATCCCTCTCTTCACTGGATACGTGAGTAGGACACGTTAAGGCCTCTCGCTCCTCTCCTCTCACCGATCCTCTCATCTCCCCTTGATCTCCTCTCCTCTATGTTGATCTCTTCTTCTCTCCCTTGATCTCATCACTTCCTGTCCTCCTACAGTATGTTGGTCTCCTCAGGTCTCCATTGATCTCCTTTGTTTCGCTCTCCTCTCCATGGTGATCTCTTCCCTCCTTTCCCTTGATCTCTTCTCCTTTCCACTCCTCTCTCTTTATCTCCTTTCATTTATCTTTATATCCTTTCGTCTCCCTTAAACTCTTCTCTGCTCCCCTGTTGAAATTCTCGTGGCAATTCGTCACTGTACTACGTTTTGGTGAATTCGTATGAATTAGTACGATCTTATTAAAGCACCCCTATTATGGGTTTTCGAATACTCCCTTTCATGCAGTGTGTAAAATAGCTGTTTGTGAATATAAACGTTCTGCAAAGTTAAGTTGAAAGTAAAGTCGAAGTGCACAATAAATAAAGTTATTGTCTCCGAAATCAAAGAATCGACTCTGAGTGGTCTAAACGAGTCGTCTGTAAATCGAATCCCACTGCGTTACAGTTCTACGTCACTAGATAAGACATTTGCATAATGCCGGCATATATTGTGATTTGTCCGCACACTAACAACTTGACCAGCCCTTCAACGCAGCATTTTACTGACGACTGCTTCTCAAATCATGGAATTCAATGTGGGATTCGCGAAATGCTTGCTCTTGAAAGATGAGTCAGTACCCAGTTTATTTAGACCAGGTTGCTCCTCAGAATCACAACCTGTAAGTATAAATAATTACTGATGTATATTTTTTCTACCGGGTGTTCAAAATATGTTTTTTATATTGTGTAAGCTTCCGGCTAAACAGCTAAGTCACGTTATTACTGTCTTACTGAAATACTTCCGCTAAGCAGCTGTGGGCCACTATTACCTAAAACTGTCTATTAGTGCAGATTGTCTGTCGTTCTTACTACTTTGAGTAAAGACAAAGGATGGAGCAAGATTTGTTTGACAAACTTTAATGTTACATCAGTCATTCACGGTAGTGTTATTGTGTTATTGACACTGTTCCCACGTGTGCACTGCAATAAATTAGAAATATAAACATGGGTTTGTTGAGGGACGTACATTTGTCAATGCTGATGGTGAGGAATTACAGTTGAAACATCAACCTCAAAATGAGTAGCGCATCACTGAGAAATGTCATGCTAAAGTCATCCATGCAATGGAGGTTCGGGTTTAATAACTAGTTATTTCAATGTTTCATCATCATACTCACGCTCGGATTGGTGGTTAAATCGACGCCATGGTTACTGTTTTTGCAATGTGTACAATCGCTAATGACTGAAGAATCCTACTGAGCTGAAGTTCAGTTATGGTAATAGCCTTTTATCTTCTGACACACATTGTTAGTGGTAGACCAATCACAACAGACTGGGCCATCTGGCCAATCAGAGCACAGTACTTGTGGAAAGGAGGGATTTAGAGAAATTGAATCGAGTCGTTTGAGAATCATTGGAAAATTGTGGTGATGTGCAATATATATGATGAGAAAATTAATGTTTTTTTAAATTTTTTTAATGTTAACCTGTTGTTAGAAGACCTCCAAAACAAAATTAGGAATCTTTAAAATAGTATAATAGGGGAACTATTATGTTTTCATACAGTCTGCTTTCACTCTTTTGAGGGTTAGGTTTAGAATGGGGTTAGGTCGGTCCTTCATGCATACATTCTAAAAATGTTCTACATTGCACATTCTAATCAACATGTACATTTTAATACGAAATCTCCAACCCGTAAAATAGTACTTTTTATCATGAGATCAGGTTGTGATTTCCTCTCCCTTAATCTCTTTATATATCTTCTCCCCAGATCTCCTCTGACTTTCTTTTATTCCTGTTTATGTTGATCTCTTCATCTCTCCCACCATCTCCTTTGCAGTGTTTGGGAAGCTGCATTGAAAGTGCTCCTTGTTAAGCTGCAATCGAATCATAATTAAAAGTAGTTATTAAACTACAGTTAAGCTAATGCTTTGGAAAAAAAATAGCTATACTACAATCTACCAACATTACTTTACCAACATTTACGTTACTTAAGGCGGTGGTATGTTTTTGTAATTTAAAAATGAAACTGTCCAGTTATATAATTTAATCACAACAATTAGGGGTTTGAATAAATCTTTATTAGGATTACAGTGTCAAACATGAACAAGTAAATGTATACCAAATACAACAAAACTACCATTTTAAATGTTGGGGTCATTAAGCAATAATAGCTGCTGAAAATGTAGCTTTCCCATCATGAAAAATAAATTACATTTTAAAATATATTAGAATAGAAAACAATTATTTTAGATGATAATCATATTTCAAAATATTTTTGATCCAATAAATGCAGCCTTGGTCAGCATAAGAATCTCTTAAAAAAAACAACAACAACTTTAAACGCTACCGACCCCTAACTTTTTAACAGTGCTGTAAATTATTATGAAAATAACTAAACTACTGTGAAAAAAATGAGGTTAGTAAATACCGTTGCTGCTTTTAGTTAGTTCTCAACACTACTCCTTTAATCTCTTCTGCTATATGTTGATCTCTTATCTTCTCCACTCATCTACCTTGAACTTCTCTCTTTGTTGGTCTCCTCTGCTTTCCTTTGCATACTTCAGAGAGAGAGAGTGGATTCCTCACAGAATTATGCAAACACGCTGATCCTCCCTCAAACCTTTCAGTCTTTTTTCTTCTTCTGCGCAAACACACCTCACTTTCCTGCTGCAGTGGCCGCCTGCAGTTTGACAAGACACAAACAGTTTTGTCAGTCGTTCTCGTGCCTTTTAAAATGTGTGAGACATCCTCCTTTTTCCCCTCTCATTTCTGTAAGCTCTCAGTTCCAAACAACACACAATAAAACACTTACATGTATGCAGTACACACTCTACAGAACACATTTAAAAATGGATGTGAGAAAATCATGGCTTATGTGCTACAAACAGGTTTGTGTGCCATTTAGAATTAAATGGAGAACTCCTTTTAAATCCAATCTCTGAATTTGAATTGAGGTGGCAAACAACCCTTGCAAAAAAAACCGAGTAGATTTTAAGTTAATTTTATCAAGTATACTTAAGGCGAGACACGGCGAATAGGGAATTTTTTTTAAATTACAAGATATCACTGTGAAACTTCTGCAGTTTATTCCTGGCATAAACATAAGAAAAAAAATGTATTACAAGTTGTGTAAATTAATGTTTTAATATGCAAATGAGGCCTTATATACTTAAATATGCGCTCATGTGCATACATTTCCAAAAACAAAGTCTGGAAATTGGAAAGGACCAGGTTTAAAATTCTTGGTTCTATTTGTTGACATATTAGATGAGAGGGCTTTTACAGAGGGGAATCTGGATATCTTATTTTGTGCTTTAGTAAATTAGAGAATACTGACAATAGCCTTTAAAAAAAATCTTTTTTGCCATATTTTTTGGAGTAAAAGGACCTATAACTCAGGATAGGAATGATATATCAACAAATCTCTCTGTAAAAGCTTTCAGAATATAGTTCAGTATAAGACTGCAACATTTTGTGCTTGTAGGTGCTACTGAAGTGCATTTATCTGACTCTGAGAAAAAACTCCTTTTGAGAAAATGGCCTTTAAAGTTTTATATTGTATAATTGCATACATTTCTATGAAACCACACACACACACACAGTTCATTAATATCAGTAGTGTATAATATTTAAAACTCATGGATATTGATAAATGAATAAATTATTAATAGCAATAGCCTTAAGCTGAAGAGAACTACCTTAACAAACACACAGTCACACACACACTGCAGACAAACTGTCCCTGTTTGTTGTATATGTATCTATAACTATTTGAATCTAATTCTGACAGAGTTTCATCGTCTAATCTGTTGTTGTTTACTTTCTTTTTACTACCTCTTGCTACTTGGTCTTTTCTGTGAGCGTTTATGAGCTGATTTCAGCGTTGTCTGCACTTTCTCTCAGGTGGAGAATACACAAGGAAGCAGCAGCGCGCATCACGTAGGGAGATATTCACTGACCAATCAGATGTGGTTTTCGGCTGCAAACTTTCGCGGTTCTACAAATTAAATGCCCATATTTGGATTAGACAGCGCTGTGTGTGAGATTGAGAGCTTTATAATGATACCAAGCATGTCATGTTTCTGTGAATTGAGATGGCACGAGAGCTCGCGCTAGAATAACTTTTTATGATTTCGGGTAGAAATCTAAAGGCACACGTTGACAAAATATAATGAAATAACCACCTTAATGTGTAATGTTGACTTTTTTTTAATTTTGACATGAAAACTTACATGTTAAGGTGCAAACTGGCCCAAAATCTCAAAATTGACCACTGCATGACAAAACGATGTTTTCACCTGCTGTGTCTCGCCTTAAAGGGTTAGTTCACCCAAAATTGAAAATAAAGTCAGTAATTACTCACCCTCATGTTGTTCCAACCATGTAAGACCTTCGTTCGTTCGAGCCAGTCTATCATGCGACGAAAATACTTTTTGAGCGGAAAAACAACAAAAATAACGACTTTATCCCACTATTATTGTTGTTCAATTTGAGCCTCTGACGCCAAGACGCATGCGCGAAAACTGAGATTAGTAGTAGTAGAAGAAGAACGCCGTTTTCGCGCATGCGTCGTGGCGTCAGAGGCTCAAATTGAACAACAATAATAGTGGGATAAAGTCGTTATTTTTGTTGTTTTTCCGCTCAAAAAGTATTTTCGTCGCATGATAGACTTAATACAGAGCCACTGTAGTCATTTGGACTCCTTAAATGACGTTTTTACTTACTATTCTGGGCCATCAAGTTTCAGTCCCTCTGAAAGCCTATGGAGGAGTGAGACAGCTCTCAGATTTCATCAAAAATATACTAAATTATGTTCCGAAGATGAACGAAGGTCTTACATGTTTGGAACAACATGAGGGTGAGTAATAATTACTGACTTTATTTTCAATTTTGGGTGAACTAACCCTTTAAGTAAAGTTCAAGTATATTTAGTAAGTATACTAATATCAATGTACTAGCCTATACTTGTAAGGGTACTGTTTCAATACTACTTGGGACTAAATTGGCATCACCTGGTACTTGTAGTGGCCTGCCAGGGTGATGAACAGCATCTTCCATTCACCACCCTCGCGTATCCGAATGAGGTTATACAAGCCCTCCGCAGGTCAAGCTTGGAGAAGATGCGAGCCCCACAGAGCTGTTCTAACACAGCAGGGACCAGAGGAAGAGGATAACTGTACTTAACAGTCTGGGAATTCAGGGCCCGGTAATCGATACATGGCCACAAGCCTTCGTCCTTTTTGGCAACGAAGAAGATGCTTGCGGCAGGGGATGTTGACGGACGGATGAAACGTTGGTTGAGAACCTTCTGAATGTACTCCTCCATGGCCTTCTGCTCCAGGATAGACAGTGGGTAAATCTTACCCTTATGTGAATAATTTGCGCTAATCGCGCAAAGGTGGACACTTGAACATTTTGAGTTTACTCGCTTCATTCGCGCGTGAAATTCGCGTGTGACAACTACACAACAGACTTGAATTCGCGTCATGGGAGGGGCTTCTATATGAGCCTATATGAGCCAGCTTGTCTCGGTCACTTTACGTCTTTTTTGTAAAAAATACTACTATTAATGTGTGACAAAGCGTAGTTTAAAGACTTTTTCAGGCGATAATATAGTTGTTTAAAGCTCAAATCTGGTTAATTTATAAAAAGAGTGCCTATTTGAGCATTTTATCTGGCGTTTTCGGAGTTGTGAGATCCAGGCGATCAGTGACATTCCGCACTCGTTTACCCGGCGAGACCCGCCTTTCCTCGGCTAGTCCTTCTCACATTTGCCGCTGGCTCTGGCTCTTTTTTTTCTGCTCCAGTCTCATTGTGAAATGGCTGACATAGATTTTGTTGAGAGGGTAGCTGACTGTCCGACCTCCTCACTCACTTTCTTCCAAGCAAGATCCTTTTTATTCCTGTTCCTGTAGTGATAGGATGATGTATCATACAGCTCCGGGTATCCACATACGGCCACGATTATCTTGTCCTCCATTGTTGTTCGGATTTCTGCCTCTGCTTGTAAATGCGTCACTACTAGAGCTTGTGATTGGTTAACATGGCGCAAAATATCCGCCAAAGTTCAGATTTCGCTGATTCACGCGTTCAAAACGCTCAATTTGCGCCACCTCAATCACGCGAATCTCGCCGCAGAATGCCATTTCGCGTCTCTGCATTGACTTAATATGTAAATCACTTGCGCGGATCGCGTCCGGTGTGAACGCACCATTAGGTGGAGAGGTCCCAGGCAGCAGGTTGATGGCGCAGTGCCATGGTCAATGAGGTGGTAGACGGGTCACCAATCGCTTACTGAACACATCCTGGAAATCCCCGTACTCTGGAGGAATTTCAGTTTTACCCTCGATTTCTGGGCTTTCAATGGCAAGGTTGTGGGGTGTCAGCAGGTCTGGCATGCAGATGGTTTGATCACAGATGATAGACAGTCCTTGAAGCAGGAATCACTCCATTGTAGAATTTCTCCAGAGTTACAATTGATGATTGGTTTGTGTTGAGTCATCCAGGGGCGTACCAGGATGATGTCAGCGGTGGATCCCTCCAGCACCATGAACAAGATATTTTCCCCAGCATTTTGCCGAGAATGGTGTGGATGGTGAATTCCTGTGAGCAGTGTTTCCGCTGGAGTTAGAGTCTTTGGAGAAGTTGATGAGAGATGAAGTTCCCTGCAGAGCCGGAGTCGATGAGCGATTGCGCTGGAATGAGAAGTTTTGGGGTTAGAATTGGGACAGGTGTTCGAGTGAGAGGCGCAATCTTCGGAAGGAACTGAATGGTACTCACCACTGGGTGTGGTGATCATATCGTGTAGTTTGTGAAAATGAGGCCTTCTCCCCCACAATAGAGACACAAGTGTTGAAGTAATCTTCTTTGTTGCTCCGTGTGGGACAGATGATACGAGTCTGCCTGCATGGGTTCAGGTGCTGTAAGGGCGACAGATGGAGCGGGGTGGCAGAGGATGCGGAGCAGGCGGATCCAGAGCACAGGATGAGCAACGTTGAGAGATGCGTATGGCTTCCTGGATGGAACGGTGTCGTCATATATGACCATCTGGTGGCGCACTTCAGGATTCAAACCCTGGTGAAAGAGGGTTATCAGAGCCATCTCGTTCTAGTCACTAGATGCCACTAAAGTGTGGAACTGTTGGTAATAAGCGTTGATTGAAGAGTTACCTTGGCAAAGGTTGAACAGTTGATCATGGACGGATAATACTGAGGCAGTTTGACAGAAGACTTCCTTGAAGTGACTGGTAAAGGTTGAATTGCCAGATGGATTGTGCCCATTGGAGGGCTCATCATGACAGCAGGGAAATCATGAAGGCGACACGTGCCCGTTTGGTGGAGAAAAGTTGCATCTCAAAATAGAGCGAACATTGCAGAAGGAACCCGCTGCATTCCTCCGCCTCACCGGTGTATGTCGCTGGTCGGGCCATGGGACTGGCAGAGGCAGGTGGAGAAGAAGAGGTTGATTCAGAGGGGAGATGTTGCCGAACTGCTTGCACAATTTCAGCAAATGGATCCGGAGGATGTTTCTTGCTGGTTTCAACTGGACTCTGCATTGTGGTCTGTTCTTCTGTCACAACACAGAAGGAGACAGACAGATGGGTAAGTGTTAAACAATGTTTATTAAGCAAAGTGGTGGTGCAACAGTGGTGAACCAGGCAATGGGAAGGGGATGGTGACGGGCTGAAGGTTGTAACTTTGCTGGTGTTGACTCAAGTGACGAAGGAACACGAAGACCAGAGTTCTGGAACCAGGAAGACAGACTGAAGATAAGTGATGAGACAAGACGATCACAGGTAAGTCGAGAGGTAAGGAATCTGACGTTGAACAGTGTTGACTGTGACGACACCAGACAATGAGTGGATGGTGAACGGTAAATATAAAGGTGAGTAGATGATGAGGTGCAGGTGAAGTGAGTCAGTACTCTGGTGATTGTGAAAGAGTGGACGGGTCCTGTTGATTGTGCGATGATTGGGGCTGTGACGGTGTGGCTGACACTTTGACAGGTAGGTAGATTAAAATGATTAGATTACATAAATAAATACATTTTAAAAAATCTAGGGGTCCCAATAATTGTGGCCAGTGTGTTTTGGGGAAAAACATTGATTTCATAATGGGATTTTCCCCCCACTTTCAATTATTTTACTTCAATGAAAGGTTACATTTTTGCTACATTTTTGAATGAAAGATCAACAGGATAAACAATGCATATGTATTTTTTACAACAATATTTGATCATATTTACCAAGGATGCCAATAATTCTAACCACAACTATGGATGGATGGATGGATGGATGGGTGGGTGGATGGATGGATTGGTAGATGCATAAATAGATGCCTAGATAGATAAATACTGTACACACAGAGATAAAAATGTCACACTATGCAGCTTTTCTGTTGCATGTAGAAAGTTTGAGATGCCGCCAAGATAGTTAAATCAAAAGTCTCTGTCCCGAATGATGCCCTCAGCCTTTTGCAATCCTTCTCTGAATATAAACTGTAGTGATATAATGCCGCATAGACTTTTGGGTAGTAGGGAAACAGTCTTCACAGCAGACAAAAGTTGCATTAAGAATACAATGTGAACACATGGTTTGTGAGCTCTCTTCTTTACCTATCTGTCTACAGAATGTGTGTTAGGGCCTTTAGACACTCTGTCCTCTTTAGTTTCTCCTTCACTGCTATGTGTTGGTCACCTTAGGCAGTTTATACACTCACACATCAGCCACTCCCTGATGCCTTTGGATCTGAGACTGTCAGACATAAGAGCATGTGTGTGTGTGTGTGTGTGTGTGTGTGTGTCTGTGTGGGCACACAGAGGAATACTGTTGTGATGAAAGTGTGAATGGAAGATTAGCAACTGTGATGGATGGGTGTGTGTGTGTGTGTGTGTGTGTGTGTGTGTGTTGTGTGTGTGTGTGTGTGTGTGTGTGTGTGTGTGTGTGTGTGTGTGTGTGTGTGTGTGTGTGTGTGTGTGTGTGTGTGTGTGTGTGTGTGTGTGTGTGTGTGTGTGTGTGTGTGATCACCTCCGCTCCAGCCAGCGGACCGTACCTCGGCTCTGCACGAGTGGCTGCCGAGAGTGACCGGGCGCTCCCTGGAGAGGTGAGGTGTTTAAAACAGGGGACTTGTGACTGGAGCCCTGCCCTTCCTGATCACCCAATGGCACAACATCAGCGCCTCCAGTAGTTTGACTGTGAGCCTGATGACACACAAGCTAAACACACACACACAAGAAAGAATGAGAAAATAAAAGGAGGACAGGGAGAAGAGGCGGATTGGCGACGGTGCTGGGACTTGAATGCTGATACACAAGTTATTTTCTTCCTACAGAACTCAAGTAGCTGTGAATCAGAGCTGTGTGTTTGAATGGCACGTGTGAGCCGCTGAGATTCCAGTGCAAAGTGAGGTGAAAATCTAGAGGTCAAGAGTGTGGGGTTGTGTGTGTTTGCATGCATGCATTTGTGCGAGTTTGAATTGTCTGCATTCTTGAGACGTCATTAATCTGGATACATTTTAAAACAGCGTTTTTGTTTCAAAATGCTCTCCATCTACGCTAGCATTTTAAAGCATTTTCCAAAAGTTTCTCACCTACACTGAAACACCAGAAAACACAATCATTTTACTGCAGATGCGTAAAACGTAATAAAAGCTCACTGAGATGATACAGAGAGACAAGATGTAATAAAGTTCTTAAGCTATTCTTCTGGAAAGATCATTTTTATTAGCAAAATATCCCACCACTTAGGCTACTTACACCAGATCACACTCAATTGCCATTCCATATGGTTTGAGACACAGTTTATTACCTGGGAGTTTAATTAGTAAATTACCTGTCATCTTTACAGGAATGCAATATGAAGATTGTACAATGTAACATTTTTCTTAAGCAACACAGTGAAATACCATATAGCAGCTGTATATGTCCGTGAAATTTCACAGATTCCTGTATATGTCCGCATATGTGAGGTTTCCGGGTTTTTCTGAAAATGTTCTGTTCCGTGTTACTCTGATTCGCTTTTTCCCACATCCATCCGGTAAACATCAAATTACACAGGAGTTTACCATGCCCCGATATTGCCGGATTTCAGTGTTTTCATGCAGTGCAGTATAAACATAGATACAGTAGGCCTATCTATCAGTACAATATGTGTCACGTGACTAAACATGCATCGTAGTTTTCACAGTCCACTCTACAACGCAATAATGCATTTTGTGTGTGTGTGTGTGTGTGTGTGTGTGTGTGCGTGTGCGTGTGCGTGTGCGTGTGCGTGCGTGTGTGTGTGTGTGGTTCAGGTATCCCCATGATGGCAATATCTGAAATCCTTGACCTTGTGGAGAATATTTTGGTCCCCATCAGGAAAACAGCTTATAAATCAAACACAATAATGTTTTTTTGAAAATATAAAAATGCAGAAAATTTTCTGTGATGGGTGTGTGTGTGTGTGTGTGGTTCAGGTATCCACAAGGATGAAAATATACAAAATCCTTGTCCTTGTGGGGACATTTTTTGGTCCCCATAAGGAAAACAGCTTATAAATCATACTAAATTATGTTTTTTGAATATGTAAAAAGGCATTAAGTTTTGTGTGATCAGTAGGTTTAGGGTTAGGGGATAGAATATACAGTTTGTACAGTATAAAAATTATTATGTCTAACGGAAGTCCCCATTAAACATGAAAACACAATGCGTGTGTGTGTGCGCATTAGTCTCAGACAGAAATTAGCATCTCACTAGTAGTTTTGATGCAAATATTGTTGGCAATTAGAGTCAATTTTTCAGGTTGGAATGCTCACATGAGTTTTTCACCTAATGAACAAAAAAATCTGACTACAAAAAACGCACTTTGATGTAATGTTCATTCTTGCACGTATTTTAATTTTAATTTAAAGAACATTTTTGAAAAATGGTTAAATGAGCCTTTAGACTGGTGCTTTCCAATATAAATATCTCTCCAATTTTAGATGAAAATTTGTAATAATCAGAATCAGAATCAGAAAGAGCTTTATTGCCAAGTGTGCTTGCACACACAAGGAATTTTTCTTGGTGCTGAAGCTTCCAGTGCACATATACAATACAAACACAACAAGAATATAGTAATACAAATTCTAAGAATAAAAATATGAAAAATAGTATAAAAAATATAAGGTCACAGTTACGTTTAGTCAGAATAAACATTTACAGATTATGAACATATTTACAGTATTTGAGTAGTATGAATATATAAACATAATCTCCTGAGTTTAAAAGATTGCACTAAACAGTCACTAATAAGATCAGTGTGAATAATTTTTATACTCATGATATTTACCTCACTTCAATCTAACCAATAGGCTTTTAATAGAAGACCAATGCAACACACTCTCATGTCAATTTGTAACTTTTTATATTAATTTGTTAGCCTGTTCCTACCAGACTCGTACATTTCATTTGCACAGAGAGTCTGGCCACTCTCCATTGACACACTTCCTTGAAGACGGGCATTCTGTTGAAGTTTAAAACTATTGGATCTGCCAAGAGCCACTCTGAATCTGCCATAACCAATCGCTAACGATTGGTCGTGACGCATGTCATGCGCCGTTCGCCTTTGTTTCTCACATGGAAGTAAAAATATATGTGCACGCCACCTCAGTGAAAAAACCGTGTGCATTCGGATTGTGATTTATTCACAGTGGAGGGGAGAGTTTTGTGATCAGGGAACGCGCTGCTTACGTGGTCCATAACATGATTGTATGCTGTAAATAAAATATCATATGCTTGGTATGATAAGAATAAATGTTGCCGTAAATAACGGCCCAATTCAAATGTTTATGTGCTTTTCTTCTTTTTATTTTTTGAGTGGTGATGAAATATATTGCTCTTGAAAATACTTGCCAGTCTAGAATGCATCCAAATTACAGCGAAGCGCAACCGTACGGTGCTCTGCAGTGGGCAAAAAGGATATAAACAGTGAATTTTGAAGTGATATATTCTTGAAACTCAGAGATGTGGATTCGGACAGCAATTAATTTAGCACACAACCTTGGTGTTTGTCTAAAGCAGTAGGTAATTCGGCCTGGGATTTTTACGCGGTTGTTGAATGATGACAATACCTTCCGACCGCACGAGAAACAATTACCGGGGCTTCGGCCAACTCCTTCACCACTGACGGAGCGAGCTGGAAAATCAAACTTTTCCTGGGACACAACATCATAGCCAAAAAAACTCAGCAAAGATTGTTCTTGCGCCGTCTTTTTTTTTGCTCGCATCTTTCTCCGCCGCCATTACTGAACTACAACTCAAACTAGCGCACAACATGTTCGCTGATTGGACCGGTAAAAATTTGTTCGGAGAAAACCTAAGAATGTACCACAGTCCCAGACGGAGTACTGAAGGAAAATGAAAATTGAGCGGAAGTATGTAGGAGGGCGGAGCCAGGCTATGAATTTGTGGCTAATTTGTATGAATTTGTACAATCTCATTTGTACGTTATCATACAATCTGCTTGCTCTCTATTAATGGTTAGGTTTAGGGGTGGACCTCCATGCTTACTTTTTCTAAAAATCATACAAATTAATCCAAAATCGCACAAAATAATTATGTTTTCTCATCATATCAGATTGGACCAATGATATGAATTGATCATTTCTGTCTGATTCTGTCTGAACATTTTTAGGGTTTATTATTTCGTCATTTAACTTTAAATGGGTTTTAAGTTCAAAGAAATTAATACAAATTTTTTTTTATTTTTCTTCTCTTTCTGAGATGTAGGAATCTGAAATGCCGGTTATAGACAAATGACCAAAAAATAGGTCAGTGACTTCTTTTGCTGAGTGGACAGAAGGTTCAACATACACAGCAAAATATATGTTACTTCGTCACAGAAATTATGAAGGGGTTCATAGTGATGCATTGTTTGATTTTTAAAGGCTTGTTGCAGCAAAAATGAGTGCTGTAAATTCAGGCTTGGTGTGAATAGGCCTTTAAACTGTGTGTATGTGTACTGGCATGTTGGAGAACAGCAGTGGGCATCAGGCGTGGGAGAAACAGAGGTAGAGAGCGGGAGGGGGAAACTGGACAGCAGCTTTTACAGAACAGAGACTCATTCACCCGCTGTCCCACCGCTGAAGCCGCAGGGGCACAGGAAGTCATGTCAGATTTGCATCCACATCACTTTGGCTTCTCTCTCCATAAATGTCCATCCATTCATTCGTGCAATATTGTGAGTGGACGCAGCAGATGTTACTGGAGGCTGGTTGGGGTAGAAAAAAAGGAGGGGGTGTATCGTCCTGTTGGGGGCATAGTGGACAGCTGGCCCTTGTCTGTCCACACCAGACTTTGTCTGGACAATGAACGACAGACGGGGAGAGAGAAAGACAGAGGTAGAAAAGAAACAAGGGTAAGGAAAAAGAAAAGAGAGAGAGAGAGAGAGAGAGAGAGAGAGAGAGAGAGAGAGAGAGAGAGAGAGAGAGAGAGAGAGAGAGAGAGAGAGAGAGAGAGAGAGAGAGAGAGAGAGAGAGAGAGAGAGAGAGATTGTACCAGTGTCTGCTCAGGGCTTAAACAAGGATTGACTGGATGGATGATGCTGCAACTGGTGGTAACAAGATCTCAGTTCCTTCACCACACATGACGTGCATCTAATCCCAATGTCTGTACTTTTTTTTTATGCCTTTGAAAAGTTACTTATGCTTAACGAGGCTGCTTTTTATTATATCAAAAATACAGTAAAAAAACAATAATATTTAGAAATGTTATTACAATTAAAATAAATGTTTTCTATTTAAAATATTTTAAACAGTAATTTATTCCTGTGATGGCAAAGCTGAATTTTCGCATCATTACTCCAGTCCAGTAGATGCATTATTTGAGTAAATGTAATGAACGAAGATGACAGGGATACAAAGGTGTATCCTTCCCTCACAAGGGGGGGAGCTAAGATGTGAGGAAAGGAAGCGAGGATGCACAAATAAGAAATGAGAAGCACTCCTTGTCAACAAGGCTACTTTATGCTAATGCAAGTGCTAATCGCAGGTGTTTCATATATGAGGAGGACATGTGCTGTGAGATGGTGGTCCAGTGGGTTAAACCATGGAACTGATACGCAGAAGGTTGCTGGTTTGATCCCAGCAGTTACCACCAGTGTGTCCTTGAGCAAGGCACTTTACTCCATGTTGCTCCAGGGGGATTGTCCCTGTAATAAGGGCACTGTAAGTCACTTTGGATAAAAGCGTCTGCCAAATGCATAAATGTAATTGTAATCGCACAGAGCATCACACGCTAGGGCAAGGAAGATGTAGAGGAAAATACGGAACAGAAAAGTTTTTTTTTTTAAAGATAAGGTTAAGTGCTTGTGGAAGAGGTGAGTTTTCAGCTGTCGTTAGAATGCTGTCAGTGATTCTGCAATTCGGATGGAGGTGGGAAGATCGTTCCACCAGCAGGGAACGGTGAATGTGAATGTTCTGGAGAGGGATTTTCTGCCTCTCTGTGATGGTACCACAAGCCGTTGCTTCTTAGCTGAGCGAAGGCTTCTGGTGGGGGTGTAGACTTGTAGGAGCAAGTCAAAGTATGCAGGAGCGGAGCTCGTGGTGGATCTGTAAGCGAGCGTAAGCGCCTTGAACTTGATGCAAGCAGCGAGTGGTAGTCGGTGCAGAGAGATGAAGAGGTGTGTGACGTGGGCCCTTTTGGGTTCGTTGAAGATAAGACGTGCTGCTGCATTCTGGATAATTTGGAGAGTTTTGACCGCACATGATGGAAGTCCAGCGAGAAGCGCATTGCAGTAGTCAAGCCTAGAAATGACCAGGGCCTGGACGAGAAGTTGTGTTGCATGCTCTGTTAGAAAAGTTCTGATCTTCCTGATGTTGTGGAGTGCAAACCTGCATGAGTGAGCTGTCTTTGAAATGTGGTCATTGAAGGACAACTGGTCATCAAAAATTATGCCAAGGTTTCTGACCGACCCTGAAGGGGTGATCTGAGAAGAACCTAGCTGGATGGTGACGTCTTGTTGTATTGTGGGATTGGCCGGGAAGACGAGCAGTTCAGTCTTTGCCAGGTTGAGCTGCGGGTGATGTTTTTTCATCCATGCCGAGATATTCACCAGACAGCTGGAGATTCGTGCAGCTACTGTGGGGTCGTCTGGTTGGAATGAAAGGTAGAGCTGAGTATCATCCGCATAGCAGTGGTATGAGAGGCCATGTGCCTGTATGATGGGTCCTAATGATGTAGTGTAAATGGAGAAGAGGAGAGGTCCAAGCACTGAACCCTGAGGAACCCCTGTGGTCAGCTGATGTGCTTTGGATACCTCCCCTCTCCAGGCAACCTTGAAAGACCTACCTGTGATGTAGGACTCAAACCAGTGGAGTGGAATCCCTGTGATGCCCAGTGATGAAAGGGTGGACAGAAGAATCTGTTGATTGACCGTGTCAAAGGCAGCAGATAGATCGAGGAGGACAAGGACTGATGATTTGGAGTCAGCTTTAGCTATCCACAGGGCTTCAGTGACCAACAGTAATGCAGTCTCTGTGGAGTGGCCGCTTTTGAAACCTGATTGGTTGATGTCCAACTGATTATTCTGTGAGAGGAAGGATGAAACCTGATTGAAAACCACTCGTTCAAGTGTTTTCGCTATGAATGGTAGCAGAGAGACAGGTCTGTAGTTATCTATGAGTGAAGAGTTTAATGTGCGTTTCTTAAGCAGTGGAGTTATCCGAGCCTGCTTGAATGTGGTTGGGAAGATGCCGGTGCTGAGAGATGTGTTGATGATGTGTGTGAGTGCTGGTAGGAGTGTAGGAGAGATGGTTTGGAGATGTGAAGGGATGGGATCTAGAGGACAGGTGGTAGGATGGCTGGAGAGGACAAGTTTAGATACTTCTGCCTCAGTGAGTGTAGTGAATGAGGAGAGATGATGATCAGCTGTGGGTTTGGCTGATGTAAAATCCTGTGTGTGGGGGGATGAGAACTGACTGCTGATGGATGTTGTTTTGTTTGTGAAGAAATGGGCAAAGTCATCGGCAGATAAGGAGGTGGTGGGAGGAGGTGGAGGAGGACAGAGCAGAGAGTTGAAAGTTCTGAAGAGTGTGCGTGAGTTTGAGGTGCTGTTGATTTTGTTGTGGAAGTATGAAGATTTAGCCGCATAGACTTCACCTTAAAAGGATGAGAGCAGAGACTGATACTTACTGACGGGTCAGTTGATTTAAGCCATTTCCTCTCTGCTGCCCTGAGTTTGATCCAGTGTTCACCAAGGACATCAGATAGCCAAGGGTTAGAGGGAGTAGCACGTGCTGGCCTAGAAGACAGAGGACAGATACTATCTAGACAAGAAGTTAAAGTGGAGCATAAAGTGTCTGTAGCTGTGTTAATATCCATAGTGGAGAATTGTGTGGATGAAGGAAGAGAAGATGACACAGCAGAGGAGAGATGAGAAAGAGAAAGTGAGCGCAGGTTTCGCCTGAAAGTAACTGGTAGAGGGGCTAGTGGTGCCTGAGTAGTAAATTGTAGATTAAATGTGATGAAGTAGTGATCTGAGATGTGAAGTGGTTTGACCACAATGTTATCTGTAGTGCAGTTGCGTGTGTAGGTCAAGTTGGTTGCCAGATTTGTGGGTATGTGTGGTGTTGAGGTGGGTGAGATAAAATGAGGCTAGGAGTGAGTGGAAGTCTGCAGCATACGGTTTGTTGATGTGAATGTTAAAGTCACAGAGGACTATAAGTGGACTGCCATCCTCTGGGAATGAGGACAGCAGCGCATCCAACTCATCAACAAAGTTGTCTAATTGGCCAGGAGGGCGATAAATGACTATAATATGGGTTGTAATGGGAGATGTAACTGTAATCGCATGGTATTCAAATGAGTTGTTGTTGCATAGAGAGGTGTGTGTTGAGTATTTCCAATTGTTAGAAACGAGAAGACCTGTGCCTCCACCCCTCCCAGTGTGGCGAGGGGTGTGAGAGAAAAATAAGTTGTTAGAGAGAGCAGCAGGGGTTGCTGAGTCTTCTGGACGGATCCAAGTCTCAGTTAAGGCCAAGATATTAAGAGCGGATTGAGTGGCAAAGACTGGAATGAAGTCAGCTTTGTTGACAGCTGACTGACAATTCCATAAACCCACAGAAAAAGAGGAAGGAGCGTTAACAGAGAAGGGAATAGGACACAGATTAGCAGTGTTGCGCTGCCTTCAGAGTGTAGTAGAGGAACGTGGTCGAGAGAGGTGGGTAGAGTAGCCAAAATCTGTACTCAAGTAAAAGTGCAAGTACTTATGGAAATATTTACTCAAGTAAAAGTAACAATCGTAATAGTTACTTGAGTAAGAGTAAGAAAGTATTCAATGAAAAAAATACTCAAGTAGTTAGTTACTAGTTACTTTCGATCTGATTGATAAGAAGCGAAAACCTTGAATTTCAGACTACTTGGAGATCTTTCACACACCTCTCCTTGAAAGGTTGACCTCTCCAAATATATGTGTGTGTGTGTGTGTGTGTGTGTGTGTGTGTGTGTGTGTGTGTGTGTGTGTGTGTGTGTGTGTGTGTGTGTGTGTGTGTGTGTGTGTGTGTGTGTGTGTGTGTGTGTGTGTGTGTGTGTGTGTGTGTGTGTGTGTGTGTGTGTGATATAATGCTATTATAATATGCATTCTTTAGGTAGGAATAAAATACAATCCCGTTTTTATTTGTATGTATTTTCTACACTTCAGACAGGTGTCTGTCCGTATTCGTGCATAAATGCAAGACGTCACATTAGGCTATTACATTTTTCATTTCGTGAAAAAAAGATATGTAAATGTACAGATGTGAGCGTTTGTTTGTGGACGTCTGTTTGGAGGATTCAAATTTGTCACTGCTTGCACAAGAGTGCAAATGAGGAAAACACTCGAACAGTGTGTGAAATAGTATTACAATAAGGGAAAAGTGCCCATAGTTACCAAATTACCATTAATAGTGTTCAAATATAAGCATCATTGTGACACTTACCGCTACATGTTTTTTTCAGGTTGAAGCTGGAATTCTTGTATGCTGAGATGTCAGTTCGTTTTGGTGCACACAGCATGTATCACATTATGAAACTATTCTTTTTGACATCTTGGAGTGAAAACATAGACTGAACTTGAGGCCATGGGTGATCTGCCTCCCATAACTCACACACATCTTCCTCTGCTTCGTCCATCATCTTCCAACTAAATGCGCGCTAATTATAAGCGGGTGATGCGTAGTCACCTCTCGCGAAGCAGCCTCTCCAATGTTTTGCGAGACTTGCGAATAATTCATATTAACTTATTTATAATTTTTTTTTTTTATTAATTTTATTTGACAGTAGCGGCAGAACGCCACTGAATGTAACTAAGTAAAAGTACATTTTTTTCACAAGAAATGTACTTGAGTAAGAGTAAAAGTACCCATCTTTAAATATACTTTAAAAGTACAAGTTACCCAAAAAAATTTACTCAAGTAAATGTAACGAAGTAAATGTACTTCGTTACTACCCACCTCTGCACGTCAGTTACTTTTTTTTCCCGCAAGTTCAGAAGCTAGATATTTTACTGATGTAAATGTATGTTGATATTTTTAGATTTTTTTAGATAGTTCATATGGGTAAACTTTATGACCCAGAATTACCAACTTTTCCTCAAGAACCTTTCTCACAATGGCTGTAATTATATTTTGCTGTATACTGCAAAGAGATAGAGCGAGAGCGACAGATGGAGACTTTGTATGGTGCATGAAAAACAACATTAAGTAATTTGGTTTACTTTCAATTGTTAAAAAATCAGCTGGTCTTGCTTTACGCTTTAGTTCAACTCCAGTATAAAAAAAGCTGCTTCTTTTCTTGGTGTTATGTTTTGTTGTTATTTTATGTTTTAATGAATTTTAGAGTTTTTACAATAAATTGAGTTGTTGATTTTTGATCAAGTCTTGCTGTACCAAACTTTTAAACAGGAGTTATTTCTTTTAAGCTGAAGTTTAAGCGCACTAGTTTGAGAAACTGTGGAATCTGTTATTTTTTTTAATCGCATTTAGTTGGAAATTGGTTTGAATTTAGACTTAATGGGATGAAAATTAAAAGTGTTGTTGTTGTGGAGAAGTGTAAGTGAAATGAGTAAAGAGCACTGTTCTATTCTGCCTCATTATTATTTGGCTTGCTTTATGTAGTAAGCCAATCATTAAAAAAAGATTACTAATTTTGAATGTAATAATTGTATTGTAATCTTCTGAATTGTGTGTGTGTGTGTGTGTGTGTGTGTGTGTGTGTGTGTGTGTGTGTGTGTGTGTGTGTGTGTGTGTGTGTGTGTGTGTGTGTGTGTGTGTGTGTGTGTGTGTGTGTGTGTGTGTGTGTGTGTGTGTGTGTGTGTGTGTGTGTGTGTGTGTTGACTGAACAAAAATCTAAATCTTGTTTTTCAATATGAACAATAAAAATTAATCCAAGACCAAAGTATATGAGCTCTATACTCTTATTATTGATCAACAGTTGTCTCATCTGTGCCTGTTTTTAGGACATTTAAGAGAAACATCTGATACAAAATTCATATTTCAATATAACTAAGAACTCCATTAAGTCTCTTAAAGCTTTGAGCAATAATATTTTTCTCTGAGCCCCTTTCCTCTTTACTGGTACATACTATATGTATGTTTGCATCTGAGGAAAAATGCATATCCAACCATATCCAACTGCAGAGGTTTTACCCCCATTTTATGTAGGACACTGATGCAGCAATAAGCCCATTAAATATTTACATCCCTCGTCCCTTTGTGTCTGCTTTGTTGTCTGGCTTTCTCTCGTTCCATTGTTTGAGCCTTTTTCCTTTCTTTCCCTATGTTAGGGTGTATTATTTATAAAAAAAATAAAAATACAAAAAAAAAAAAACCCTGGGCAGGCTGCCCTACTGAGTGGAGCGTTTTACCTGTTAAACCGCAAGGCATATCACAATCTGAACGCTGGCTGAGGTCCTATCAGACGGAGCTGAGAGCAGGCGAGATGAGATGGAGAGGAAGTGAGCCTCTGGCCATCTTAAGAGAAACTTAAGCTCGCGCACACTCACGCACACACATCTCCTGAGAATGAATCTGTGTTCAGCTGTCCTATCAGACTTGGCACAGAGACAGTAATAGTTGTTAAAGTTATCTCAGCACCTCTTCCCCTGGCTCCTATTTCATGTCAGCCCCTCAGATCTCTTCTTTTTCACATCAGAAGTTCGCTTTTAGTTGGGGTTTTACTGCTATTGTGTATCAGGGATTGTTTTAAGTGGCTACAGATGCTAATTACGCCAAAGTCACGGCCTAGCGGTTAGCGCACATCCTCCAAATTGCAGACAACATTAGCCTTACTGTGTTCGAAATGAAATGCTAGTGTAATAGTTCTCAACTGGGTCACAAACTAAAAAAAATATGAAAGTCTGTATTGAGTGTTGTAGACAGCAGGGAAAACAAATGCTAAATGCAAATAATAAAATGCAACTAACCATATAATCATGCATCGTTAGGCTTATTAGCTTTTTAAAGCATCCCATATATTTTGTTGTTAGCATCAAAGGCCCTACTTCCAATTAAACGGTTTGATATTTTACTGAAAATTTAATTGGGTCTTTACTTGATGTCCAATGCAAAATCTTGGTCTTAATGCAAAATTGAGAACTGCTCTGTTAGCATACTGCTCATTGCATACTACACAATACTTGTTACTTTTTTAAAATAGTATGTGAAGCAGTGCTTTATGTGGCATTGTGCAGGGATTTCCTACATTGACTTATTTACGTTGCATGTTTAATTCAGCAAGTATTCCGTTATTATCAAAAATCAGAAATGAAACTGTTTACATTGCATGTTACTGATAGTTTCTGTAAAGATGTCTTAAATTAGGGCAAAGGGAAGTTCATGTGAGTCAAGCACATTGCATTATGGGATACAGTATTCCACTTCAATACACTGTATGTCACTGCCCAGCACACATAAAATAACCCTCTGTTGTTGTTTACACGTCTTCTTGTGGGAGTGGAGAATTTCAAGAATTTTCTAAGTAAGGTTTTAATGCATGTTAACATGGTTGCGTGGTATAATTAAGTTCATTAACTTTCCGAAAATGAAAGTTCTTTACTTATATTCATGCCATTCCAAACCCATATGCATTTATTTATTGTTTTTCTTTGTTTTGCGGAACACACAAGAAGATCTGTCTGTCTGTCTGTCTGTCTATCTATCTGCCTTTTCTGTCTGCCTTTCTGTCATCCATCCATCCGTCCGTCTGTCTGCCTTTCTGTCATTCCATCCATCCATCACATTACATTATACAGTGAGGAAAATAAGTATTTGAACACCCTGCTATTTTGCAAGTTCTCCCACTTGGAAATCATGGAGGGGTCTGAAATTGTCATCGTAGGTGCATGTCCACTGTGAGAGACATAATCAACAAACAAAAAAAATCCAGAAATCACAATGTATGATTTTTTAACTATTTATTTGTATGATACAGCTGCAAATAAGTATTTGAACATCTGTCTATCAGCTAGAATTCTGACCCTCAAAGACCTGTTAGTCTGCCTTTAAAATGTCCACCTCCACTCCATTTATTATCCTAAATTAGATGCACCTGTTTGAGGTCGTTAGCTGCATAAAGACACCTGTCCACCCCATACAATCAGTAAGAATCCAACTACTAACATGGCCAAGACCAAAGAGCTGTCCAAAGACACTAGATACAAAATTGTACACCTCCACAAGGCTGGAAAGGGCTACGGGGAAATTGCCAAGCAGCTTGGTGAAAAAAGGTCCACTGTTGGAGCAATCATTAGAAAGTGGAAGAAGCTAAACATGACTGTCAATCTCCCTCGGACTGGGGCTCCATGCAAGATCTCACCTCGTGGGGTCTCAATGATCCTAAGAAAGGTGAGAAATCAGCCCAGAACTACACGGGAGGAGCTGGTCAATGACCTGAAAAGAGCTGGGACCACCGTTTCCAAGGTTACTGTTGGTAATACACTAAGATGTCATGGTTTGAAATCATGCATGGCACGGAAGGTTCCCCTGCTTAAACCAGCACATGTCAAGGCCCGTCTTAAGTTTGCCAATGACCATTTGGATGATCCAGAAGAGTCATGGGAGAAAGTCATGTGGTCAGATGAAACAAAAATATAACTTTTTGGTCATAATTCCACTAAACGTGTTTGGAGGAAGAAGAATAATGAGTACCATCCCAAGAACACCATCCCTACTGTGAAGCATGGGGGTGGTAGCATCATACTTTGGGGGGGTTTTTCTGCACATGGGACAGGGCGACTGCACTGTATTAAGGAGAGGATGACCGGGGCCATGTATTGCGAGATTTTGGGGAACAACCTCCTTCCCTCAGTTAGAGCATTGAAGATGGGTCGAGGCTGGGTCTTCCAACATGACAATGACCCGAAGCACACAGCCAGGATAACCAAGGAGTGGCTCTGTAAGAAGCATATCAAGGTTCTGGCGTGGCCTTGCCAGTCTCCAGACCTAAACCCAATAGAGAATCTTTGGAGGAGCTCAAACTCTGTGTTTCTCAGCGACAGGCCAGAAACCTGACTGATCTAGAGAAGATCTCTGTGGAGGAGTGGGCCAAAATCCCTCCTGCAGTGTGTGCAAACCTGGTGAAAAACTACAGGAAACATTTGACCTCTGTAATTGCAAACAAAGGCTACTGTACCAAATATTAACATTGATTTTCTCAGGTGTTCAAATACTTATTTGCAGCTGTATCTTACAAATAAATAGTTAAAAAAATCATACATTGTGATTTCTGGATTTTTTTTTCTTAGATTATGTCTCTCACAGTGGACATGCACCTACGATGACAATTTCAGACCCCTCCATGATTTCTAAGTGGGAGAACTTGCAAAATAGCAGGGTGTTCAAATAATTATTTTCCTCACTGTATATTTATTATATATGAAATGATTCGAGCTTTGTGACATGGTGCATTATCCTGCTGGAAGTAGCCATCAGAGGATGGGTACATGGTGGTCATAAAGGGATGGACATGGTCAGAAACAATGCTCAGGTGGGCCGTGGCATTTAAACAATGCCCAATTGGCACTAAGGGGCCTAAAGTGTGCCAAGAAAACATCCCCCACACCATAACACCACCACCACCAGCCTGCACAGTGGTAACAAGGCATGATGGATCCATGTTCTCATTCTGTTTACGCCAAATTCTGACTCTACCGTCTGAATGTCTCAACAGAAATCGAGACTCATCAGACCAGGCAACATTTTTCCAGTCTTCAACTGTCCAATTTTGGTGAGCTCGTGCAAATTGTAGCCTCTTTTTCCTATTTGTAGTGGAGATGAGTGGTACCCGGTGGGGTCTTCTGCTGTTGTAGCCCATCCGCCTCAAGGTTGTGCGTGTTGTGGCTTCACAAATGCTTTGCTGCATACCTCGGTTGTAACGAGTGGTTATTTCAATCAAAGTTGCTCTTCTATCAGCTTGAATCAGTCGGCCCATTCTCCTCTGACCTCTAGCATCAACAAGGCATTTTCGCCCACAGGACTGCCGCATACTGGATGTTTTTCCATTTTCACACCATTCTTTGTAAACCCTAGAAATGGTTGTGCGTGAAAATCCCAGTAACTGAGCAGATTGTGAAATACTCAGACCGGCCCGTCTGGCACCAACAACCATGCCACGCTCAAAATTGCTTAAATCACCTTTCCCATTCTGACATTCAGTTTGGAGTTCAGGAGATTGTCTTGACCAGGACCACACCCCTAAATGCATTGAAGCAACTGCCATGTGATTGGTTGATTAGATAATTGCATTAATGAGAAATTGAACAGGTGTTCCTTATAATCCTTTAGGTGAGTGTGTGTATGTATGTATATTATGTATATTATGTATATATATATATATATATATATATATATATATATATATATATATATATATATATATATATATATATATATATATAATTTTCCCCATTAAATGGAAGTCAATCTTGTCAAACGCTCTTCAAATGATCTTCTTTTATGATGCACAGAAGAAAGAAAGATTTGGAACATTTTAATTTATTAATTTTATAAACGCAATTAACCTATTTTGTTGTAAAACCATTTAGCTGTGTTGCATGTATCATGACATACAGCACATTCACACATATGCACACACAGTATACATACTGCACATACAAAAACTAGTATGGTTGTTTGCTAAGTGGAACATAGCCTTAGCCTTTGAGTTTGTCTTGCATGTTTTTTTTTTAATCTTTGGAATCCTGTAAATTCTTCCTCCTATAATTCAGTATTACTTAACAATTAGTCCCAAATATGCAAATTGCAACGCGTTTAACATAATAAAACATTTCTGTCGCAAACACACACACACACACACACACACACAAGCACAAACACATTTTCCGGGCTCACGTCACAGGCGTCCAGCGATCGGTCATACGAATATTCACATGATCTTCAGAACAACAGCAACCTTATTAAGAAAGAGGGCATGAGAGGGAAAATGAAAACAGAGTACATGCATAAAACCCAAATCACCCTAAAGTCATATAGAAGCTATTAGATAACACATCTCTGTGTTTCTCATTTGGATTTGTTTTTAGTGCTGTGATGTTTCAGAAGGCTGCCAGGCCCAGATGTGCTCAGTCTAAATGAAAACACAGTTAAGCCTCAGTCACAGGTCTGCTGCTGCAAGACTGCAACAATTAGCCCAGTGTTTCTTCCTCCGCAGTGCCTGCAGACCAGCAGCCAGCACAGCAGTCTCTCTCTCTCTCTCTCTCTCTCTCTCTCTCTCTCTCTCTCTCTCTCTCTCTCTCTCTCTCTCCTTCTCTTTCTCTCTCTCTTTGCACTCTTTCTCAAACTCTTTGCCTCAGTACCCTGAAACCACCTTTTTGCACTATCACATCCCTCTAAACACACTTTTGAGAATGTGCTCTTTCTCTAGGCCATCGCTATCACTTAGTTTAAAAAAAACAATGAGGAAAGTAAAAGCATGGTGAGGGGGTGCGCAGACATGCTGGTTGTGACTGTGTGTGTGAGAGATTTTCTTTTTTTTTTTACTGTTTCCAAAGCTAATGGTGGGGGGGGGGGGGGGGGGTGATTTAAATGGCCCTATAGTAAATGATGACAGAATTTTTATTTTTGTGTACACTGTCTCTTTAAGGTTAGAAAATCCCTAGTTATAATTGTAAGGGAATTATCATTCAGTGTTTTCTTTACTTGAGGGGGTTATTACAACTGGCTTGGAGCATTGGTATAATAAAGTTCCAGATTTGCCACAGCAGCACTCCTTCACACAAAGACACCTGTTCACACATACCTTCTCACTTTTTTCCCTGTGAAAGTCAGAGCATGACTATTTGAAGTAAAGGAACAGAATGGTTAAAGGTGCGAAAGTGGGGTGCCTTGGATCTGATTGGGCCTCATTTGCTCTCATACTGCTTTGGGGAGAAGAAAAGCACTGCTGGTAAAGTCATGTGACCTGCGTTATGTCACATGTACACTGATTCTGTCCCATATGGAATAGATTAGATAACAGGCCTCCCACTTTCCCCCTCTTTCCTCAGAGACTGTGGATGAAAACAGTTTGGTTCGTTGTGTGTTTGAGACATTTTAGCCTTTATTTGAGCCTGAGCCTGGAACTACATCTGATCGGCCTCACCTCTGTTTCCACAACTTATGTTCATTGTTAACATCTAAAGTTTATTCCTACTTGTTTGATTAATGTGACTTCTTTAATTCCATAATTTTTGTGACGTGTGGATTTATTTATTTCATTTATTTTATTTTTATTTTATTTATTTTATTTAACATAATTTATTATGCTATTGTTATATATATATATATATATATATATATATATATAGTTAGATACAATTTTATTAGTTATTAGTTAATATTTCTTGTATAATAAATGTTCAACATTTTAGGGCTTTAAAGTTGATGCTAATTTAGTGTAGATAATTGTAAAAAACAATTAATTAATGCAATTAATCCTTTTATTTATTTATTAATTTATTTTTTAGGGCTTTCAACTTAACATAATAGTATGATTACTATTATCCCTTTTAATTACTTGTTAAATGAATGCCAGTTACCGCTCAACCGATATTATTCTTTATTAATTTTTCTTAGTTTGCTGCTTTCTTAGTTTACACATTTTTATTTATTTATTTTTTTTACATTTGTTTATTCCATTTACCTACGGCTATTTTTAGGGCATTGTTTCCACCTAGCATAGTAATTTAGTGTGATTTTATATTTTATTTTTTTAAGTTATCTAAAAACATGTATCCAATTAAGCCAGTGCAAGTATTAGGATGATGTTCAAAGGTATGGAAATAAAACTAATAATTTTTGCTACATTTTATTATTTAAAGTCTGTGCTTTCACCTGCCCAGTGTGAAAATATCTCCAGTCTTGTGTACAGCAGAGACCCAGTTCCCTCAAAACATGAGAGATCCTGCCAGTTCAAACACATCTGGAGTGAAGCTGAACCTTTTCATCATGGCCCAGCTGCAGTGAATAGACCAGGAGAATTTTGCCAGCACTCTCCCCTCACCTCTGTAGACAGGACCCGGTTTAGGTCAGGTTTAGTGCGGTAATTACTACAGAGCTGCGTCCAGCCCCCCGGGGACCAGAGATGGGAGTGTTTGAGCAGTCGTGTTTTCTTTGTGTGGCGGAGTCCTGCTATCGCATTACTGCACACATGCTGACGCAGCAGTGCCACATAACCCCACCCCCCCTCAACCTACCATCCCCCCCTCTTTCCCTCAGGACCCCGATTTTCAGACAGCCACAAAACGCCCGCTATACCTTGTTACAGTTTTTTTTCTAACTCAAAGAACAAACACTTTTTGTTTTCTCTTTCTATCGGCAGAATTAGCATTTGTATTTCCTTTTTTACCCATCGTAACGGACCGAATTTGCCACAGATCAAACAGTCTGACTGCAACTCTCTTATGCTTGTGATGAATTTTTGATCAGTAGGCATAACCTGCGAGTGGCCCTTAAATCGGCCAAGGCACATGAAATATGAAGTCGGAGGCATTGGAATAGTCTAAAAAAAAACTGTTGAAAACAGGACATTTTCCTGTGGGCTTCTTTTATTTTCCTCCCGGTAGAAAGACGATCATTGACGCTTTAGGAAATTGCTCCTCTGAGGTACGAGAATTTATTATTTTAGTATTTCAAGGGGGAGCCTGTAAAGTCAACAGCCGTTGCCGTCGTACATGAAGATTTTTGTAATAATCCTGCTTTTATTAGTGGGAGTAGCGAGGGGTGGGTGCTCTGTAGTCATAAATGCACAATTCATGTTCACACAAAAGCTGAACTGTACTCACTGATACTGTACTGTCTGTTTCTGATTGCCAGACACACATGAGACTGGAAAAGTGGTTGTGGTTGTGTAATGTACACAACACAAAGGCATATGAGACGGTGTGTGTGTGTGTGTGTGTACGTGTGTTTTCAGTCAGCAGAACGGTAGGCTATATGTGAATATATGAGCAGGGGGTCTTTTATGACCTGCTGGTGTTTGAATAACTTATTCACAGTTGATTTGGAGTTTCTGTTCAGATACTTCCACAACTGATAAAAAAAAACCTTTCATACAAAGCATAATGTTTTGTGGGGGGGAGTGCAGAATTATTAGGCAAGTTGTATTTTTGAGGATTAATTTTACAACATTAATAATTAAACAACAACCATGTTGTCAATGAACACAAAAAACTCATTAATATCAAAGCTGAATATTTTTGGAAGTGGTTTTTAGTTTTAGCTATTTTAGGGGGATATCTGTGTGTGCAGGTGACTATTACTGTGCATAATTATTAGGCAACTTAACAAAAAACAAATTTATACCCATTTCAATTATTTATTTTTACCAGTGAAACCAATATAACATCTCAACATTCACAAATATACATTTCTGACATTCAAAAACCAAACAAAAACAAATCAGTGACCAATATAGCCACCTTTCTTTGCAAGGACACTCAAAAGCCTGCCATCCATGGATTCTGTCAGTGTTTTGATCTGTTCACCATCAACATTGCGTGCAGCAGCAACCACAGCCTCCCAGACACTGTTCAGAGAGGTGTACTGTTTTCCCTCCTTGTAAATCGCACATTTGATGATGGACCACAGGTTCTCAATGGGGTTCAGATCAGATGAACAAGGAGGCCATATCATTAGATTTTCTTCTTTTATACCCTTTCTTGCCAGCCACGCTGTGGAGTACTTGGACGCGTGTGATGGAGCATTGTCCTGCATGAAAATCATGTTTTTCTTGAAGGATGCAGACTTCTTCCTGTACCACTGCTTGAAGAAGGTGTCTTCCAGAAACTGGCAGTAGGACTGGGAGTTGAGCTTGACTCCATCCTCAACCCGAAAAGGCCCCACAAGCTCATCTTTGATGATACCAGCCCAAACCAGTACTCCACCTCCACCTTGCTGGCGTCTGAGTCGGACTGGAGCTCTCTGCCCTTTACCAATCCAGCCACGGGCCCATCCATCTGGCCCATCAAGACTCACTCTCATTTCATCAGTCCATAAAACCTTAGAAAAATCAGTCTTGAGATATTTCTTGGCCCAGTCTTGACGTTTCAGCTTGTGTGTCTTGTTCAGTGGTGGTCGACTTTCTGCCTTTCTTACCTTGGCCATGTCTCTGAGTATTGCACACCTTGTGCTTTTGGGCACTCCAGTGATGTTGCAGCTCTGAAATATGGCCAAACTGGTGGCAAGTGGCATCTTGGCAGCTGCACGCTTGACTTTTCTCAGTTCACGGGCAGTTATTTTGCGCCTTGGTTTTTCCACACGCTTCTTGCGACCCTGTTGACTATTTTGAATGAAACGCTTGATTGTTCGATGATCATGCTTCAGAAGCTTGGCTATTTTAAGACTGCTGCATCCCTCTGCAATATATCTCACTATTTTTGACTTTTCTGAGCCTGTCAAGTCCTTCTTTTGACCCATTTTGCCAAAGGAAAGGAAGTTGCCTAATAATTATGCACACCTGATATAGGGTGTTGATGTCATTAGACCACACCCCTTCTCATTACAGAGATGCACATCACCTAATATGCTTAATTGGTAGTAGGCTTTCCAGCCTATACAGCTTGGAGTAAGACAACATGCATAATGAGGATGATGTGGTCAAAATACTCATTTGCCTAATAATTCTGCACTCCCTGTATGTTGTTATTTTCTACAATTTATATTGTATTCTTTTTTTTTTGTTCTAAATATCTAAAATTATAATATAATATAATCCTTTTATTTTATATTTATTAATATGTTATTTTTTTAATAGTACATGCTTGCTCCTTTTTTGAACCATCGGTTTTATCACAAGATAAAAACAATGATATTCTTATCCATTTTTATTTTCTTGGATCAACCAATCCGATTTTAGCATTAAAGTTAGAAGGTTAAGAGTTACATTTGTATAAACCTATTGTTTCAACCTCATATAACTTGATCTATTTCAGTAGTTAAGGTTGAATAATATGAAAAACAATCATCATAGGTGTAGAATACACTTTTAATAAAACAGAATTTCGTCCCTCACACTCATTGGGGCAAGTGTGTTCACGTAGGCATGGAGGTTTTCATGGGCTAATGTGAATAGATGTAGGTTTAAATTCAGAGACAATCTATGCATGACCTGATGTTTTATTCTTATTCAAAATGAGGTGATGTGATCATTATGGAGTGCTAAACACTCTCATGTAATGTAGGTTTCATCCATACTCGAAGCCGGAGGGCATTCTCTCACAGAAAGTCCAAAACGCACTCATAGAGTAATAACTTTCCAGGAATATATGTACAAAGGCTATTGTAACGGAGTTTGTTCGTATGGGAAGAAGGAGGGTGGGAACCGGCGAACATTCAAACAAGTTTAATTAAAAATAAATCGGTAACGCTTTAGATTACGGCCCGGAAAGTACTGCGTAAGTAAAGAGAATTTACAGCATAATTTTCGGTAATTATAGTGTAACTATAAAGTAAGTACGTATAGGTATAAGGGAACAATATGTAATATTGAGGGAATAAAGGGGTAACTATCAGGAAAATTAACACATTATTTATACTGTAAGTATTTTTTAATTAAGGGGTAATTATCTGTGTAGTTACAGGGTAAGTATGAATCTGCGGGCTGTAAATTAAAGTGGTGTTTGTTCCCTTCTTGTTTTGTGTAGTTACAGGGTAAGTATGAATCTGTGGGCTGTAAATTAAAGTGGTGTTTGTTCCCCTCTTGTTTCGTGTAGTTACAGGGTAAGTATGAATCTGTGGGCTGTAAATTAAAGTGGTGTTTGTTCCCCTCTTGTTTCGTGTAGTTACAGGGTAAGTATGAATCTGTGGGCTGTAAATTAAAGTGGTGTTTGTTCCCCTCTTGTTTTGTGTAGTTACAGGGTAAGTACAATATAAACGTACACAATCTGATATCACTCAGAAACCTTTATTTAAAAAAAACGTTTTTTAAAACAGATTTACAACACTTATTCGTTTCTCTTGCTTGGCTTTATCCTCATCTTGTTCCTCTACTTTTTCGTCCTTGCCACAGATTAAATTTAATAAGGAATCTCATGTCTCTAGCTATCCTATTATGTAACTACACTGAACATACAGTCCACGCAGAAATGTCCTCACTGTTTACTCGTCTTTCACCCTCATGCCATCCGAGATGTACATACAACTTTATTTCTTCATATGAACACAGAAAAATAAATAATCTCTGCTAATGAAAACTCATTTGGGTTCCTAAAATTTCAAGCATCAAACAGCACATACAGCAATAACTACAGTAATCCATACGATCCCAATGGATGCATCAATGTCTTCTGAAGTGAAACGATAAGTGTTTGTAAGAAAAATAACAATATTTTACATTTTTTAAACGGTAGACTATCGCTTCCGATCAGCAGTCATCTGCGTGAATGAGAGGGTTGAGTTTACGCTTGACGTAACTTGAAGCGTGACGTGAGCGCGCCGAGAAACTCTGGTCATGCGGATGCTGGATGCTGTCGGTTTTTATTTTGTTAATGCTCACAACAGTATACAAACAATAACATAATATATGTTAATAGCAATGAGAAACAAACAAGAGTAGAAGACAGAGACACCAGTTCTCGTGTGTGTTTCAGATGAAACTTGCGTGAGAACGCCATGAAAGCTTGAAGCTTCTTTACTCATGCACGCGCTGGTAACAGCTGATCGGATGCGAAAAGATTAGTCAATTATGAGAGCATTTCTTGGTGTACTTTTTATTTTAATAAATAATAATACAAAATATCAAAAGACACGGGACTCCTCTTAAGATCCATCAATGGAAATAACGAAGAAGAGGAACATGAAGAGGAAGACAAGCAAGAGAAGCAAAAAAGGGACAAAACGTGCCTCTTTCTGTCCGGATATTATTATTTGAAATGAAAAGTTTATTTAAAAAAATGAATAAGTGTCAAATCTGTTTTGGATTTAGTTGTTTGTCAAATAAATATTTCCGAGTGATATCAGATTTTGTATGTGTTGTTTATTGTACTTACCCTGTAACTACACAAAACAAAATGGGAACAAGAACCACTTTAATTTACAGCCCGCAGATTCATACTTACCCTGTAACTACACAGATAATTACCCCTTAATTAAAAAATACTTACAGTAAAAATAATGTGTTAATTTTCCTGATAGTTACCCCTTTATTCCCCCAGTATTACATATTGTTCCCTTATACCTACACGTACTTACTTTATAGTTACACTATAATTACCGAAAGTTATGTTGTAAATTATCTTTACTTACGCAGTACTTTCCGGGCCGTAATCTAAAGCGTTACCAATAAATCAATTCAAAATAAAATAAGCCCCTCACGGACGACTGCCACCAACATCCAGGCCTGGTTCTCTCTCGTCCTTCACTGTCGTCGCTCCTCCTTTATACTCCCGTCACTCCTCCGTGAGACACGAGACCGTTCCGGCGCGCCGCTGGCGCCCATCCACGCTGATGAGCACGGCCTCGTCCCGCTCTCACGGTCCCTCTGCCTCGCTGCTCGCCACAGCTATCTTTGTAGAATAAAAAAGCAGAAACATTTTGACTGGTGAAATGCGAAGACAATAAACACACTATAGCGACAATATATGATTATGTGTTTTTCAACCGATCTTGGGGTATTTTCAAAGCAATAAAGTATATGGATAGTGCAGTGCTAATTGACATGACTTTATTACGGTACAAAAGCTATAAAATATATTTTCTGTGATAAAATTGTAATTTTTTTTTACATAAAATCCATGATGACAAGTGTTTTTAGAACCAATAAACCAATCATAAAATAGAAAAAAAATGTATATATATATTATAGAATAAAAGTGATTGGTTATTGTTCAGCAGTGTATTTGATGTCTTAGCCAGTTAAAAGCAAGAGAAGAAAAAATAAAACCTGTCAATTAGACAAAGGTCAACAAAATAAACTGGTATAACACTTGACAAGTGATGGCTACGTCCCTGTCAATAAATAATAACTTATTAGTATCAGTTTTCTAGGAATGTTGTTCCAGAAGAACCAAATGTTGAGCCAGGATCATGTCTGGCTAAATCACATCATGCAAGCACTCAAAATGCACAAAGAGCCAACAGGCTCTAATCCATCTAGTTAACCAGTGAGGTTTATTGCAAATAGCCTGGCTGCTTTTGAAGATGGAGGTCCATTCCGCCATATGAATATCAATTGCACTTTTAATTCCAACCGGTCAGCAGAGATTCCTTTGACCTGCCGAGGTGGACATTTAAAGACCGCACAAATCTGAAGCTTAAACACACATGGGAGTATTAATAAAATGAAAATGAATCTTTAAGAAGAACACCATATGATGAAATTAAAATAAATGTTTGCCTCTCTTCTCAGATGAAATGAAAGGGCCGCTCCGGAGCCATTACCTCTCTAAGTGACGTTTGGAGGCAGTGGAGGCCAGAAATGACTCTTAGGCCAATGGGTATTTAGCAGACATAGATGAATTCTGGCTGAACTTTCCAGAAATGAATAATTTGCCCTTTAGGACTATGTGCATGCCTATGGATTCCAGTGATCCCTGAATGCACAACAGAACAGTGTGGTATTAATATGAAAGGGCAGTGGTGGGCATTGACAATCCTGGACAGGGCTATGCCAACAAAAAAAATGCTCTTTCGAGAAGTGGCATGTCTGTTTTGAACAACTGGTGCCATATGAACGCCTGGCATCTGCTGCATATTGCGTTTGCTCTGAGCACATGATATCAGTTGCCTTAAAAGCCACAAGTGTGTCTGGAGCAACAGATATGAGGTGGGTAATTGATTAAATCACATTAAGGCAGATGCATTATGCGAATGAACATTAGATTAGCCGATTCAGAACAGTGGGTAGGGTGGGGTGGCAGTTTTCATGGTGTTTGTTGCAAGGTGATCTAAAACAGGGTGCAAAAACAGCATCTGTAAGATCACAGACTATAAAATATATAATCCTCAAAAGTACTGTAACGCATCTAAACTAAAGAAATGCTATTTATAAAGCCCATGTCTAAATTTGCACCTCTGTTTCTGCAGATCAAGTGTTTGTTTTATCATCTCTAAAAATGTCCTGGTAAAAATGTCAGTTGCTTGGGCTTTTGCACCTACACAATATATGCATTTCTCGGATATAACTTTAGAGATGAGAGTAATTGGTTCATATCAGCCTGGTTACTAAGCAATGTGCAATGAAGCCAGACCTCTGTACACTTCACAGTGGGGACCAGAGGCAAAATGTCAGCTTCAGAATAATTTGGATGTCTGACCAGGCCAGCGTTTGATCAGCTCAATTGAAAAATTAAAATAAATAAAACATGTACTGTTTAAGATTAGTTTAAGATAAAAAAATTCTGTCATCACCCTTGTGTTGTTCAAAACCTGTGACTTTCTTTCTGATTTGAACACGAAAGCAGAAATGTTCTATAATATACCAATCGCTCACTTCCGTGCAATTATAATAAATGGTGCCTGGAGCTTTCAATCTTAGAAAGAAAAAAAAAAGTAAAGTATCATAAAAGCAATCCAAAGGACTTTTGCACTATATTCTAAGTCTGAAGATGTAAAGTAGCTTCGTATTTGCTTTTGCGTTTTGAAATTTAACATGCTATTGTTAATAGCATAGCAATATTGCTATCTCTCCAGTGAGCTGTTAACATCTGTAACCGGATCATTGAATCAGTGAGTTCATTTTGATTCATGAATGAATCATTCAGACCAGTTTTGTGAACTGATCTGATTCCGAATAACAATTTGTTCTCATTAGCTGCGTCACAATTCAGAGGCTGCATCTTTCAAATGACTCGGACCTCAGAGGCTGCATCCTTTGAAGGACTCGAAATTTGGACAGAGCCTTGTTAAATGGGATGGTCTAGCCTACGGAGGACTGTTCTTGTCGCCTAGTAACTGTGACAGCTGCTGTTGATGAGTGAGAGTAACCTGTGTATTTTTATCATTAGATATGCGAGTAAGTTGAAACCCAATAGTTTTGTTTAAAAGTGTAATTCGGCACTTTCTCTCCAAAAAATCCCGTCGTCATGATGTGCAATGAATTCTGGGGTAGGAAAAGCCTTGAAGGATCCATCTGTTGTATCCTTATCGCATTTGGAGGCCGCATTTGAAGGAGCCTTCGAATTGATCTATCGGTAAGCCATTTTTTTAAGTTTCACGAGTTCACACTTACAAATAAGTCGGATAGATTAAGTTGGTAAACGTATTTGGCGTGCTGACTGGGGAGAGGGCTCTGAGCTTGGTAATTGGCCCGAACACAGATCCCCCACCTAGTGAGTGAGAGGAGACGGGGTGGTGGAGGGATTCTGAAGACTGTAGAGAATCCTTAGGTGAGTTTGACTGTGATTATATATGGCTTGCTGATTGGCTAGGTATGTTGATTACTGATTGTAGACAGCTGGTGGCACTTGAGTAGCTTATTTCAACACGATCTCATGACAATGCGTATCAATAGTACGAGTGTGCAATCTCTCGGAATGTATACGGCAAAATGAGTTTTGGCGTGCATATGCTACGCACTTTATGGCGTGTATATGACACGCTTTCGGGGGTGTGGGGGGTTTGTACATATAATAAAGTGCATATCATATGCACGCGAAAAATGGCGTACCATATGCACGCCAAAACTCATTTTGCCGTATACATTCCACGAGATTGCGCACTCGTATTATTTCTACGCATTTTCGTGAGATCAGGCTCCTTATTTTGACGTGTTCCTCCCGAACTACGTTAATAAAACATCATTTAAAGTTTAAGTAAGCAGAAATTGCAATATTTGAGTGAGATAATTAATTCATTTAACTTAAAATGATCATGTAATTTCAATAATCTTAAATCATTTTATTAGTGGAAACTTGGTTAGATTTAACTAATTCAATAAATGCCACCTTGCTAATTGGTTACACATAGGGTTGCCACTAGGGATGGGCATTCGATTAAATTTTCTTAGTCGATCGTCAGGAGAATTAACGATCGACTATCGATTAATCATTAATATTTTTAATAATAAAATTAATTAACTTTTATAATTCAAAAATGCAATGAATACATAAATACAGCGTGTTTTTCCTCAATGAGACCTTTATTACAAGATCAACTTGTGGCAGACAGTTAAACTACCTTCAGTTAGGCAAACCGATATGCGCGTGCATATGCGGTGCTCTAAAGCAGCGGAACCTGCAGCTGCAAGCCGGCGTTCTTAAACAGAGACCTCATTTGTTCCAAAATAATAATAAGAATCATGAAAGAATCATGTTAAACAATAACTTAAACAAAAAACATAATAATACTTAGATCTGACAGGTTTTGTCAACATGTAACTCAAAACTGGCAGCAAAAACTCCCATATATCGCAAACAAGTTTTTACGCTCACACGAGGTGGTTTATCAGGCAATTTGAAAAAGGAATGTATTAAAGAAGAAATGTATTAAAACAGAAAAACGCTATAGTTTCTGCCTTACTCAAAGGCTGCGGAAACAGCCCAGTTACGCATGTCAACCCATTCCTGACGATCTTGGTTTGCTTCTTATTTATTAAATATACAGTCAAATAGTGGATTAAACATTGATCAAAATTAAAATACAATTTATAATTAAAATTAATTTTAAAGAAAGACTTTCTAGAAAACACAATTCAATGAAGTGCTCAAAATCCATGTCCCCAGACAAGTTGTCGGCGCCTTCTGATGGATTTTTTCCTTTATGACAGCGAAACAACTCACAATACTCCATAATTTCTAGCCATACTACAGATAAGTGCAAGATATAATTATGATAAACAGTAAACTGTCTACTTTTATTTGTGTTCACTCACAATAACAGCAAAGGCCGTTGATTCAGGGAACAGATTATTTTGCATTCCAAACGCTGTCTTCATTTCAAAAATATATTTTGTTTATTAAACGCAAAGTTTTTAATTTCAAAAGCATTTCTAAATTCAGTTTATATTTCCAACAAACAAAATTCCAAGCCAAAATAACAAAGTAGAGTTATCAACATGAAGATTCAAACTTTTCGCTCGTCTCTGTATGTGGCAATGCGTCACAATAACCTGGCTTAGCATATTTTTAATAATAAAATTAATTAACTTTTATAATTCAAAAATGCAATGAATACATAAATACAGCGTGTTTTTCCTCAATGAGACCTTTATTACAAGATCAACTTGTGGCAGACAGTTAAACTACCTTCAGTTAGGCAAACCGATATGCGCGTGCATATGCGGTGCTCTAAAGCAGCGGAACCTGCAGCTGCAAGCCGGCGTTCTTAAACAGAGACCTCATTTGTTCCAAAATAATAATAAGAATCATGAAAGAATCATGTTAAACAATAACTTAAACAAAAAACATAATAATACTTAGATCTGACAGGTTTTGTCAACATGTAACTCAAAACTGGCAGCAAAAACTCCCATATATCGCAAACAAGTTTTTACGCTCACACGAGGTGGTTTATCAGGCAATTTGAAAAAGGAATGTATTAAAGAAGAAATGTATTAAAACAGAAAAACGCTATAGTTTCTGCCTTACTCAAAGGCCGCGGAAACAGCCCAGTTACGCATGTCAACCCATTCCTGACGATCTTGGTTTGCTTCTTATTTATTAAATATACAGGCAAATAGTGGATTAAACATTGATCAAAATTAAAATACAATTTATAATTAAAATTAATTTTAAAGAAAGACTTTCTAGAAAACACAATTCAATGAAGTGCTCAAAATCCATGTCCCCAGACATATGCGCATCTGATGTTTACTCATGCTGCTCACTTTTAATTATCAACATATGAAATTAAAAATATATAATATTTAAACATAGCCTAACTCTATGAAACTAAATAGGCTATGTTTTCATTAACCCTCTGTCGGACGAAGTTGTCGGCGCCTTCTGATGGATTTTTTCCTTTATGACAGCGAAACAACTCACAATACTCCATAATTTCTAGCCATACTACAGATAAGTGCAAGATATAATTATGATAAACAGTAAACTGTCTACTTTTATTTGTGTTCACTCACAATAACAGCAAAGGCCGTTGATTCAGGGAACAGATTATTTTGCATTCCAAACGCTGTCTTCATTTCAAAAATATATTTTGTTTATTAAACGCAAAGTTTTTAATTTCAAAAGCATTTCTAAATTCAGTTTATATTTCCAACAAACAAAATTCCAAGCCAAAATAACAAAGTAGAGTTATCAACATGAAGATTCAAACTTTTCGCTCGTCTCTGTATGTGGCAATGCGTCACAATAACCTGGCTTAGCTATGTAAAAGTGGATCATTCTTTACAGATGATGGTATGTTTGGACAGAAGACGAGACAGAGTTCTTTATTAAACTCATAAAAAACAATACAATATTAAATGCCACAATTTATCATAACACCTCATATGTGCCACTTAAGTATAAGCTGCCTGCCTTGTCATCAATGCTGGGATAACACACACGTCTCTTTCCATTAAAAATAATGGCGCGCGGTGGCTGGGATATACATAAACCTAACAACATACGTAGCATAATTTTTTTATCGACTTTTAGAAAATATCGCAAAAGTTTTTCGCAAATCTGTAATGGAAACACGGCGAATGATGTATCGGCAGGTTATGGTGATGAAGCTCTCAGCTGTTAAAGCGGTCCAGCAGTCTGTAGTTCTGTAGTCTGTAGTCTGCTCAATTCTTTTAACAGCTGCTGCTTTCGTTGTTCGTAGTGAGTTTCTACCAGTCTGGTGATGATACATCATGATGGAATTTGAAATGCTGGTTCCAATAAATGTATCAGTTCTCGAAAACCATTGCCCTCAACAATACTTAAGGGCAGAATATCCATCTCAATGAACTTGCAGATCCCTTGGGTAATTTTCTCTGCTCGTTGTGCTTCACAGCTCCGAGTCCGTGCTAACGCCGACTTGATGCTAGGTTGAGACTGAGAGCAGGATGCACCGCCACCGACATTAATCAGGGACGGATGCACTTTGTTTAAGTGGTACATCATTTGAGTCGTGGCTGTGTTGTACTTATACACGGCATCGCAATGTTTGCAGTGAACTATTTCGCTTTTAAAAATCAAAATGGTCCCACGCCACACTTCACCGTGACCTCTTCATGATTATTCTTTTGAAATCAAAACGGAAGATCACAGATAACCGAGTATGGTGTCAAATATTGCACCCTCATGGTAAAATATTTAATTGCACAATTTAATTGCTTCAAGACTCACACTACGCAACGCAACCTGCATTAGTTTAAAAAAATGCATTTGATTAATCGATAACAAATTAACGTGATCGACAAAATTCTTAACGATCAATTATCGATCGTCGATTAATCATGCCCATCCCTAGTTGCCACCCATCCCGTGAAATACGGAATCGTCCCATATTTAGAAGGAAAATGACGCGTCCCGTATCAAACCAATACGTGTCCCGTATTTTACATAGGTCCACACATAGTTCAATAAACACATAAGGATTTTGCAGTGTGGAGAATACTAATAGCAAATATAAAGAAATTTCACAATAAGTAGAAGAGAAGCTCATTTGCGTGTGATTGTTTTTACTCGGCTTTGTTGCCATAGTGCTGGAGTTTCGAGAACATGCGCTGTACACTTGTGCGTTTTTTTAAAAACACATCGAGCTCGTGTCCACCATTTGAGGTTTGAACGCAGGATCTCCAGATATAGGACTGAATAGAAAAAAGGTATCATTGGGTCTGTCCATTAACTCTTGATGAACCTCAAGCATTTCAGTGTCTCAGACTGTCTGGCTTAAAGCAGCAGCGCTGACAGACACATCTGTGCTTCTAAAGGTATAACTGTTAGGCCTATTGTTTTTAGTTTTTTAATGGATAATATATTTATATAATATTCCATACATTATCAGAGCTTGGCAGACAGGTTTTAGACAGGTTAATTAATAAATTATAGCCTAATTAATGTTATTAATTTATCATTTACATTGGGGCAAAAAAGTATTTAGTCAGCCACCAATTGTTCACCAAAAGTTCTCCCACTTAAAAAGATGATAGAGGCCTGTAGGATTTTCGGAGAGGATTTTCATCATAGGTACACTTCAACTATGAGAGACAGAATGAGACAAAAAAATCCAGAAAATCACATTGTCTGATTTTTAAATAATTTATTTGCAAATTATGGTGGAAAATAAGTATTTGGTCAATAACAAAAGTTAATCTCAATACTTTGTTATATACCCTTTGTTGGCAATGACAGAGGTCAAACGTTTTCTGTAAGTCTCCACAAGGTTTTTACACACTGTTGCTGGTAGTTTGGCCCATTCCTCATGCAGATCTCCTCTAGAGCAGTGATGTTTTGGGGCTGTCACTGGGCAACACAGATTTTCAACTCCCTCCAAAGATTTTCTATGGGGTTGAGATCTGGAGACTGGCTAGGTCACTCCAGGACCTTGAAATGCTTCTTACGAAGCCACTCCTTTGTTGCCCGTGCGATGTGTTTGGGATCATTGTCATGCTGAAAGACCCAGCCACGTTTCATCTTCCATGCCCTTGCTGATGGAAGGTTTTTACTCAAAATCTCACGATATATGGCCCCATTCATTCTTTCCTTTACACGGATCAGTCGTCCTGGTCCCTTTTCAGAAAAACAGCCCCAAAGCATGATGTTTCCACCCCCATGCTTCACAGTAGGTATGGTGTTCTTTGGATGCAACTCAGCATTCTTTCTCCTCCAAACACGACAAGTTGAGTTTTTACCAAAAAGTTTCATCTGACCATATGACATTCTCCCAATCCTCTTCTGGATCATCCAAATGCTCTCTAGCAAACTTCAGATGGGCCCGGACATGTACTGGCTTAAGCAGGGGGACACGCCTGGCACTGCAGGATTTGAGTCCCTGGCAGCGTAGTGTGTTACTGATGGTAGCCTTTGTTACTTTGGTCCCAGCTCTCTGCAGGTCATTCACTAGGTCCCCCCGTGTGGTTCTGGGATTTTTGCTCACCGTTCTTGTGATCGTTTTGACCCCATGGGGTGAGATCTTGCGTGGAGCCCCAGATCGAGGGAGATTATCAGTGGCCTTGTATGTCTTCCATTTTCTAATAATTGCTCCCACAGTTGATTTCTTCACACCAAGCCGCTTACCTATTGCAGATTCAGTCTTCCCAGCCTGGTGCAGGTCTACAATTTTGTTTCTGGTGTCCTTTGACAGCTCTTTGGTCTTGGCCATAGTGGAGTTTGGAGTCTGACTGTTTGAGGTTGTGGACAGATGTCTTTTATACTGATAACGAGTTCAAACAGGTTCCATTAATACGGGTAGCGAGTGGAGGACAGAGCCTCTTAAAGAAGAAGTTACAGGTCTGTGAGAGCCAGAAATCTTGCTTTTTTGTAGGTGACCAAATACTTATTTTCCACCATAATTTGAAAATAAATTCTTTAAAAATCAGACAATGTGATTTTCTGGAGAAAAAAAAAATTCTCATTCTGTCTGTCATAATTGAAGTGTACCTATGATCTACAGGCCTCTCTCATCTTTTTAAGTGGGAGAACTTGCACAATTGGTGGCTGACTAAATACTTTTTGTCCCACTGTAGCTAGGCTATATTAATCATGCATAATAAATAATCCTGTCATATAAAGTTTATGACATTTAAAAGAAAATATTTAGATAAAAATGGGAAAAATAATTACATAATAATATAGTCATAATTTAAGTAAATTCATAAAATAATAAACATTTTTGAATTTCAGAATTGTCACAACAACAAAAAAAAGATTTCTGGTTAATAATGAAAAATTCTATTATATTTACTCACCCTCAAGTTATTCCAAACATGTATACATTTCTTTGTTATGTTGAACAAATACTATGGAAGTCAATGGTGCCCCAAAGCAGCCTGGGTACAAACTTTCTTCAAAATATATTCTTTTGTGTTCAGCAGAACATAGAAACTCATACAGGTTTGGAACATCATGAGGGTGAGTAAATGATAGAATTTTCATGTTTGGGTGAACTGTCCCTTTAAAGTGCACCAAATAGGCTACTAAAGAGTTCTTTAGAAAGAAATAAAATAATCTAATGTAAAATAATATAAAATGTGTTCTGTTGCAAGTTCACTTACTTGATCTCATGTTTTCTTATGGTTTATTATTGAGCTGTTGAGCTGTCAAGTTGTCATTGTTGGAATAATCAGTTCATGACTCATTCTTCGTGAATGGGTGTCCCTTATTTTGCCACACTGAAGGTGGCAACCCTAGTTACACAATGCTTTGATAGCATTAGCATAGCATAGCACTTGCTGAATGAGGACAGCAATATAATACATTTAACATGCATCTGTTCTCAAACTAAGCTCATAATCCACTTGTCACCATGATGGTAACCCTACAAAAAACAAACTAAACATAGGCCTTCTAAATCTCCCACTTCACATGAATCTTGCACAAAAACATTAAATAATAAATTATTATTTTTAGCATTTACTCTCCCTTTTGAGAGTTTCAGTTCAATTTAAGTTGGTCTAAATGAAAAGAAACAAGGTTATAAAACAATGAAACACCTCAGATTTTGTGAATTCAAAAGAAAAGGAAAGATCTAAATGCTCATTATATTTCATTTGATTCAACTAATTTGTTTCATTTGAGTTGGCTCTACTCAAACCAATGAATTATTTTGAGCGTACAGTGTGTTTAGTAAATTTTTGTGTGTTTAAAAAAAGTGGGGTTTTTTTTACAATAAAATCGCATGGATTACTTTTATGGTGCTTTTTGGAACTTGACAGCTCCGGTTCTCATTTATGTTCATTCTTATTGAAACAACTCACTGGAATATTATTCAGAAAAATGTCCTTTTATGTTCCAGGGTAAAGAGTAAATGACAAGTGAATTTGCATTTTCATTTCCTTGAACATTAACCACCCAGGTTCGCAGGTGAAATTTCATCTGGCCTGACATCAATGGTCCCCTCTATCTCGGAACACAGGGAGAGTTCTGGAATAAGAACATTTTCTCTTTGAACTTCCATTGAAGTTCTAATAGAACTTACGGGCTTAGCTGAATTCTAATGGATTGTGTTATCATCAGAGTGCTCTGTGATGTGAAGCAACTGTTCGTGTGTGTGTGTCTGCTCATTAAAGTGAGCAGACAGCCAGAGACAGGCTGGCTAGGGAGGAATAGAGAGCCGGTATAGTCCCCTGAGTCTACCCAACATGCCTCCCTCAGCACTTTTCACTGTGCTGCACAATGGAGAAGCCAGAGGGGATTCAACACAGTGAGTCTCGAACACAGTCCAAATGTGCTCGCAACTTTCCTCATTACGTCCCACAAGACATTTGCATAGCTCAACGTGATAATGTGACTTCAGCAGTGCGTTGGCCTTGGTTGTTGTCAAAAACACGAATTCTCAGTTGCGAATCTGTGATATGTCTCATCATCTTCCGTGATGAGCGAATAATCCATCCCAAGCGACTCTATCCGAGCTGCTCCAAAGAATGAGAAATGGCACATGGTGCGGATTTATGTTTTTATCTGTGAATGACTGACTGCACCCTTGTACAATATTTAACAGCGTCGCTGCATATTCAAATCTAATTAAACATTATCAGATGGAATTAACATGCTCTCATCAATTTGTAATTGTGCAAATGAATTCTAAACACATTCTTCCCCTTTGAGCCTCATAATTCTAGGCTTTCTTCTCGGAATCATCCCGGAGCGGCCATCCAGCTGCGTGTTTGTAAGTTTGTTTAAAATTTCTGCTGCGAAAATGGCTTTAAAGTGAAAAGTGCCTTTAAAAAAATGGATGTGCCACTCACGAGAAATCGTGTAGCTTGGGCATGTAATTTCCTGCTGGAGCCACAGAGAAGTGTGTAACTCATCTCCTTCCGACATCTTTTAATGCCTTTCTCAGATGTTAATGAGTTTCGGTACTTTCTGCCAATATTGAAAAATACCACCCACGTCTCAAATACATCAGGCCCCTTCCTGCGTACCCGCATGAAAAAATCTCTACACTTCAACTGGTTATGTAATGCAGAGTGACAGCTCGTCATTTTTGGAGACCTGGGTTCCTGTCAGACAGCCAATGTAGCGATAAAAACCCGCAGACGAGCGGGGAGATGTATCTGTACACAGCTTCAAACTTCAAAATTCCATTTCACTGCTCATAACTTCTTATATGGTTCATTGACGACGCTATGACTGTTAATTGTATAGTCTAAACTTACTGTAGATGGAACATTTCTCCTGTGTTTTATTAATTGCGAGCGCTGATGGAGTGTGAGTCTGGTGTTTCAGTGCATGAATGAGTGATGAACTAATCCAAAATGACACTTCAAAATGCCGCTACAAAAACAGAGAGTAAATTGGACACCTGTGAAACACTACACAGCCATTCATCAAGATGTCTCGCAGGGTTAATGAGAGAGGGCAGGAAGGAACAAAATAAACAAATAAACCTTTTATTTATGTCCTTGTTACATCTCTTCAAAGATTCACCCAATGTGCCTCGTGTGGCAGACAACCTATTCGCAGGTGCTGTATGTCAAGATGACAGGAGAGAGTTTCAGTCTGTCAGATCTGTCACACAAAACCATTACAAAGTCGGATGGGGTTCAATATTTCCCTAAAGACTTTCTTAAATAACCCTAAAACCTATGGAGCGCCATGTGTAACCTGACTAAATTTGTGGACTGACATGAATTGTAGTGGTTATTGACAAAATGCCATTTTATTGCAGTTCGTACACAGAAAAACAAAAGCCAGTTGCCAACGGAAATGTAAAGTCAGCACTATGATCTCCAAAGAATGTGTATTTTTTAAAAGAAATGCGTACATAAAATAAAGTGCTGACCTTAATTAAATGCAACTGGCTTTTTCCTTGCTTTTTATGAAATTCATTTAAATTATAACTGCATTTTGTTATGAAATTATGCATTTTGCACAATACCGTTACAAAGTTTGGGACCAGTAGGACTTTTTAAAAGAAATTAAAACTTTTATTCATCCAGGATGCAATAAATTGATCAAAAGTGACATTGTTAAACATAAGATTTCTATTTTAATAAATGCTTATTCTTCATCAAAGAATCCTGAAAAAAAAAATGTCATGGTTTCCACAAAATAATTGAGCAGCACAACTGTTTTCAACATTGATAATAGTAAGAAATGTTTCTTAAAAAGCAAATTATAATATTAGAATAATTTCTGAAGGATCATGTGACAGTGAGGACTGGAGGAATGATGTTTTGCATGTATAATTTAAAAATGCATTTGCACAGGTATAAATTACTTTTGAAAATAAATTAAAATACAAAACAGTTATTTAAAATTGTAATAATATGATTAAATAAATGCAGCCTTGGTGAGTATAAGACGTTTTTTTTAAGAAACAAAATCACTATGCTTTTGAATGGTAATGTATGTTTTATAATGTTTCCTGTTGTGCACTTACAATGTTAGAATGATTTTTGCATGCATTTTTTTTCCTTCATATTTTAGAAATAAAAGGCATTTTAGCCCTCTGATTTGAATGCACTGTTTTAAGGGGCGTGTCCGCTGTGATTATTCGTGGAACTCTCTCAGATTTTATTTTGCATATTTTTAATATAAGGTGAACTAATCATGAAAAGTGTTGATTGTAGCATTATATTTAGATCGTGGCATGTAAGGTTGCAGTGATGAGCATTGTAGCCGCATGAATGCAGTGATCTTATCATTGTAACTCGATTTCTGCACACTAACGAATGCTTTTATCATAACCAACAGTGCAAACACAATGTAAATATGCGAGTTCAGAACTCAGTCACTGATAAACCCATGCTGTTTGATTGACAGCTCCAGCGATTGCAAAGGGAGCGTTCTTTGATCGCTTTCTATATATAATTTAATCACAGTTTATTTTCATCCTACTAAGAGAAACATGTGAAGTTGAACATCTGACTCTACCTGAATCATTGCATATCAGAAATCACTGGTCACAGATCAGGCATTATAATGAACGTGGTTACTTACATGTTTTCACATTACTGTCGAGTCGATATCGTAAAAGTCTGTTTGCAAAGCCTGCGCCGGAATTGTGACTGATTTAACAAAAGATCCACAGTGAAATGCACCGAATACAAATAAATAATGTTCAACTGAGACATTCACATTGTTGAAAATAAATAACCACATTCCTAGCATTGGATCCTTTGGAAGGTCCTGTATCCTGTATTGCTCTTCTCTCCTTGCCATCTCACTAACATGCCAGTGGGCGGGGCCAAAGTTGCAACGATGAAGTAGGCATTGCTTTTCTTCTGTAGAGGCGGCCTTTTACCTAGTCACATTCTACAATGAGTCGTTACAATAAAAACTGTTTTTGGACTATCAAGGAAGTTTTCAGTTCTGAAACTTACAGGATATTTTTATAGTATGATGACCTTATATGTCAAAAGCTCAAGGAAATTTAGATTTCTCAGTGCATCAGACCCCTTTAAGTTGATCAGATAAAACAATACGGTTCATGGCCTCTTTAAAGGTGAGGTGTGCTTTTGGATGTTAAAATGCTTTGTCCTGGAAACCTGTGTGAAAACAGTCACTATTTTTGCAATTCACTTTGCTGATGCTTGTGCCAAAAAATGAGTCATTTCACCTTTAAGAGCCAAGATTGAGTAGTTCGCCCTTAATCCAAGGACCTCATTAAAGGGTTTCATTGCCCTGACATGATTAGATGCTGTTGGCTGGCATCTCACAACTGTAGATGCTTTGCAATCCATCAAGTAATTTTTCTGCCCTCCTAGTGTCACAGTACACAAATATCAACTCACAGGGAAAGATAAAAAGAGGAAGAAAAACAAAGAAAACGGATGTTTTGACATGGCATCTTGGGATATTGGCCCTTAGCTTCAGCTTTCACTGAAAAGGGCGTCTGTTTCTTTTCAGGTGTTTATAAGGTGTTAACTCAAATGAGAACAAGCTGTTGTTGTGAAAGAGAATCCACCCTCTCCCTTCTGTTGTCAGTGTTTGAGGTTATTTGATCTCTCTGTTCTGTGAATGCTACCAAGACGCCTTTAGCAAAGATGCTATCATGCTTGATTTTAAATTACCCTTCTGGATGGCCGTATCTTTAGATGGGATGTGGAGGGAACAGATTTGACTTTCTTGGAAAGCCCTCACAGCACTCTCCGTTCCGAGATTATGGACGACGTGGTGCCAGAGCACTTTGTGCATGAATCTTCAAAAGTTGGGCAGGGCTCCATGTCAACTGAAAGATCTGAGCTAGTTTTTGGTGCAGAATGAAAAGTTGCCAGAGCATCTCAGGCGCTTCTTTCATATCTGAACTTATTCAAGCATTCAATGAATTCATCACCGCTTTGGCAGCAAGTGTAGTGCCAGACAGAAGGAATTACCACAGCTGTCCAAAGTATCCGTATCCTGTGAAACCTCCCAGCTTCCAGACGATGCATTAGTGATTCTCTTTGCAACACGCTCTTTCTTGCATGCGAAATGAGTGGCTTGGTGATTTGAAGCATTGGCCAAAGAGTTGTGTGAATAAGCAAAGCTTAATTAGGCCTCTACATGCTGTGCCAGATACACGCTGTTTACCTAAACCTAATGACTAAAACAAGTTGTCATCAGCATTCATTCCATTTGAAAGTGTGTCTCTGCATCAGTATGGTGCCAAAAATCTGCAGAAACCCTTCAACAGTAACATATTTAGCTTCCTTATATCCTGCAGTGGTACGCAGTCCTTGATCTTCTTGTTTTTCTCCTTTTCCCTCTAATTCTGCAGCGCTGAGCATTTTTTTCCTCCAACCATATATTCAAGCTGCCTAGTGCTACTTTCTTGTTTTCATTTAATTGCTCTAGATTAGCTTATAGCTACGCTTGCAATAGCTCTGCTATCATCTTCCTGCTGTGCGCTAGTGCAAGTCAATTCCAGGCCTGTCATCCAGAACTGAGCGTGTTGGCTCTCTCCCTGAACTGTTGCTGAACCTGGCAGCGTTTCTCTTTCGGCTGCAGGTAAATAGAGTTAGACGACAGACACGGCTAGCCTATCCATATCACTCCTGGGAGTCAGACTGCTATGGAAATGCTCTAGTCACTCTAGATTTATTTAGCTGTTGGGACAAAGTTAAGCCTTGAAGAAAAAAATACACTGAGATCATCTGCGCCCATGTTAAATGATGCATTTGATGAAATTATGCATTTATGATGAGTCTAGCCATATGGGATTTTTTTGGTAGATGCCAATAGATGATAATTAATTGATTTTAATGTTATGGTCGAAAAACAAAAACAATATGAGGTTCATATTATAACTTGAAATTGATTTTTTTAATTTTTTAATTTTTTTTATAAAATAAATAAATAAGCCTTTATTTCGTCAAGGATCTGGAGTTTAGAACTTTATGTTTTTAAAGGGCAATTGTACCAATTTTTTTCATAACATTTACATTTATTGATTTTGCAGACGATTTTGTTTCCAAAGCGACTTACAAATGAGGAATACAGCAAGCCATTCATCGTGAAGTGGCAAATAAACACAAGAAGTGCACATAAAGTTTCAGACATTACTTAGAGTAGCATAAACTAGACTAGAGAGGGATTAAAGGAAAGTGAAAGCATAGATAGAGGTTAAGTGCTCACAGAAGAGATGAGTTGTCAGCTGTCAGACTGTTACAAAATTACAAATCTACTTGACATCTCTTTCTATAAGAAACATTTCTGTGTCAAAAGTAGCTGATATTAATCTGCTTTACCTCACATAAGAGCACATCATTACAAAAATACTATTATAATTATAATGTTATTACACCCTTAGTACAATGTTACAAATGGGGATTTTCACATTTTGGTTCACCAAAGAACTTTTCAGTAAAAAGTTCTGAAAAGTGTGAAGAAAATTTTAATCATCCAAAGAACTGAGAACACTATAAAGAACACTATATGAAGCACAATGAAAAGGTTCCATGGAAGTTAAAGGTTCTTTATGGAACCATTGATGCCAATATTGTCATGGTTCTGTTATGTTTGGATTTTAGTTTGCTTATCTTCAATTGTCACATGTTTCATTTGTTCTAGTTTCCCGCCACACTTTAGTCACTATGGTTACTGATTATGATTATTCATTCTGTTCAGCAAGGCCATAACCATGTCTTGAACATTGGGGGGGACCAACGTTTTTCTTTTTTTTTTGCGAGGTGTTGGTCGTTTTATTAAAATAAAATTGCATAATTAAATTATTAAAATGGATTTAAAGGGAATAAAGAAGAAATAAGAATGGTAAAAGTGGTTCTAGGTCTAATTATAGCCTATATAGTAGTTGTGAAATAATCCATTTAAACTCTTTGCAAATGATATTTGTAAAAATGTGCTCACATCCACTCTTGTTTGTAAGTATGTTGCTGTGGGTCGTTAATCATATCCATCCTAAAACAGTTGTCAAATATGAAATTTTTAGCTACTTACATCTAGCCACGCACGCACACACTCTTTCACTGTCAAGTCAACTTTATTTATATAGCACTTTTTACAATGCAGATTGTTTCAAAGGAGCTTCACAGTGTTAAACAGGAAAATGCAACAGAATTTGATTAGGCTGTACAGCCGCTCCGGAGAAAACGGTGATGGGATCTAGCTCATTTTAATTATCATACAGTAACAATGTGGGCAGATCAGTAATTTAGTTGATATAGTTAATTTAGTTTACTAATTAGATTTATTTGGATATTTAGTTGAAAATTTCGTGTCCCCAACTGAGCAAGGCAAGCCAAAGGCGACAGTGGCAAGGAACCAAGACTCCATCAGGTGGCATAATGGAGAAAAATAAACCTTGGGAAAAAAACCAGGCTCAGTCAGGGTGGAAGTTCTCCTCTGGCCAATTAACAAAGAGCGTATTATTATTATTCTTTGCAACTTAACTGTAAAAGCATGTAGTTTTAATTCACATTAAGCCTGCCTTCTGTGATCTGATTGGCCATCATTTTGACGTTGACGAGCACTGTTATACTGCTGAGGCAGAACAGAAAGATAAATGTTTGCCATCCTAACAACAAACAGAGCAGTGCATAATGGAGAGCAGTATTAATTAAAAATTAGTCAAATTATTCTGTCATTTTAAAATATACAAAAGCCTCTTCAAATGATTACTTGTGTATGTAAATATGCACTACATTAACGACAAGACTAAACGATCTAGATGTTTTGGGGTAAAAACTAATAAATGTTTAAAGTTTAAGTATGGCAGCTCAGGAATTTGGGTATCAAAATTATCTCCGAACTTCCCAGTGGTAAAAATCAGAGGGTGTTCAAGTGCAATTTTTACCCCGGAAACTTGTATTTATGATAATTCCGAGATCACATGAAGGCAGCTGTCATCACGTCACCTCAGCTCCGCCCACGTTCCACCTCTCATTTTCAGTTATCCGGGTGTGACGCAGTGCCAAGATGGCAACGGCCAGCTCAACCCTACTTTACGCTTCAAAACTGCTCTTCAGAATCCTATGGGTGACATCACGGACACTACGTCCATATCTTTTTACAGTCTATGGTTTTTCCCCAACGGTTCACATAAAACATAACCAATAATGTTTGCATGAATACTCGCCAAGTATATCGTATATCAGAGTTCTCGCGGGAGACTGGAATTGAAAATAATGACTCATCTGATGCCGTCTTTGATAATTCACACTGCGTGACTGTCACTAGCGTGAACTAGCACCGATTTGCCTATGATTTCGGGCATTTGTCAGCGATTTCACAAAACCTGTCGGCGAGTCAAAATCGGGGCTAAAACCGTGTGAACTCTGCATAAGATGGTTTTCATGGACAAAGGAAAGGTACTCCTCAGAAAACGTATAAATAAAGATACTTTTAGATGTTGAATTGCTATTTAGAGCATTGGGATCGCTAGATGAGGGCTTAATGAATGAATTTTGTGAAAACCTTAAAATTGCAATTTTTCACTTGTTTTGTCTGTATGTCGAAATTATCCTGTGTGCATTTCCACTCACTTTGCCAGGACGGTCACATATACAGTGTTTTATTTTTCCATTTGATTACTTTATTCAATTTCTGTATAGGCTAGGCTAATTTGTTTCAGATTGTTTCAAATTGTTGCTAGACTGTTTCATCTCACTGTTGTTGGTTGACATTGAAACTGCTCTGAAAAAAAACATATTAAGTGGTTTGGGTTGACAAATATAAATGCAAGGACCCCTCAGGGCCCCCAGAAGTCTTGGACGGCCACTGGACCTGAGGCTGTAAAAGTGGCTAAATTAAATTATACTTTTTTCTTTTTTCTCTCTAAAGCAGAGAGAGATCTTTACTGTAGTGTGCATCACTATAGCTTATTTGTGATTAAAGACATCTAGTGCATTACTATTGCACAAACGTCAACAATATACAGTATTGTGCATCGCAAGGTTCTTCATTGATTCACAGATCTGAGGACTGCCTTCTCTTATGTACATGATTCACCTAAAGAGTACATCTAACCTTGTTAGTGAAGTTGTGTGGTCATATACTGTATTTTCACTATCATGACTGTGCATGCTTTCAGTTTGGCCTTCAATTAGAGCATATGAGCAGTAGTAATATATCTATAGCTGTAGCTTTGGGGATTGGACCTCTGGACCCCATCCTAATGAGTGTACACCTTACCTCTTTGTCCTGGCCTAGTTTCCACATTTGTCTGCTTCCTGTGCTATATCCCAAGCTGTGCTTGTTCCACATGACTAATACAACCTTGCTGAAGCAGGAACTGTGAATAGAGACAAAGTCGACTCTCCCTCAAAAAGTGATTCTGCATTTCACCATAGTGCTGAAAGGGTTTTTTACTCTTCTCCTCAAGGTTCAGCGTGTATCAATAAGACTCATCCTTGCCTTGTATCTTGATCTGAACTGAGAATAACCCCTGGTAATCCTTCCATCAAGGGCAGAACCTTCCCATAATAAAACTAGGCAAGGTTTGCACGTATATCCTCTGATGTGATGCAGTGATGCAAGTAACAGGGTTCTTTCACTATGTATTGATTAATGATATTTATTTAATTGTGGTCAGAGGAACAACTTCATGGTCATAGCAGCAATGTTTGCTACTGGTGCACTATGTGTGATCAACATAAATACTCACGATGCAGAAATACAAATCAAAGCCTTCTTCTCATATCAAATTAATCTTTATAGGTGCTCCACATGCCATGGCAACTGCTTATTTCACTTGCCATTGATGGAGATTGTTTTTATTATAATATGAAGGGTTTGACAGTATTTATCTGTGGTTTCCTGGATTCTGCTGTGAACTGGTGTCCATTATCCATTCGATTCGCCTCCCAGAGTAAATCCTCATCCAAACAGATTCTAAATTATATCTATGTTACCTCCGTTCTCGGCGCCTGCACTCAAGGCTTTTATTCGTGAATCTGAGGGGCCTCTGGGGCAGGAGGCTTTTATTTAAGTAGCCTGTGCCACTCAGAAATATAATGAAGATTTCCATTATGATTACACTAGAGGAAGTACTGCCCATAATTGAGTGTCACAACTGCAGTTGTACATGTTTAGTTTGAGAGGCATAAAAGGCTCCGTCTACTCAAGTGAAGCTAGTCCAAATGTTCTAGAAAGACCCCTCCTCATTCAGATCTGCTGCAGTCCCCCGACTATTCTACATGCAGGGTCCACCAGTACGGTTTAAGATGAAGTATAATTGGTCTTTCACTGTGATGTTTAAATTCATATAATTTAGGTTAATCCTTTGCAGATTTGTTTTTGGCTTTGGCAAAGTCAAGATGCTTATCTCTAAGTATGGTATAGTATATTACGTGGTAGATTGTTAAGCTGAGGATGCAGACAGACAGATTTATTCAAGTGTTAAAATGCAGAGTCGGGCCATAATCCATTGAATCTACTAAAATGTGAATATATGGGATTATCCTTGTTGTTTTGTTTCCTGTTGCTACATCTGCAATGTTTATCTCTATCCTATCTATATCCTATCTATCTATCTATCTATCTATCTATCTATCTATCTATCTATCTATCTATCTATCTATCTATCTATCTATCTATCTATCTATCTATCTATCTATCTATCTATCTATCTATCTATCTATCTGTCTATCTGTCTATCTATGTCTGTCTGTCTGTCTGTCTGTCTGTCTGTTAAAGGAACACGCTCATTTTCCAACTCCTCTAGAGTTAAACAATTGAGTTTTACCGTTTTTGAATTCATTCAGCCGATCTCTGGATCTGGCGGGAGCACTTTTAGCATAGCTTAGCATACATCATTGAATCAGATTAGACCATTAGCATCGTGTTCAAAAATGACCAAAGACTTTCAATATTTTTCCTATTTAAAACTTGACTCTTCTGTAGTTACATCGTGTACTAACAGAAAAAGAAAAGTTGGAATTTTTCAGACTGAAATGGCTAGGAACTATTCTCTCATTCCTGCGTAATGATCAAGGAACTGTGCTGCCGTACCATGAGTGCAGCGGTGCAAAGATATTACGCAGCGCCTGAAAGTAGTTCCCAACTAGGTAACTTCCAATGTGACCGGCACTAAGTTTGTACCCACGAAAAACAAGGAATGAAAGAATCAATGGTTGGCTGCTCTGAACATAGATATCAAAACACCGGTAGATTCAATCCAGAAAGTGTGTGTTTGCTCAAAGCACTTGACAAAGCACTTGACCAGAGGACTATTTGGAAAACATGGACAGTGTTACCCGTACCACGGTAAGGTGTCTACAGGATATGGCCATCCCAACAATATTCAGAGGACAGACAGGACCAAGTGTATCATTACCCATGGCTGTAAGTATAACATTATTATTATTATTTTTAGTTAGCTTGAACGACCAGATTGAAAAAGCACTGCTGTTGTCTTTAGCTAACGTTACCTGTGAAATGCAATCACGTGTGGTTTTCTCAACCATTTGGTTTATACAGTATATAATGTTAGTAGTTTTGTTGTTGAGTTCTGGTGAGGTATAGTTTGATTAAAATAAACTTGTGGAATTGTCGGTATTGTTTATCTACAGTTGCTATGGTACAAAATACTAGTGATGTTACGTTCTGTGCTGAGGCTTAGGAGCGTGCGCAGGATTTTTTCCTGCATTGAAAATTATTTGGCAGCCGCCAAAACAAATTTGTGTCCTGCCAAAGCCTTATTTGATCAGTTATTGTGATTTATGAGTAATGTAGATGAGCGCATGTTAACTAAGTGACAGAGAGAACACGCAGAGAGCCCTCCCCGCGCATTCTCTCTGTCACATATTACGTTATTCAAAATCAAAAGATCGGAAGACCGAATCCATGTTGCATGTTGCGCATTCGGACATTTTTTTCCTTGAATTACAACTGGGTGTGAATTGCGCTCAAAAAACGGTGACTCTTCTCTCACTCACCAGTTCGAATCTGCTGTCCTCCTCACTTCTGCCCCCACTTTCTTGCCTTTGACATTCCAAAAGCTCATCTTCAGTGTATTCCGGTTCAAAAAGATACAGTTCAAGATCTGCACCAAAGTAAATATCTTCTGAATCGTCTCTCCCAAATGTCTCCATGGTTACAAGGCACGCTCCCTGTGCAAGCAGGTTGTTGGTTATGTTTACAGAAGTTAGCCTATTTTCAGGCGCTGCATAATATCATTGCGCCGCTGCACTCATGGTACGGCAGCACAGTTCCTTGATCATTACGCAGGAATGAGAGAATAGTTCCTAGCCATATCAGCCTAGAAAATAACAACTTTTCTTTTTCTGTTGGTCTTAGTACACGATGTAACTACAGAAGAGTCAAGTTTTAAATAGGAAAAATATTGAAAGTCTTTGGTCATTTTTGAGCGCGATGCTAATGGTCTAATCCGATTCAATGATGTATGCTAAGCTATGCTAAAAGTGCTACCAGATACAATTGGAAGGGATTCAAAAACAGTAAAACTCAACTGTTTAACTCTAATGGACTTTGAAAATGAGCCTATTTTCAAAAAAAGTGTAGTGTTCCTTTAAGGTATTTTAATTAAAGGTCCGGTTCTTTGTGTGTTTTTGAAGCTTTGATTGTGTTTACAGTGTGCAATATAACATATGTTCATGTTTCGCTTGTAAAAAAACACAGTATTTTTCACACAATTTACTTATCTCTATACCGCTGTTTTCACTGTCCTAAAAACGGGCTGACGAGTTCCTTGTTCTATGAAGTCCCTCCTTCAGAAATACGTAACGAGTTCTGATTGTGCCAGCGGTTCCCGTGTTGTGATTCGACAGCAGCTTAGCGCACATGGCACGGTTCCTGTGTTGTGATTCGACAGCAGCTTAGCGCAAGTTGTACGGAAAGGTCACGCCTCTTAACGGGAGATGTATGCGGCTATGCGCTCAATGATCTCTACAGCGTCCCTGGGAAAGCCAAACAAAGGTGATTTGACTCTGGGATGAAAATAACAGCGTCTCGACGACATGGCGACAAACACACTGAAACGCAGCACTTCCTTTTCTCCACGCGACAGTCCTCTTCTCCACGTGGGACAGCAACAAGACCACGCCCCCTTTTTTCGCGTATTCTTGTGGGCGGAGGTTAGTCTGTTCTACTGACTGACGTAATTAATGAAGGAAGTACCAGGATGTAGTCCAAGCCAGCCGTTCGCTGTAGGCTTTGAAAGGGGACTTCTGTTAAATAAAATATCTCGCTTGGCATTGAACTTTGAGCTTTATAATTTTACAGGTATTATTTATGCTCTAACAGCAACATTACACACTAACTAAAGTTTGAACAATGGGATCACGAAGAACGGGACCTTTAACAATTCACAACAAACCATATATTTAACATATATTGAAGCATAACATATATACATACCATTTAAACAACTATAATATTATTATCAGATTATTTGTTAACAATATTTTTACTATTGAATATATATTTTAAATTGCTCTGTAATGGTAAGGTAACTTAAAATCAACCACTTAAAGGTTTACAACCAAAAGATTTTACTGTAGTATATCTGTAGTATATTTACATATTTTTTCCGTTAAAATGAATAGCATTTTTTTATTGTGTAGCCGATCTCTATTTCTGGTGAGTTTGTATTAGTGTTCATGTTACTATATAAATAAGTATGTGTACTTAATTCGTATTGTTTACATTGACTATATAACAGCTTATAAGAAAGGGTAACTGTAAAGTGTCAGAAAAAGTCATTAAAATAATGTAGTAGGCTACAGTAGTACAGAAGCCCATTAGAGAATGACAAATGCTTCACTTCGTTTGATTATGATGATATTCCGGCCCCGTTCCCGTACAGGACAGGGGAGATTGGGGCGGGGACCTGTTTGTACTGCTTTTGTGAGCCACCGGTCCGCCTCATCGCTTTCCCGATACCCATCAGGAGGCAGTAGTATATCCTCCAGTGCAGTGTGTGTGGCGTACTGGAGCTGCGCTTCCCATCCGCTAAGCACCTTTGTCTCTCTCACAGAGCTTCACTTTAGCAGGGCGCGGGGTTCAAGTTGCTGCGTTAGACGGAGGGGAACCGCTTTGAAGAAGTGGACCTGGACGTCTTTAATACACCCTCGCTCTCTAGAACTACTACAAAGGGAGTGAACGGAGAGAGTTGCGCTGCGTAAACCGACACCGACCATCGCAGCGCTCGCTCGCTCGCTCTCCTAACCGTCAAGAAAGCAAGCATGCGGGAAAACACAAGGAGCTGAGTCTTTCTTTGGAAAATGTGGGATTTGTTGGGCTCGTTTTGAAATGGTGGCTCTCTGAGACCAAGCGCTGTGTGCGTTTTCGTGCGTTTTTGGAAGCGCTGACAGTCCGTGAGCGTTACGCGCTGACTCGCCAGAGGTAAGTTTGACGCCTCCAATACTAATACTACTGGATTATTGCAGTGTTCTATTATTGCAGCGTTCCGTTCTGTTCTAAGTTGACGTCACAACGTCACGTTATTAGTGCTTTTTTAAATGTGGTTTATTGTAAACGCGATATGGGTGGAAAGGATATTTGATACCATCATTAAGTCGGTCATTCTTTCAGTCGGCGGAGCTCCAACTGTTGCCATTGTTTAGATAAGTTTTTAAAATCTCACTAAAGATGATTGTAATAAATGTAGATGGCAGTTTGTGTCACTTTGGCGAAAACGCAGTGCGGTTTTAATTGGACTCTCACATCAACGGGCAAACAAATAAGACTAAAATCTTTAGCCTATGTGCCAGATTGAGGGAGGGAATCAACGCTGACTGTTTATTGCATATTTGATGGGATTCTATATATTTAAAGAACAACCTCAGCACTTTTTGTGCAATTACAACGTTCCTGCCACGTTCGCAGCACAATAAAACGCTTCTCTCTGAGGTTTAACGCTATTTAGTGACACAGGCAAGGTAATAAGCGATGGTGGTGTTATTTGGAATGATATAGCCTAGCCTAAAAGTGAAGTTCAAAATCACACAATCGTGCTGGAGATTGACCACCAACAGATGTTTTCGTGCTGTGACACATAGCCTACGGAGTGCTAGAGTCCTTCTTTTCCTTCTTTTCTTGTGACTGGTAGTCTATAATGAAATAAGTACGCACTGCATGGAGATTACAGTAATTACAGCATGAAGTGGACACTGGTGCTTTCATAGCTGGGTGCTCATTCAGGCAAAGAAATAGTCAAAGACACAGTTAAACTAAAAATAAAAAATACTGTCATTTACTCACCTTTATGTCGCTCCAAGAACTTATGACTTTGTTTCCACTGTGGAACACAAAAGGAGACATTTTGGAAAATCACTGTTTTCCATGCACTGACAATACAACGTGACTGAAGATATCAAGTCAAAAATAAGATGTAGGCTATGTGTGGCACACATCCCAAGTCCTCTGAAGATTTGCAGTAGCAGTCGTGTGAGTCGACACAGAAATTTAAGACATTATTCAGTGATCGTCCCCTCAATTGAGCTGTTAACAGCAAGTTGATTAAATGAACTTGAGAATCAGATCAGTCTGATTTGTAAACAAATCATTCAGATCAACTTTGTGAATGGAATTAAACATGTTTGAGATCTGGCTACAACAAATAATTTATTCATAAATCGGACATAGGTAGTTCTCTCGGACTCCTATGAATTCATCAATATGCACTAGGATGAATGTGAGGACTTGTATTTTTGCATGTTTGTCATATAAACCTATTGTGTATGTTTTTCCAGAGTCTTTGAAAAGACTATACTTTTATGAAACTTTTGTGGTGATTTTGTGCTCTTTTTGAGGATTATCATCTTTATCATTTATTTTTACTACATGGAAAAGATCAACCAGTCATAAAGGTTTGGATTGATGGCGAGTTCATGATTACAGACTATATATATATATATCTAAGTGTGTGTTTGTGTGCGCACATTTTGTGAGGGGTGGTCCTATGAAGTTCAAATGGTCCAAATCATATCTTAAAGGGATAATTCACCCAAACAAGGAAAAATTAAGATTCTGTCATAATTTACTTACCCTCACCTCATTTTTTTTCTTGCAAAACACAAACAATATTTTGAAGAATGTTGGTAACCAATGCTTATTTGGTTCCCATTGACTTCCATTGTAGTTTTTGTCTGTAAAATCCATTTCAAGTCCATGAAAAACCAACATACTTCAAAACTTTTTCTTTTTTATGTTCTACAGAAGTATGTCATAGGTTTGGAATCACACAAGGGTGAGTAAATGATAGATGTTTATTTCGGAGGACCCCCAAAAAATGTGAATAACAAAAGGTGTATATACAGGTTGAGATGTGAATGGGATTTCATAGATTGTTTTTGTATGTATGGAGAATAGTGAGGTCACTGTGTATTATCACATCCAAGAACAATTGATTGTCCATTATAGTGATTCATACAGTGACTGGAAGCAGGAGACTGGAAGCCTCAAACAAAGCTCTTTATTATTGTGACGTAGGGCTGTCATTGTCTGTTAATGAACAGTGAAAGGAGAGGACAGCAGTAACTGTATAATTGTGCTCCATTCATGTTTGTTTCCAGCCTGTCCTGGACAGTGTTCCCGCATTAAATGCAACTGGCAGGGAATAGCTTGCTGAGGGCCCATACACTGTCACCCCTTCAGCCCAGATGTTCCTCAAACCCATTGAGAGTCAAATTGGGCTCCTGGAGGGGAGATCTTCTCATTGTTGTGCCACAATGGACTCGCATCCTTCCTTAGTCAATAGTACCGAAAAAACTGATTCACACGCACACACACAGATTCCCATACAGGGTTTAGTACATTGACATGAGGGATTCGCAAGGACAGGAAAAGCTCTGATCATCCATCTGGTCATGGTCTGAAATCTGGAATATTGAATTCCAACTCCTAAAATTAAGATTTTGATATCAGACTCTTTAAAGAGAGGTCGGTTGATGTAAAAATGTTCTTCATTTAAATGAACCAGTTGGATAAATTATTTAACATGACTAAATAAACCTGTTACTTCAATCAATGTACGAATTTGAAAGGCTCAGATCAGGTAGAAATATCTACTAGTCTTTTCAGTTGCATGTTCACGTTTACAGCATTCATTTTTTTGAAAATAAGTGCTATCCTTGAGCTTAAAAAGCTGTTCAACTAGATCCGAACCACAATTTGACTTTATGCAACTGAAAAGATGCATTCATGGTAAAATGTCAGGCATAAACCATCCATATTAAATGGATCATCATCACAAACGCAGTCAAAATTCTCAGTTGAAGCGCATTATAATGTCAACAACATGCAGATTGCACAGAGCCATACAGGAAGTACCTGTATGGAATTCAAAAGCCTCTTTTCTAAGTCGTCCTGAGCACTTGCTATCTGCCCCTGCGGGAACTCGTATCACATGAAAGAATTATTGGATTACATCCCTGACATCATGAGGCAAATGTTCTGGCCTTGGGTCTTGTTATAATAGTGCGGTTTTGCGGACTCTGTCGTTCAATTAGCGCAAGCAGCTAACCAACGTGACGGTCTCCCTGAAACGCTTTTACACCGAATGAATAGAAATCAATTGACAAACACGATGCCTCGCCTTGCGTAACACCTTCTGTGCTCTGGCTTACTGTGAGGTGTGTTCCTTATATACGCTCGCACAAGGGTTATTTGTTCCCCTTTCTCTGCTGGGAGTTCATGTGTGGTGGCCGTGCGTATTGACTGCGCCCCCTTCGACTAGAACCCTCATTATTCTCTATCAGTGTGCACTCCTATATGCCATTTCCTCTCTGCCTCTATTTAGTCTCTCTGTTTCCTGGCTTCCACCTGTATTTGTAATGAGTACAATGGTACTCCAGGAGTCTCAGGGGTGATGTGTAAAAGTGGAGAGAGGCCATGCAGTCAAGGCGAGTCCGTGATCTGAAGTGGACGCTGGCGGATGCCTCGTCTGGTGAAACGGGTGAGTGAAATCAGCAGGGGCTGGCGATGGACATGGGTGATGTTTAGATAAGAGGATGGGAAGAGTGTTTTAAGAGCAGCACTGCAAATATAGAAGAGATTGCGTGTGTGTTCGTGAGTGTGTGTGTGGATGGAAGGGCAGCTTGTGTGCATTGGTGTTAAGGGTAGTGCTTTTTTCCACCATCCCCCAGTGTGTTTACACATATTGGAATGATGTGTGTGTGTGTGTGTGTGTGTGTGTGTTTGCCTGTGTGCGCGCAGCTGTGGGCCAGAGGTGGAGAAACACATCCGCACAGAGCTGTGAAAGGGATACATGCTTGACTGTTCAAATTTTTAGAAAAATCAAGTTTCGATAGACAAACACTTAAACAGATAATTCTGTCATCATTTACTCTGTAACTTTCTTTCTTCTGCAGGCCAGTGTTATTTTAGTATTACACCTCATCGACCCATGAATTCCATTTTCGGTAGCGTACCTCGTTTTCCTTCTTACGCCCAGGGGCTCGTTTTCCTGGTGCTGAGATGGATCCATCAGGACAGTTTTGCTTGTCTTTTATGAGCTGCATATGGAGGCCGCGCAGAGGGGAAAGGTGGAGAGCGTAGACCCTCTCGTTTGCTAGCAAATGACCAGTATCGACCATCTGCTATTTTAGTGTCCTTCCCCACAGGCTCTGCTAGTGATTTTTTCAAACTGTGCATTTGTTGTAAATGAGAGTGACTTTATGCATTTGTGTTTGCATGGCTTTTCTTTGAATCCATCCTAAAATTAGGGACAGCTTTTTGTTTTTCTCCATTCAAAGCCTGGCAGCCACAGGTAGGAGCTGAACTGCATTAAAACGGCCAGTCAATGATTTCCTTTTGTGCGAGCCAGTTCCAAATGTCCTTTTGGAAATTGTGTTTACAGAAATGTTATTTAGAAGTGCAATCACATGTCTGTGCTTTTGCTTTGAGCAAGTACAGCTTTTCTCCTCTCTCGCTGCTCTTCTGTCTCTCACTCGTGCGTTCCTAACAGATGTTTGCCCGAATGCATCGCGGGCTCAGGTTGTTTACTGAGCTTACATCTGGTTTGGGTGCTTCATATCCCCCTTTGCCCTGAATTAATGGGTGTTTTTTTTCTCCCCAAAAGCCAAATGTATTTGCCTAAGTGTATTGTTGCACACAATGGAGTTGGAATGGTGAAATCTCTAGTCGGTTTCAGGCTGTAATGTGTTTTAACATTGCAGTGTTTTAAACCCATCTGCACAAATAAGCAGTTGGGTTTTTTTTTCAGTCTTTACCATTCATATTATTTGTAGTGCTAGAATTAAGACAACCCTTAAGCCTAGGCATTAAACGTAAGCACATAATACGTCCCACACCATTTGTGCAATACGGACATTAGGGCTGCACGATTAATGATAATAAAACAGAGATTGCGGTATGAGTGCGATTATCATATTGCGAAGACAGGGATTTAATGAAATAAATAAAGGCACAGCGACTGCGTGTTTCAGAGTGAAGCTTATTATTCGCCGGTGTTTGAGCGTCCAAGAGCAGTTCAGTTCACAGTAAATGCTGCTGGACAAGAACTCCAGCTCTGCTTTTTCTTTGAGTTTAGGTCATTTAGGGAACACGACTAGAGATGTTCCGATACCCTTTTTCCCTTCCCGATACCGATTCCGCTACCTGGGCTCAGGGTATCGGCCGATACCGAGTACTGATCCGATACCTGGGTGTGTATCTGTATATACAGCTGTATATACTACTGGCCCTGTATGAATTGCTAGAATTATTTTATAGTGTGCTTCAGACTTAATAAAACATGAACAAATACATGGTGAACTACAGTATTTTTATTATCTGACATGCATTTGACAGTCAAGTCAAGTCAACTTTATTTATATAGCGCTTTTAACAATGCAGATTGTTTCAAAGCAGCTTTACAGTGTTAAACAGGAAAATAATGCAACAATTTTATTCAGCCGTACAGCCATTCTGGAGAAAACGGTAATGTTCATTTCAATCAGTTCATTTCAATTATCATACAGTGACAGTGTGGGCTTTAGATCAGTAATTAGATCAGTAATCTATTTTATATGGTTAATTTAGTTTAATAATTAGATTTATTTGGTTATTATATTTAGTTGAAAAATTTTGTGTCCCCAACTGAGCAAGCCAAGCCAGAGGCAACAGTGGCAAGGAAACCAAAACCCCATCAGGTGGCCTAATGGAGAAAAATAAACCTTGGGAGAAACCAGGCTCAGTCGGGGTGCCAGTTCTCCTCTGGCCAATTAACAAACAGCGTATTATTATTATTCTGGCAACTTTACAGGTTAGAGGTCATAATAGATTGAAATATTCGAAAGATTGGAGTCATCACGCCGGAGACAGGTTTATTGTTGTGTAGACAATGCAATTTCAGGGGAGTCTAATTGACACGGTCTCTGTGGACACTTCAGGGTCATGCGTTGGTCTTCTCTGGGCGCAGGTCCACCATCTGATCTGGATACGGCCCGGATCCGGCTGACTGCAGTAAACCTTGGGATAAAACAGTGAGACTGTTTTAAACCAAACTTTTATTTTGACGGGTTGCCATGAAGATATTTCAGTGTCTGTGTTCCTTATATGACAGTTTTCCCAAATGAAACGGTAAATTCTCATGAAGTGACAGTTTATGCGTTCGTGTCCTCATATAGTGACCATAGACTGTGAATATGGACGTAGAGAAACTGGGGGAGGTTGCCGCTTGATAGTGACACACGGCAGAGATTACAAAGACAGCGAGCGAGCGCGGGCGCCCGGCATCCACACAGAGACGAAATACTGCTAAACAGCCAGTAAACAGCGGACATAGCCTACTGCTAACGTGTTTTCATTTCTTCTTCACTGCTCTAAACAGTGGGTTCCTTGTGGCAAAACAGCACAACTTCCTGTGTTTTGCAATCAGGCAAAGCTCCCGGTCATAACTAGGTCTTGTTTAAGAAAATGGTATCGGATCGGTACATGGGTTCAAGTACTCGCCGATACCAATGCCAGAATTTTTTGTGGTATCGGTGATATTTCCAATACTAGTATCGGAATCGGAACAACTCTAAACACAACATGCGCTAACATCTTCCTAAACTTGTAATGAGAAGCTTTAAGGGCTCCCAGCGGTTTTCTATGGTTTGAATGTGAAAATTAAAAAAAATTCAACAGCTTTAAATATTGATATTGTAATTTCACAGTTGATATATATATATATATTTGATTTTACAGTGAAATATTACTGTGGTAATATGTATTTTGTTTTTATTTAGTAATACTATTCAAAATAATAACAATACTGTTAACATTAGTATTATTTTATAGCATATTGATACATAAATTGTAAATATTTTAATACATTTTAAATAAAGTATACAATTATTGACAAATTGTGCAGCCCTACAAACAAACACTGCAAAACTGGATTTTGTTATTATTATCGCATTTTAAATCATCACAATTTTTATCATAAAAATCAAAGCTAGATTTTTTCTCTGAATTGTGCAGTCTTAACAGACATGAATGATGTGTTTTGTTTAGATGTGCATAACTTTTTAAGGGTCATTTACCTCATGTCATTCAGTTACATATTAGTTTTTTTTTTTTTGTCAATGAATTGCAAGTCACTGGGATCTAATTTCGTTAAAGCAGTATGTATATTTGTAGACTTGTAGAAGGGACAGGTATCTACATTGGATATAGGCTTTATATATATATATATATGGATATAGGCTTGCAATTGCTTAGCGATGCCCTTTCAACCACGCACAACAGTGCAGGAGTATTGCTGTGCAACAACATGTTTTGGCCGATGTTTCTTTAGAAAATGTAGCAATCTAACTCATTTTGGCATTGTTTCGCCCTTTAACATAATTCCTTCCCGTGTGACTTGAAGATTGAACCATTAGCAGCAGGAAACACCAGAGGAACAAACAGTCAAGCACACCAGCATTCACACACACAATAAAAGTGGCTGTGTGTTGCCATTGGGGCAGAAACACAGCCAGGGAAACAGCTCCACAGCTGGGCTCGGCCCCTTTCCCTTAGCCCTCCCCCTCCCTCGGGAGATACGTCCACAAAAAGTCTCCCTGCACAGGCCCGGACCACCCCAACACCGCTGCCTCCTGGTGTAAGGCGGGTTCCTCTGCCCGTTTCTGCAGCTTGATCCCCAAAGCAGATCCCCCCCAGATGTGCAAGACCCACAGGATGGAGTAACAATAGTGAGGCTGTTGCTGAGGCCATTAGACCCTGGTGAGGCAGTGTGTGTGAGCGCTTAGCCCTTCACCCTCCCCCCATCTTCTGCAGGACGACCTTTAACCCTGGTTTGCTACATGCTGCACACCTCCTGCTGCGCCTCTCACACACTGCCACACTAGCTCTGTCACTCAGAGAGAGAGCGAGAGAGAGAGAGAGAGAGAGAGAGACTAATGCAGATAGAGACAGCATTCTAATATAAAATAGCAAGAAAGAGAGAGATCAAATGCAAATGCTACTGGGGGAGGATAGATATGCATCTGCAAAATTCATATTTGAGCTGCACACCCTCAGAAACCACTGCGATCATCATATTCAATGTTGTCTGTGCAATAGAGTATTCTTAAAGCAATAGTGCAGCCAGAAATGAACAAAACCTGTCATTATTTATTCACCCTCAAGTTGTTCCAAACCTGTATGACTTTATTTCTTCCATGGAACGGGATACTTTTATGTTGCGTTTTGTCATTTTGAAGTTTGACAGCCCACGTCTTTATTCACTGTATGGAAAGAGTGGCCTGGATATTCCTCATAAAGTCATGTGTTGTGTTTGGATGAGTAAATAATGACAACTCGATGCTTTAAAAAAAAAAAAAATTATTTAAATTTTTTTTTATTTTATGTTTGTAGTATATTTTAAGATTGTATTTTTCTAACGTATCCTTTTTTATATTGATGCTTTGGCAATATAGTATGTAAAGTACTTTAAATGGAATCCGCGAAAGAGAGAATTTCTTTCCAGAAGAGGCGACAGAGAGAGGAAGATAGAGGAGCAAAGCATGGGAGCTCCCATAAACTCTGGACCTGAGAAACAGAGATAACGGCAAACCAGCAGACAGCAAATACAGCATCAATCTCCTCAGTCACTCTTTCTCTTTCTGCTCTTCTCTCCATCTCTTTTCCCCTCCAGTGAGTCTTTTCTCCCTTGGATCCTCTTGCCGAGTGCTCCTGTGTGTTTGTAATAGACCCTTTCCACGTGCTGCCTGCTCCTTCTCTCTTTTCCTTTGCCTTGCTCTCTCTCTCTCTCTCTCTCTCTCTCTCTCTCTCTCTCTCTCTCTCTCTCTCTCTCTCTCTCTCTCTCTCACCTCTCCAGCACACATGGAACAGTTTATCTAGGAGCTTATTTTTTTGCGCCTGTTAAGCAAAGTTCCTTCTCAAAAAAAAAAAAAAAATAGCAGCCAAAGAGAGAAAAACTCTTTTTATTATGATTGTATAGCAGCACTTCGAAAAAGGCGGAGAAAGAGAGAGAGAGAGAGAGAGAGAGAGAGAGAAAGAGAGAGAGAGAGAGAGAGAGAGAGAGAGAGAGAGAGAACCCCCCCGGTAAGCCATGGCTCTACCACGCATGAGAAAATCAATAAAGCATCTCTTTAAAAGAGGTTGACGTATAATAGAGAAAGACGGGTGGGAGAAACAGACCAGGTCCCATGGATACCTTTCTGCCCTTTCTCTTTTCCCTCCATCCCACAAATACACCATTCATATTGTGAAAGGGCAACACAAAGCAACAAAATTGTATCGCTGCCATTACTTCACAAATGCGTGTTTGCAGTGTAGGCTTGTTCATTGTAATGGGACCAATATAGTTGCCGTGTCACATAACTACAAGCAGTGTCAAGAACATCTGTAATTTCTGTAGAGCGCTATCTGACAGCCGTTACCCATTCATCTCAATGGCAGTTGCTCACCTGGTATCTAACCCCCCTAAGTCGTAAACTTGACATGTACATGCAGGATGTCTATCAGATTTTGTTAGAACTGGACACAAGGTGGTGCTCTAATGAGTAAACGTTAATTTTTTGCATAGGTTTCTGAACGTGGGCCAGAACGTAGATCTTTCATCCGAATCATGTGAGCGTGAGATTCTTTATTGATTTTCGCTTGCAAAGTTTCTCGGGGGAACGCAAAACATTTGCAAGAGAACACAAAGACTTTGAAATATAAATATTCCTCGCTTCTAATATTTTTTTCAATCACCATATCCCTGTAGGGGCTCCGTACATATTGGTTAACGGAGGTTATCAGATATTTTTTAGCATCCATTATTGCATTCTTAAGTATGCATGCTCATTTTTTTCTATTTTTACATTTATTTATTTCTGCTGTCATCTAAAACTCACTTAAAATGAATTTTTAAAAACATTAATAATTTAATAAATGCAGTCTTTATCAAATTGCAAGATTTTTTTTTTTTTTTTACTGTACATTATAATTTAATTTAACAATGGATTGATGTTATTTTTTTAATACTTTATTTGTAATTTCATCAACCCTTGCACTTTGCTGATTACTGTATAATAGGTGCGGTCTAGTTTTGTTGCATTGCACAGCTCGCTTGCAGTGTAGACTGCATTGTTGATTATAATGTGATCTAGTTTAAACCACTCATTATAACTTCACTAATGTAATGAAGTTCTGTTGCATCGCATCGTGCCACAAGCTGAAAGAGTGCGCTACGGCAACACAGCATGACATTACCACTCTGTTTCTCAGTCTCTCTGCCCATCCAGTCTTCTGATGCTGTTATTGAATGTGCGCTGATTAAATTCACACAATCCACACACCCCCTCCTCTCCCTCAGGGAGCTTTTATTTAATTAATAACGCAGGCTTACCATTAAAACGCTTGCTGTGCGTGTAGGTGTGTGTCTGACAGAGCGAGTCTCATGGCTGTTGTGGTTGTGATGGCCGTGTGACGCTGTGTGTGCACTTGTATTGTTGTGGTGGTGGGGTTCCCCTCCCGCCGTTAACAACGCAGTATTGTGTGTGTGTGGTTATTGTTATGGGTTAAGCTGTGCTCAGGGCTGTCATGGGTAAACTGCAGTGCTTCACTCCATTAATATGTACCTGAAGATGCAGGTATGACTTGCATATTAGTGCTGGATTGTATATATTCCAGATATGACGTACTTATGAACGGATCATGTGTCCTGGAGTATTGATGGAATGTAAGTGCCAGTGTTTCTGTAGGGATGCTTCTGCTATTTTTAGGGATGCACAATTTATTGGTTCAACTTTTGGGTCAATTTTTTAAAATGTTTTTGAAAGCATTTTATGCTCAACAAGGTTGCATTTATTTGATTAAAAATACAGTAACTGTTAAAATAACTTTTTTTTCTATTGTAACTTACTTCAACATGTAATGTATTCCTGTAATGGCAAAACTGAATTTTCAGCATCATTACTCCAGTCTTCAGTGTCAAATGATCCTTCAGAAATCATTTTAATATGATGATTTAGGGCTTTTTTAATTATTATTATCAATGTTGAAAACAGTCGTGCTGCTTAAAGCTGCACTATGTAACTTTTCCGTCCACTAGAGGTCGCCTATTCAAAACTAAGGCGTAGTTTGATGACGCCACATTTGAGCACAGAATCTTGGGACATGTGGTCTTCACCTCACAGCCGTTGGGAAAGAATCAGGATATATGACTTGGGCAGAAATCATGTTCATGGATGTGATTATTAACGTTACTGTAGTATGAAGCAAAGCAGGACTGAGTGTTGTGGAGCTGAGCAAGGCCGCTGGAGCGATTGTTACATTTACATTTACATTTACATTTATGCATTTGGCAGACGCTTTTATCCAAAGCGACTTACAGTGCACTTATTACAGGGACAATCCCCCTGGAGCAACGTGGAGTAAAGTGCCTTGCTGAAGGACACACTGGTGGTGACCGCTGGGATCGAACCAGCAACCTTCTGCATATCAGTTAAGTGGTTTAACCCACTGGACCACCACCTCTCTTGTTAATAAGAAGAGCGGAACACACACCTCGCGAGCAGCAGGACTTTTATTATGCCACAGTCGCCCGCACCACTTCTGCTTTTCCGGTCATGAGTATGAGGTAACGCAGCTCTGTTTATCATATTAGATACATCTGAGTGTGTTGAAAATTATGTTATGACATTACTCTGTGCGTTCGTTCGGCGGCTGCTATGAAACTTGTTGCACACTGCAGTGGGAGTAAAGCGTTTCTGCAAAATAATACCAGAAACTGAGGGTAACGCAGATAGGACGCAATTGACAGGCGACGTACCGGTTCCTTGGTTAAAATAGCAATTTTCTCACGATTTACAAATTGTTGGAAACATTTGGGATATTGTAAGTACTCAACTGAACAAAATATATAACACTGGCCTAGTGGGTTTTGGATATTTTACTGCAAAAATGTTACATAGTGCACCTTTAATATTTTGTGGAAACCATAAAAAACTGGATTATTTGATTAATAGCGGTTTAGAAGAACAGCATTCATTTCAAATAGAAATCTTTAGATTTTTATGCATCCTTGTTGAATAAATGTATTCATTTATTTTAAAATTGTGTTATTTCCTATGTCACGCTGTATAAAGGTGAACATTAATTAGTGCTAATTGTAATAATATACATAAACATTCATATTATATATCAGTATCTTATTTTATCTTGCTTCACCTGTTGCAAAGCTCACAGATTTTGTCTGGATTTGTATCTCTATGTTAGTTTGACTCAGAGAGAATATGTGTGTGTGTGCGTAACTGGCTTTACTTTTTACTAGTGTAATCAAGGATTCTGCACAGGTGGCCTGCATTCTCTCAGGAAGAGACCTGAGACCTCTTCTCTGCTGGTTTTTCTCTTTCTTTTGTTTTTCACTTCATGGCATGACCCCAGGCCAGCCCAGTGGTGTACTTCTCCCCATCTTTCCCTTCTCTCTCATCTCTCTTTGTGTGTATTTGTGCCTCTCGAAAATTGTATTTTCCTTCCACCCCTTAACGGAAAATGTATTCTCATTTGAAAGCGCCAAATCGGCCGTAACCAAATCACTTTGTACCCTGAACGTATCAATTTAAAGAGGCGCGCGAAGCGCAACGTGAGCTAGCTGCACTGAAAGATTTCACAGTCATTGATTGGCTCTGGGTCCGTTGTGGATTTTAATAGCGGCTTTTAAACTTAGCAACATTTACCAGCCGTTTATTAGCTGACCATTGACCGAAAGTCGTTCTAAATGAATTTAGACCAAGGCCAGAGAGTGTTTGAGAGCGTCTGCATGGGTTCCGCTGAGTAGAACAGAAAAGGGCCTCCGCTTCCTCTTTCTTAGCTCTTTACCTATTAGAGATCCATTACAAGAAAGACGTCAGGACTAGCAACCCTATAGAGCAGAGTGATAGAGTTTCAATCCTTGAGAGTCTCTTGAAAATAGAAAGAGTGAGAGAGTGATACAGAGCCTTTAACAGTAGGTTCGATTGTTTCGTGGTCAGTCTGAAGGCTTTGAGTAGCTAGCTTGCTGGAAATCTGATTGGTTGTCAGTAATCAAAACCAGGGGAAGAACACTTTACATGCACTGTTGAGTATGTACCAGTGGTGGCATCGAGGTGTCTCTTGCGTTGTAGGGGACTTCATGGACTTGCTTCAGCAAAGGCCCCGATAGTGCAAGTCCACATCAAGTGCACCATAGTGGACAGTGCCATTAGCAAGCATTTTTAGCCCTGTACAATAAAAGCTGTAAAAAGTCATTTAGAAATTAATTGATAATAAAATAAAACAATTGAGCACTGGCAAAATGTCTGCTAATATAATGAAATATTTGTGTTTGATTTGTTGGGTTAGGGACACCTTTTCAACTGTTTTCAAACATTAATGCAAATATCTAATCAGCCAATCCCATTTAGGCATGTAGACATGGTCAAACGATCTGCTGAAGATCAAACTGAACATCAGAATAAAGAAGAAGGGTGATTTAAGTGACTTTGACTTTGACAGGCTGGCTTTGGAAACTGTGGATCTACTGGAATTTTGCCATCTTTTGGCTTTATAGAGAATGGTGCGAAAAAGAGAAAATATCCAGTAAGCGGCAGTTCTGTGGGCAAAAATGACTAGTTGATGTCAGAAGTCAGAGGAGAATGACCAGATTGATTCCTGCTGATAGAAACGCAACTCAAATATCTACTCGTTACAACCGAGGTTTGCAGAAGAGCATCTTTGAGCACACAACAGGTCGAACCTTGAAGCAGATGGGCTACAGTAGCAGAGGATAGTGAAGAACAGGAAACTGAGGCTCACCAAAAATGGACAATAGAAGACTGGAAAAACATTGCCTGGTCTGATGAGTCTCGATTTCTACTGTGACACTCAGATGGTAGGGTCAGAATTTGCCATAAACATGAAAGCATGGACCCATCCTGCCCTGTATCAATGGTTCAGGCTGCTGGTGGTAATATAATGGAGAGTGGGATATTTTCTTGCCTACCTGAGTATTGTTGCTGACCATGTCCATCCCTTTATGACCACAGTGTACCCATCTTGTGATGGCTTCTTCCAGCAGGATAACGTGCCAAGTCACAAAGCTCAAATCATCTCAAACTGGTTTCTTGAACATGACAATGAGTTTACCATAATCGAATGGCCTTTCGGGATGTGGTTGAACGGAGACTCACATCCCAAAAATCTGCAGCAACTGTGTGATGTCAGTATGGATTATGGACCAAAATCACCCCCAGAGAATGCATGCAAGTGAATGGTTGAAGTAGGTATGTGGTACTACAGATACTGTAGAAAGAGTTTTTTTTCCCGTGTCGACTTGGTACCAAAGTAACGTTACTTTTGACATCCCTAATCACAGCAGTAAAACGTGCAGCTGGCAATGAGACAGCAGTATATGAGTTACTCTCTCTCTCTCTCTCTCTCTCTCTCTCTCTCTCTCTCTCTCTCTCTCTCTCTCTCTCTCTCTCTCTCTCTCTCTCTCTCTCTCTCTCTCTGTTAGCTTTTGACAGATGTGCCTCTAATCCATCCAAGCTCCCAACCACCACCACCATGGCCCTGTGTAACCTCTATTTTTCTGCCTCTCTCTGTCTTTCTTTCGTTCTGTTCTCTATGCAGTGTTCTCTGACAGATCAGCTCTGCTGAGTTATATCAGGGGTAACGTGCCCTACTAAACAAACTTCTACACACACATACACATACACAGGGGGAACACAGGCACACACACATGCTTACATGTGCATATTGTCCCATTAAAATGATCCTCATCTGTGCACACTCTGGCCTGCCTGTTTGTATTAGTAAGGGTGTTATTAATAAATATGACCTCATCTGTGTCCGCAGAGAACTTCCTCTCCCTTCCCAGCTCTCCCTCTGTGGACTTCATTTGCTTTCCCCTTCTTTCACACTATTCTCAATCCCCTTTCTCTCTGTCTCTTGCTCTTTCAATGCAATACATCTTTCTGCGTCCCCACTATATCTTGCCCTCTGTCTCTCACCTTTTCTCTGTTCTTGTTCTGTTTCCTCTGCTGTTGTGAGGAACAGTGTCATCCATCTGCCCACCCTCTGTTTCTCTTTACTCTAGTAGTCTGTTTCTGCCCTTCATGTCTGCTCCTTGTCGCTCTCTGGCTCTCACATGCTCAGCTGTACTCTCATATTCTGTGTGTGTACATGAGAACGCAGAGAACCCTTTTAAATGTATCAGGGTGAAGCCCACAAAAGCATGTCACTATAAAATCAAAAGAGAAAATGCATATTTTAACTTTTTAGGTAATTTTTCTCCCTGTTATCATTATTTTAATCCATCTATAGATTCGATTTTAAATATAATAAATATGTAATATTTTGTAACATATTTTTAGTAATAGAAATTAGGTATATGTTCTATATTCTAATTATTTTAATCTCTATGCGTTGTAATACATATATATATATATATATATATATATATACACACACACACACACACACACACACACACACACACACACACATATATAATCTATATACTCATAAAATCTATATATATAGAAAATAGGGTCAATTTTTGAAAATTTAGATTTATACATCATCTGAATAAATAAGATTTCCATTGATGTTTGGTTTGTTAGGATATGATAGGATTTTAGGTCGAGATACAAATATTTGAAATTCTGTAATCTGAGGGTGCAAAAAAATCTAAATATTGAGAAAATCGCCTTTAAGGTTGTCCAAATGAAGTCCTTAGCAATGCATATTACTAATAATAATAGTTTTAATATATTTACGCTAAGAAAATGTACAAAATATCTTCATGGAACATGATCTTTACTTAATATCCTCATGATTTTTGGCATATAAGAAAAATCGATAATTTTTACCCATACAATATATTGTTGGCTATTGCCACAAATATACCCGTGCGATTTATGACTGGTTTTGTGGTCCAAAGTCACTTGTATTAAATAAATAAAATATTTTAGCAACACATTGATGAGGTTAATATTCAAGATTGCACCTGATAAAAAAACCCCACTGCGTTACCTTATGGTGTAATTAGTATCACATTGCTAAACAATGCAAAAAAAGTCTTAATGGACATAGTTTATTATTTCTTCCTTTTGATTTTGCTGTGAAATATGATGTTCTTTACACGTTTCGTGAGATTCACTCACCATCACTGTCAGCCTATAATACTTTTATGCACGTGATTCACTCTGGTTGTTCTGTTTTTTTTGACATATCTGCATGAATGTTTGGGTTCAAGATGTATCATAATTAACATAAGATAGCATGTAGCTCATTTATTTTAACGATAAACAACTGGCAGCTGGTTTACTTTAATTTAACATTCACTGAATGCATTAGCTAATTTACACTGACAGACTGCCATCAAACAATTTACCTGATGTTTAAACAGAAACATTGATTCATTTTAGAGCACTGGCCATATGTGAGAATTATTGCAATTAGAACCAGCATGCGAGGCTTATCCCAAAGGCTTGATGTCATCACGCCATAATTAGAGCCAATGATGTTTCTTTTATGATGTGATGTTTTATACAAGGTGAAAAGGTGTATTAAGGTGCATCAGAGACTGCAGTAATCAACTGGATACCATAGTATTTCCTCATTATAGCATGTGGCAGCTCTACTATTTCCTTTGGGATGGAGTCTGAGGTAAACATATGAGCTCACCTCAACCTTACCTCACCTCTGTGCGTCTATGTGCACAAAGGTGTGAGCCATCATATTTTTAACGGTCAATAAAGCATGTCAGTATGCACTTGTTTGAAATGGATATGTGCAGTTTTCTTTTATTCATATCTCATGAATTAAACTCTCCTAAAATATTCCGTTTTCTTCAGGCTCATCGAACACAGCTGAGATATCAGTAACCTTTGGAAAACTGACCCTCAAGCTCTCCTTTCTCACCCTGCATGGACGTCTGTAGACCTCCGTATGGCTCACAAACACTTGCTGTTGAAATTGAAATGTCATTAAGTGAATATTATGTATTCAACTGTCAAAAACAGATAAAGGAGAGAGCAGCTTGTTTTATACCGGAGCTGAACTAATGTGTAAAGCAAGACCAGCTGATTTTTTAACAATTGAAAGTAAACCAAATTACTTAATGTTGTTTTTTATGCACCATACAAGTCTCCATCTGTCGCTTTCACTCTATCTCTTGGCAGTATACAGCAAAATATAATTACAGCCATTGTGAGAAAGGACGTTGAGAATAGTGTGGTAATTCTGGGTCGTAAAGTTTACCCATATGAAATGCCATCTAACGAGACAACTAGTTTTATATTGTGATAATACAAGATTTTCTTTATTCTGAGCGCCCTCACAGCACAACGTTATAAACAGGAACACTTTATCATGTACCCATAAGAGAAAGAAAGTTTGTTTGGTGGGGGCAGGTTTGAATCCAGTGCTGGAGAGCGGCTGTTTATATCAGTGGGCGTCTCCTAACATGGGATTTGTTTGGTTTGTACTTTTTTATGAGAAAAATTTTCAGATAAATCTGACACAGCCCTGGGGTTTGTTGTGAAAAGGCTTGAAATGAAGCCAGAGCATTACTTTGTGATCCTCCCACTTATATAAACACAACACACACACTAAGCAAAGTCACCCAAAATCTCTCTGCCCACTCTCATATAGCATACAGATCCTCTCATATACTTTATAATGTATATCAGCATAACTTAAAAAAACACTGATTGGTGTGTATAAAACACACCCAATATGACAACAAAAAAAATTATAATTCAGATGTTTAAAAAAATTCTAAATATATGTAAAAACAAAAATATATATATTTACATAATGATATTAAAATATAATTTATATATAATAAATATATTTTTAAATACAAAAATGGTAGGTATACATATATCGACATTTGCAAGTGGTTTTCCAAAGTTACCAGCCACAATTTTGACATTTTTTATATTATTTCATAATTTGGCCACAGGTATAATAGGCTCCTGCCACTTTAAGACCTCACACACAGATCCATTATATTATGTGTTTTTCTTCCTCAACTGATTACGTTCACTTAAAACATAACTGTGTTAACGTGAATACTGGCCAAGACTGGCATTTTGACATTATTTTGTGTGTATGTGACTGTTTAAGCTCAATAAGCAGCGAAAAAAGAACTTGATTTGGTACTGAAAGTTGGCTTTATGTGCACACACTTTGAATGTGAGCACAAAATCTGCGAGAATGAGTAAAATTATGCGCAATACACGCAATCTCACTGCGAAATTCAAGCCCTGTAACACCAACTATATTCATCCGGAGAAAATGAAACAAGTGAGTGAGGGGAGGCGGGTTTGTGTGTCAATTCGCTGTTGGTGAGATAGCGCAGCTGGTATCGTGTTTGTATTCTGCGGAAAATGAGTATTGAAGCTTTTTAGATATTTCAGTATCGATATGTAAAAACAATATGTTTGACAACACTACATTGCACTTAGTTTACTATTTCAGCTGCCCTTTTAAAAGACTACAACTGAAAAATGTAATGAACCCGCTGCTGAAATCCAAACGCATTTGGTTGGCGGGTATTCAAGCCCTGTAATATATATAAATGTTTACAACATTTTTAGCACATACTTGAAATGTATTTTGGCCTCAAAAATATATTTTCTGCCACATGGGACACACACACACACACATGCTGTTAAAAGCACCAAACACTATGTGCTACAGTGAACTTATTAAACATTTCACCATTTCTGGACAGAAAAGTTGCATAAGTTCTTTCAAGGTCACGGAGCTCTTAAAAGGTGCCGCATGAGTGAAACTATTTTAGCACAGAAGATTCTCTAGACTGTTTCTTAACCGTCTCAGAAAGGCTATCCTCCCACACACTGTCTAGTCCTAGAGTGTGAGTGAGTGTGTGTGTGTGTGTGTGTGTGTGTGTGTGTGTGTGTGTGTGTGTGTGTGTGTGTGTGTGTGTGTGTGTGTGTGTGTGTGTGTGTGTGTGTGTGTGTGTGTGTGTGTGTGTGCTGGCCTTGTTGGCGGGTTGCTAATTTCTTGCCAGGCCCAGCAGCAGGTGGAGGGTATTACATGGTTCTTTCCACACACATTGGCATAGTTAAAGAAATAACAAAAGCAACCCACGGCATTTTCTCAGACGAGCTTTTATCGGCTCAAACACACCAAAGCCAAAGCCCACTCTAATGAATGCGGCTCTAGCTGTGTGACTGTGAAACTAAATATTCATATTTGTCACAACCACTGCTTCATTCCTCCTTTTCATTCTATTCTTTTTTTCTATTTTTAGTGGATGGAGGGTGAGGGTCAGCGTGACAGCAGCTAATTTAAAGCGAAGGTTGGCCATCATGACCCTATGAATAATTGGCTTCTAGGGGCCAATGGTCAATGCAAAAGTGCAGTCACTCAACAAAGAGGGCACACACACGGGCCGACACTTCTGCTTCACTGACCCACACTGCTCCTCTTATGTGTGGATAGACTTTTTTGGCCTTAAGAATGACCTTGCAAATGGACACTGGTAGAATTGAAGGACACTTTTATCAATACTAGTGCTTACAAGCATGCTAATATCCACAGATGCTGTTTACATACTTAGCTGGCTTCACTCCATTTCACATACTATCAAGTATGTACTGTTGCATATCCACGTAAGAGTTAGCATCTTAAAACTAATTTCTTAGCGTTACATCATTCTCAATGTATTTGTCACTGTATAATTCTGAGTGGTGCTTTTGTAAACCCTCTGGTCTTACTCGCCCCGCTCTGAGCGGGACTTGAACCGGCGTTTCCGAAATCGGAGGAGCGAGGTTTACCTGCACAGCTCTCACTTTGTTGATATGCAATGCACACTTTGCAGAGCATCTGTGACATCTCCTTTTCTATTCTGCAAAGGATTTGGGGTACTATTAACAAACTGTACACAAATAAAAAATTACTCCATTCAGACACTTTTGGCACACTATTTTCAACCAGCAAGGATTTAGAACATGCTAATTAGGATGGCTAGTATGCAAATTGGGATACAAAGCAAGACTTTTACACTTAGATCAGTGTTCCAATAGCCTTAGCCCCGCCCACAACATTTGAGGTCGGGAAGTTTCTTCTGGACTTGATCCGTTGTGAAGCAACTATGCTCGAACCAGAGCTGTTCAGACCAATGAAATTGTCAGGGCGGGCTTTATACGATGATAGACAGATGAAAAACAGTAACGTAATCATCCACGTCACCAAAGAGCGCTTGGGTTTAATTTGTTTACTTAATGGAGAACTTGTTCGTATATGCATTAACCTTTACTGTTTCTCTCAAAAATGATGATCGTGTTGGTAAGTACTCCGTCCGTGTATCCTTAAATTCTTTTTACAACACCGGCAAAGATCGTTTACATTCATCTTCTCCTTCTACTTCTTCCAGCGTGCGTGCAGTTGAGGTCTGTTGACAACTGTGTTGTTCAACATACGTCACTTACTCCATTGCTCTGATTGGTTGTAGGTCTATCCAATTGAGTGCAGAGGCATTTCCTTTCCTGGTTCGGTTGAAACATTAATCACAGCCCAATGGAGCAGTATCAGACTCATATTCTGACTAGAATCTGAGTTTGACGATATCAGGCTAGTGTTCCAATAAAGTCGAAGTCAAAACAGCAGTTGAATGAATGACGTCCAATATGAAACTAGCACTAAGCCAATACTCTCATAATTAGCACAGCTAGCACCAGTGTCTTCACCATACTCGAGCCAAAGCCAGCCTCAGATAAGCATCAGAGAGCATATGACTCAGCAGTGTCTTCCCTCCGCTCTGCACGGCTGTGATTAGCGTTAGCGATGTCAGCTAATGAATCATCCGTATTATGCTGCTGTCACGCTTGATTTCAGGGTTTAATAAAGGGATGTTTTAATTTAGCTCTGACTGCTCTGTGCGTTTCTCCATAGGTGAGAAGGTGGTCAGATTGGGTTGAATTTATTCATGGCAGAGGCTTTCGCAACTGTACTTTTTCTGAAACTCATTTACAGTGGCCCATGGTCGATTTGCGTGTCGCAATATACAGGTATTGACGATAACCGTGATTTTCAAACAACAAAATATTGACATTGTGTTAATTTAGGGTGTGGTAATATACCGGTATTGGCGATAACCACAATATTTAAAATGAACAGGACTGGAATGATAACATGACGTGTACTCCGGTGTCCCAAGTGCCCTTGTTTTTTCCTCCATCTCTATTACACACTGTTTCAGCCATAAAAATAGTTCAGCTTTGTTTGTAATTAGGATGCACCGTTAGATTATATTCAATAAGTTAAGTTTAGTTTCTAGTTGTTAATATTACTTTTGTATCAAGCTAGCATTATGAAAGCTAAAATATGTAAATATTTGTGTTCTGAGAAGCTTTGCAATAGTTAGAGTAGAGTAGTTTGAGTTAGAGTAGATTCAGTAAGGTTAGTTTTCAGTAGTTATAATTAACTTTGAATTCACCCTTCGCCGCAAGTTTGATCGACAGGCGTTCTGACCAATCACATCACCGAATCTGCTGTTTTGTCTGACAAAGCAGTCAGGAGAGTTTGTAGATTAACGTTGGTGCATGGACTTGAACTTGGAAAAACGGTGTGTACTGACGTCTTTCCACGGTTGAAACAACATTTCTTTTAGTGTTAATTCATGTTTATTTCGTGCTTATCAATGAACTAGAATGAAGAGATACTTGGTTCACGAGCAGCTATAACTGAGGCGCTACAGCGATCACGACACATTAAAAAAACACAATACGATATTTATTGTTTAAATTTCTTAAAAAAATAAAAAAAAAAAACAATTTCAAAGTTTAGACTTTGTTTCATATCAAAAGTAACTTGCTCTGTCCTGTCTGTCGGCGTGTTGTCAGTGTCCTCTTTGCTCCGCAATGTATTTTCTCTACGTGAGAATGTGTGTGGTGTGAGAGCGCCATGGCTTGTCGGACATAGCAACAGTAACTAAAGGGGGCGGGTCTTTGCGAACGGTCAATTAGCATTTAAATAGCTACAGTATGCCAAAGTTTGTCTGTGTTCTGAGAAGCTTAAAATTTTACTTTACATGTGCAGGTGTTTTTCATATCCCACATTCTCCACCAGAAAAACATCCAGCCCCACCACTGGATATGATTGTAGTGTTTATATCGTGTGTGTGTGTGTGTGTGTGTGTGTGTGTGTGTGTGTGTGTGTGTGTGTGTGTGTGTGTGTGTGTGTGTGTGTGTGTGTGTGTGTGTTGTGTGTGTGTGTGTGTGTGTGTGTGTGTGTGTGTGTGTGTGTGTGTGTGTGTGTGTGTGTGTGTGTGTGTGTGTGTGTGTGTGTGTGTGTGTGTGTGTGTGTGTGTGTGTGTGTGTGTGTTGTAGCTCTTTCCACACAGGTGAAAAAGCAATGGAAATAAAGTTTTTTGATGGCCTGTTTATTTTGGAAAATCAACACTGAGCGCAGTATGCCGGCAGACATTTTGTACACTAGTGTGTTTTTATGTGTGCGTCTGTGTACTTTCCATACAGTTAACCACCATTAGTTTGACATTTCCTTGCATTTAAGATGCATTCATTTCCAAACAGATTTTTGCCAAACAGATCGTAAAGCCATTGGGTTTTTTTTTTTTTTTTACTAGTGCGGAAGGTTCAACTCCAAGCAGAGGGACTCTCTGTTAGGGGTTAAACGTTTTAACAGCCATGCTTCTGCAGAAACACACACACACAATAGCTCTCTCAGATGGGTCGTGCTTCTAATTATGGCCCAAATTGAGTTTGCAGGTCATTTGATTAAAGTAATCTGATATGAGATATTCGCAGAACTTAATTTTATGTGCGTGGGTGTGCAACTTTAACATACTCAAAGGGTATGCGTCCCTTTTTAGTGATTCAATGTGACTGTGCTTTATTATAGCATGTGTAACTATATCTTCTAATCGATCACAGGGTGAAAAGATGAACTCTTCAGAAACCTAATCTGTTTAAACGTCCCCTCCTGTCTTATTCGTTACTCTGTCCTCTTTTTTGGTCTGTATTCCTGTTACTCTATGGATTCTTTCATCTATTATATGCATCTGTGTGACAGCTGACAGTCTTTTTCATGAGGGAGTATTTCAGACACCCTGGCTTCATCTCTCCGTCCCCTTTCATGTGGATGTCTTTCTATCTCAGAGAGAAAGAGAGAGAGATCACTCTCTAGAGAAGGACATTAACCTGATTGAAAGCGCCCACCCCTCACCCTCCAAGCTAGCGTGACCTTCAGTCACTTGTCTGTGTGTGTATCTTACACTCCCACAGGAACTTGAGTGAAAAAAGGGTCCTCTGGTACTTTTAGTGAGAAGCAGAAGAAAGACTCAAGATAAGGAAGACCCAGAGAGAAGATGGCTGTACATTTTAAGGCCAGTAGACAGCAGATCACAGCAGGCCAGGGGAGTGATCATGAGCGACTATAGGGATGGACTATGATGATATACTCAATATACCATGTGTAACTCCCGAGTGGGATTTGAACTGGGGTCTCCAGCATGGGAGGCGGGAGTACTCCATTGATTTCAATGAGAAACCTTTGGCGTCATACACAGACATGTTGAGCATGAGAATGTTATTGTCATGATGAAATTATATATTGGGTTATGATTTTAATGTTGGAGTGTGATTCTCAATTTAATCAGCCAGCATAATTTTATTTACATTTATTTTATTTTATTTATGCTATTTAGACACACGTTTGAACACCGCAACCTATCTCTAAACCCACCCCACTTGTGTATTATATGACATAAAATACAGGATATAACAGGCAGATATGACTACAAGCACAATTTACTCAAAAAGAACAAATATTTCAAGTGCTCCGAGGGCAAACGATTGATGTGTGTGAAGAAAATCCCCATCAGCGTCTCCTTCCTTTCTTCCTTTCAAATCGCCTGAAGAAACATTACATCAGATTTGATAGTGAAGTTGCATTGGCTCTCGTTTGTCTCGTGACCAATTGCGTCATGCTAAAGAGTCATGTGTATCTTTTCAATGAGATGTGACTGTGTGCATTCATGGAGCGGCGATTCATTAAGAAATCATTAAGATCAGCTCTGTATCGTATGACTTTAGAAGACTTGGAATGCAACACAAGTTAATACTTTTATTCTGTTTTTGGTCAGTTTTTGCAATAAATACCTGTGACTGTACTTGTATTTGCCTGTTACGTGTTTTACAGGTGCTGGTCATATAATTAGAATATCATCAAAAAGTTGATTTATTTCACTAATTCCATTCAAAAAGTGAAACTTGTATATTATATTCATTCATTACACACAAACTGATATATTTCAAATGTTTATTTCTAATCATTTTGATGGTTATAACTGACAACTAAGGAAAATCCCAAATTCAGTATCTCAGAAAATTAGAATATTGTGAAAAGGTTCAATATTGAAGACATCAGGTGCCACACTCTAATCAGCTAATTTACTCAAAACATCTGCAAAGGCTTTTAAATGGTCTCTCACTCTAGTTCTGTAGGCTATACAATCATGGGGAAGACTGCTGACTTGACAGTTGTCCAAAAGACGACATTGATATCTTGCACAAGGAGGGCAAGACACAAAAGGTCATTGCAGAAGTCATGGCGGTTCACAGAGCTCTAAAGTTTCCACAGTCAGTGATGGTTTGGGGTGCCATGTCATCTGCTGGTGTTGGTCCACTGTGTTTTCTGAGGTTCAAGGTCAACACAGCCGTATACCAGGAAGTTTTAGAGCACTTCATGCTTCCTGCTGCTGACCAACATGACTTGGATTTCATTATCCAACATGACTTGGCACCTGCACACAGTGCCAAAGCAACCAGTACCTGGTTTAAGGACCATGGTATCCCTGTTCTTAATTGGCCAGCAAACTCGCCTGACCTTAACTCCATAGAAAATCTATGGGGTATTGTGAAGAGGAAGGTGCAATATGCCAGACCCAACAATGCAGAAGAGCTGAAGGCCACTATCAGAGCAAGCTGGGCTCTCATAACACCTGAGCAGTGCCACAGACTGATCAACTCCATGCCACGCCGCATTGCTGCAGTAATTCAGGCAAAAGAAGCCCCAACTAAGTATTGAGTGCTGCACATGCTCATACTTTTCATGTTCATACTTTTCAGTTGGCCAAGATTTCTAAAAACTCTTTCTTTGTATTGGTCTTAAGTAATGTTCTAATTTTCTGTGATACTGAATTTGGGATTTTCCTTAGTTGTCAGTTATAATCATCAAAATTAAAAGAAATAAACATTGAATATATCAGTCTGTGTGTAATGAATCACAATTTTCACTTTTTGAATGGAATTAGTGAAATAAATCAACTTTTTGATAATATTCTAATTATATGACCAGCACCTGTATATTCTTGAGAAGTGGGTAGGTTTAGAGTAGGAGTGGGGTTGCTCCAAAATATAAAGTAGCCTATAAATATTCATAAAATCATGTCTACTTTTACAAATGCAAATAATTAAATGTGTCTTTATCTGATGCATTGGGCAATTGAAATCAATGAACTTCCCTGCGTGTCAGAAAATGAAGTGATGCCGAGGGGTCCTGACCAAGCGTCAATATGTGACGTGTGTCTGGTTTACGACATGCTTGAAATACCAGAATGCCGCAAATACCAGTAAGTTGACTAGCGTAAGCCTTAGTAAATCATCTCCTCCTCACCTCCTCCCTGAAAGGGAAACTCCTACAAATGCATATGCAATAAAGGTCAACAGCAAAAATAACGGTGTCCATGCCTTTTCAGCTCTAATTTTTCACTGTGTGTCTTTAGTACATCCTGACAGTAGTTGTTTAATGCCAAAAGAGGGTTTGTGCTGGTGCAAGCTAAATCTGGCCCAGGATGTTTACGATGCAGCATCAGCCTAGTGCATTAATATACCAGCAGTCTTCACAATATCTTATTTTGTGTTCTGCAGAAGAAAAAGTCGTACAAGTTTGAGTGTGTAAGAGTGAGTAAATTATGAAAGAAATGTCATTTTTAATTGAACTACCCCTTTAAATCGATAAGCAATATCTAATATTTGTGTGTGCTGTGCATTTTTGTGCTTATTGGAGTATCGTCTGGTTATCTTAGCAAACTGCTTACATCATAATCCATTGAAATCAATTGTCTCCTGTGCATTTCAAGTCTGTTGAGCTGCTGCCCATGAAGAGCGTTCCAAATCAGTGACTTTTGAGGATTCTTAGAGGAAGGACACAACAAAGCAGCTCACTAAGTTTCCGCGGGGTCTTAAAAAGTCTTGGGGTCTTAACATGCATCTTAAATTGCAGCCAGTCAGCTTTCATGTTATTGGTTCGAGTCTCTTTCGGATTGTACCACAGACACATCAAACAGATTTTATACTTCAGCTAACAGTTCTCCAGTTCTGATTGTGAAAGTGAAGGCAAATCTTTCTCACATGCTGTCTCGCATAAGTGACAAGGACCAGGCCAAGTGATTGCGCAAGGTGGATGAATGACCAAATAAAAAGTATGATATGCCTGATAGCACAAAAAAAAAAAAGAGTAAATAAAAGCGATTTGGTACTGACACACGGACCAACGTCAGACTGGCTGCAGATTCTGTGCATGCGTTTGCCGTCTGTCAGGGCTCACACGAGTACAGAAATAAGTCCTATTTCTAGGCTTATTGCCCTTGAACGATCAAATACACACATAATTATGACTGTCTATGTCCATATTGGCGGTTATGTCTTGAGTAAACAAGTTTGGGACGTGTGTCAGTATTGGTTCTGCACATTACTGTAGGTCTTAAAGTGAAAGTAACATAATATATCCCATACCTGCTCCTTTCTGTGTCGTTAATGTTAAGAAAAACAGTATTGTTTACTTAAACTACTTGATTACTTGATAATTCTTATTAAGCAGTTGCTTATTACTGTGGTTTAGGCCTACTTGTAAGAGTTTTTTGGTCATATTTCCCACCCTTAAGTGATCGACGTGTTATTAAAGCAACATAGCACACCACCGGCCTAGCCTTTTTATTTTTTTGTAAGATACCAAACAATATTTATGCATTTTGTTTGTTTTATTGTCGTGTGTAACTATTGTGCATCTAACATAATAATATGGTAAATGCAAAAAAAAACACCACAAAATTTTACCACCAAAGTAATTTATCTCAAACAAATCACCCCAAAAATATATTTATATATAGGCCTATTGTGAAATTCTGGTGGGATAGAGCTGTGGGGAAGAACAAGTTTACTGATACTTTGTTCAATTTGAATAAATGAATTTGCTTTGTGAGTAATTTTGTGATTCTGCATTTCCTTTTATTGCTTGATATAGGTCTTAAATTTCATTCATAATGGTCTTAAAAAGTCTTAAATTTGACTTGGTGAAACCTGCAGAAACCCTGTAATAGCAATCTTCCATCCATGTTCTTGAAAGCAAATCAGAATAACTGTTTATTTTTGTTTTGTTTTATGTAATGTCCACTGTAATATGCAATGGACTTGAGTGCTGTAGCAACAGCTGAACTTGATCAAACCTGTCAAGCTTTTGTCAAATTAATTGGGTATAATGAACTGCATTAGGTAGTTTTCTGAAATAAGAAATGAAAAAAAATCTTTTTTTATAGCTAGAAATGTGGTCTTAGAGACTTGTGCGTGTTAAGAGTTTCAGAACAGAACAGGGAGGAAGCTGCAAATGAGATGAAAATTACAGGTATTTGAGAAACTAGTCAAAGAGAAGTGATTTATTCCACAGATAGCTTTCTCTCCACTGACCGCAGCACGGTGGTGAAACAAATAGGTCCATGGGGCGAGGAACAAAACGAGATGGAGCAATGATTTGAGTGAGATTGGGGTAGTGGGGCATGCGGGAGAAATCAGAGACAAATTATTGTTGTGTGAGGCAATTGTTGCGATAGAATAAGCATTCAGTTAAATTGAAGACCTCAGACGTTTGCAAATTGCCTGAGATAACAGTGTGGCGAAAACAAGCCAAGTTGTTTGTATTCCAGTCGTCGCCAAATTCACACACAAAAGAGGGGCTCTCACTCAATCAAGAGAAAGAGTACAAATATCCCACAGCGATCCCTTCTTTCAATCTCTCTATTTCTGCTTATCTCGCTTTATCTCTGAAGCTCTCATTTTTGCAAAGAGGAAGAGAGTGGATTGAATCTGGCCATTGGTTGATGATCATAAATAGCTTTATGGCGCCTAAATCCCCCTCTCGCATGCTGGGAAAGAGGAGGCCGGGGGAAGGAAGATGATAAAAGCAGGGTGCGGGGAGGAGAGAAGAAAGGAAACAGGAAGATAACGAGGGAAGTCTGAGGTGAAGTGGGCTGAGGAAGGATTTGTAAAAGAAGCGAGACTACGTATCATAACAGTAAAGACAT